>JAQPZY010000959.1:292500-831869 GCA_029931535.1 Margaritifera margaritifera
CATACATACATACATACATACATACATACATACATACATACATGCATACATACATACGGACTTTAGAAATCCACCAAGTGCTTAATAATGTATATAATGGCTAAAGAGAAAAGTTAACAGTTAACATGTGTCATGTTTTTGTGCTGTAACGAGTATTGTCGATAGCATATTTCATGAGAAGCTATATGTTTGCCTGTCTTTTGAATCAAAATCATGTATCTTGGGGAACGGAGGATGTAATAGGCCAATCGACACATTCTCCGAAGAGACAATTCCCTTTGGTATAGGTAAGAGGTCTTTTGGAGTAAGATACAATACACGCTCTGGGTTGTTAATTCAAATGCATCAGAAATAAATGTATAAATGCACATAATATTCAAGAATTCGGTCTCATTTCAAGACAAACAAACATTTTTAAAATACACATCATTTTTGGTTTCTTCAGAGTGCAATCGTCGAAATCACTTCTAATCTAGATTTCTTTAACCCGAATGACCTCTGACATTTGAAGGTCTTCAATAGATACAGAGCACGCTTTAGCATAATGGCGGTCCAATGTCCATTCTTCAGAGCACGCTTTAGCATAATGGCGGTCCAATGTCCATTCTTGTTTCAAAGAAAAGCTTCAGCTTTTCACTATGTGAGAAATACTAGAGATCAATAACAAATTTCAAATGTTGCGTTTGTTAAGTCTGTCTGTACAAACACAGGCATACACACACACACATATACATATAGATTTTAACAATGTTACATGTTCACGCACGATGCTTTCTCTTGGTCGAAGTCACCCTGAAAACAGTTTCAAAATTATTTATACGCATGCATCATGGTGATATATATTATATGTGCCTTTGTATAAATGTAACTTGAAACAACAAATATTAATAAAGATATACATCGACTTAAAAATAACATAAAAGACTTGAATTTCAAAATGAATTGGACAAAACTGAATTTGAAAATAAAATATATGTTTAGAAGTATTTACATAAGGATTGAAATGCAATACACATCATATCATATAGATATTTACATCGATAATATTCATGGTGTTAACAGTTAGATCACATGAGCTTTTTGAATGGTATAAAGCTTTTTGAATGGTATAAAGAAAAACAAATTCGAACTCAACATACACTGTACATTTCAATTAGCGAGTCAAATGGTAATAAAGATATTTATATAAACAATATTTGTTCAAGAATATCTTCATAGTTTAAAGTTTAAAATAAAACGAAACAATTAAAAAAATTAATAATAAAAATAATGAAACAGCAGTTTAATATTATGGTTAGGAAAAACATGATGGTCAGATTAATATCAGATATAAGAAAGAAAAAAACGACAAACTTCTCATCTGTGTTGAATACAAAGTTCTCTAGGCTGGCCAAAATCTTGTTTTGGTTCAAACAATAGCCTAAAAAATAAATCTGCAATAAAATAAAGACAATCACATGGTTAATTCCCCTAATTTGCAAAGGTAAAATTTCCAAATATTTAAGTTGAATAATCTTTATTATAGAATCAAACTTTAAAGGCATCTATAAAAAGGGACCAAATTAATTCATATTGTGTGTTTTTGTAATTTTCTGGACACATCTGACTTGAGTATAAAACATAGTTTCTCCGCAATTAATGCAAAGGGACGTAACGCTTATGATAAAGAGTTGATTGGGGTATATTCATCTGGGCCTTTGAAATTTCATCAGTAACAAATGAAACATATGAATATTCAAATAAATACCAATAAGAGATTTCTTGTTCGATTGCTTAATTAATTGCTATCTCTTCTTCAGTGGGAGATAACTAATGTCAGCTCAATAACATAAAGTGATTTGAAACATTTGTTCGTTTTTTTCATAATTGTTGCATCATAAGACATTCAGCAAAATAAAGTTGAATATTCTTTAGGAAAATAAAGCAGTACTGAGATATGAAGAACAGTTCGGGTCAGAAAAGATAGTGCAGACAAAACGATTTTTTAATCGAGCTATCTAACTTTTAATATCGAAATATAAGTGGTAAATAGGTGGATGCAAGAAAACGTCATGACATATACCAAAAGTTACACAAGACTTGGTCACGTTTCGTTATTTTTTCCCCACATTGTTTTACCCACATTTTGTTTTCCTGTGGTAAGATTAATCGTGTGGAAGCATCGCATCAGGGTTTTCTTGAGAAATGAGTACTCAGAATCGCAATGTCGTTTATATAGGACTAAAAAAACAAAAAAACAAAAACAAAGGGAGTCCCATGCAGATTTTCAAAATTTGGGGGAGTCATTGACTTTTCGTATGGCGTTAAAGAGAAACCCTGATGACTTTCTATGAATAAATTTAACATATTAACATCTGATAGATATTTTAAAACTTGCTTGGCTTTTTGGACAAATGTAATATGTGTGATCCCGTGGTTTTCATGCAGGTACATTTCAGCACGTTCTAATGCTTTATTTCATCTGGGAGATGAGCACGATGATTATAATGAGTAATGCGTATTTGTCTTGTGTCAAGTACAAAAAACATCGCAATTTAGGTAATTCATTATTAAATGGAAATATGTAGCAAAGATTACAGTTTGTAACTTCAACTGCATGACGGCAGCTAGAGTTGTGAATACACGAATCAATTAGCTCTGCTTTAAAATTGTATTCACTCCTCTTTATGCCAACATATTCTACCAACAGACAAACATGGAAGTCATTATTATTCGATGGTGGTACATTTTGTCTTCCGTAAGTAACTTAGACGCACGAAATTACCTCCTGAACAAATGTCTGACAGAGAGAGGAAAAAAAGGGGGGGGGGGCTGCGTGGGAGATAGAGAGAAATAGAGTATTACCATACATAATAATTTCATTAATAAAGTAACATAAACCTCACTAAATAAAGTCAACGAACAATACAACTACAATGGTGTCAAGATACTTGCTAAATTACTTTCCAATGTTTGCCGCCATGGTCAAAATATCAAAATTGCTCTTAGCTTTGGATATTGATCAAATTCCTACTATAACACATTTGTTTACTCCCATGTTAACATTGACTCGCACCCTGCAACTTTGAACATTTTTCTTACACGATCGGAGTTCAGCAAGGATTTGACCGTGTCATAGAAAAAATTCACCCAAGCCCAAGCAAACAGTTTGAACAACATTACATGCAAACATTACTACAAAGATTTACAACGAAGTTAGGAAGAATAGAGATAGCTTAGATATACTAGACTCCTCTTGAAGTCCCTGATAAAGTCCCCTGTGCTTATCTTTCCGTGTCGTCAGAGGATCATTTATTCTACTGTTTCCTAAATATAAAGCCTTTGTTCGAGTGGAACTATAGATAATATTTAAGTTACAATAGCTTAGATGAGCTCATGCAAATGCTCCTTACAGGTATAATTTTCTTCTCTGTAGAATCCATAGATTTGTATACACATGGGCATTACGATTATTACTGATGCCCACATGGAGTCGAGTCCATCTCTGGAAGATATCCCGCTATCATTGGCCTTGAGATTATCTGATAATGTATTTTTTAATCCTTCTATTAACGCATTTTCAGAATATATTTTGCTCTCGCTTTTTCTCAAATGTTTGGGGCATTTATCATTGTCACTAGAAAGCATACATAAGCGTTTTGGGGTGATACTTCCTGGAGGATATCCACTTAAAATATTTAAATACCTCAGCATTTAGCTTCATTATTAAGACTTTTAGGAAACAACGACCTATGCTTGCATCCCTCCACTAAATAGTGATTTGCCTGTCAGAGCTAAAGTGACTATGTGTTCACAATTATTGCAGGTAAGACAATACTTTTTTTTCTCTTCTCCTAGACGGGATTTAGCACAGCTGCATTCTTCTGCTGACCAGTCCGTAAGCAATTCGCACAATAGACGAGAAACACATGCGACGCGTTTGACTGGAAGAAATCCGCGACGTCCATTCTTTTTGCATGGAATTTACCCAAAAGGCCTGCCAGTAGAGAGTCTACCGTGATACCATATTAAGTGATATATATTGCATCGTCGTATACTGGCGAGAACAAGATCCTTTCTCTCTGCAGAGGGCTATGTTGAGCATCTTTGAACCTCACGCATAAAGTAGTCGATAATTCGTTTTTCGTCTCTGAACATCGGGAGGAAACTAGATGACATCTTTGTTACGTTTTTCTAGCTCTAGCATGTGATGACATCAAAAATAATGCTGGAAAAGCAAGAAATCTTTAGTAGATCAGTTTGTTCTCTACTCACACACGTGCATTTGGTCCTGACCCACAGAGAATAATACATAGATCCTCCTTTCGTTCAGATAACATAATAACATTTCAAACACATTTAAATTGGAAACCTGAGCCGTTGAGATATTCACAAGTAACCCAAAGCAAAAGACATGCAGCGTTGGATTAATAGGGGAGCAGGATGTTGAACCCAGGTAAGATATTCGCGGCCCTCGCACATTTTCCCATCTAATAAACGTGAGTAAACATCATTAATACAAGCGCGATAAATGAGAGGAATACTTTTTTAAATTAAGAATGAATACTATATATCAATATATAATATCATTGATCTTCAGCGAAATAAGACGGCGCGATTTGCCCTGCATGGAAGACAACCTGAATCCTAGAATCTTCTAACATAACAGTTGCATTGGTTGTAAAATATTACGATTTGAAGCACAGATAAAACAGGACAAAATTGTGCTTTCCGAACCATCTAAAGATATCCACTTCTGACGTCCTCTGAACAATTGTGCTAGTTATGGGGTTAAACGATATTTTGAATATGTTTAGTAGAAACCAGCGTCTTTTTTGGATGTTGTATAGATAAACTTGAAGAAGAATATATACGTATGTATAATATGTACTTTATACACAACTATTGTTCTTTTGAAAAAGATCGCTGTTCCGTGGATTATGTCGTAAATAAGTTATGTGTCAACCTTGGGCATCTAGGCATCTTTCACTCCTTTCCGCGTTGATATACAAGAATACAAGATGACATCGGATTAGCGGGTAAAATAAACGAGAAAAGCCCCATTCTGGTACATAATCAACTCATGCTATCAAGTTCAATGTTTTCCTACCTGTTTAAAGTCAGATGGTTTATTTTGTACATATTTATCGAACCGAGATTGATTCAGAGAGAGAGGGGGGGGGGGTGACAGAAATCATATTAAATAACAAGTCAAAGAGTATAGTACTAAACTGCAAATTATGTCCAGTGTTTTAAAAAAGCGTCATGGATATTGCAATACCTTCCCTCTGTCATGTATGTCAGTCCGTTCGTGCCACCCGTCTGTCCGTTACCACATCTACTCTTAAACTGCTAAATGGCAATTTACGAAATGTTGTAGTTAATTTGCGTGTGTAGTAACCATCTGCGACGGGGTGCCATCCTTGATTCCCATCCCCACGGTCGTTCGGATGTGACATAGACCAAAGGTGCACAGCTTTTGATTATAATGACGTTTTCGAATATTTTCTTTCGAAACTTCACATCTGAAGTCATAGGAGAAAGACACGTGATATAAGTGACGGTTTTTGCAGTATGACTCATGTGTCACTGTTTGGAAGTGAGTGTGAGTACTAAGTGGAGATGAAAAATGTACTTAAAAAGCGTGATGCGTTGCAATCTTTGCATTAATAGGCCAATTTGAGAAACAATGACTGAAGACTTTTCGAAAAAGCTTGTATTTCTAATTTTTAAAAATATTTAATTAACATTCTGCCTATATGATCCAAGGAACTTGAAATATGAAATTAGAATATATTAGTATGTTATAGTGTGTTAAAGCTCTCTATCGAATAACTTCAAAAATATTATGCTGGGATGGTTCTTGCTGATGTAAAACGTGGCGTCTTAACGGACAAGCACACACCGCCGTGGATTCCAGTTTCTAATTGTGTAACGACGACCTGAAAACATTGAATTTGGGGAGTATTTTTGTATGACAGTGGGGTGCACAATTTTGATCATTTCATCTTAATAGTTGAGAACGAGTGAATGATGGTCATACCAGCCTTTTCATGCAAGATCGTGTATGTGAGCATCAGCTTTTTCATGCAAGCTCCTGCATGTAAGCATCATTTAGCATGTTACTTAAGACTCTTTAAAATTATCTAAATGCATTTTCTCCTGCATATGTTTAAGTTTTAATTATCTGCTGTTACAAATCTTTAAGTTCTAACTATCTGCTGTTACAAATCTGTAAGTTCTAACTATCTGCTGTTACAAATCTTTAAGTTCTAACTATCTGCTGTTACAAATCTGTAAGTTCTAACTATCTTTTGTTACAAATCTTTCAAGAAACAATACGTTCCTGACTCATGATTCACTGTAAATATGCAAAGTTATAAAAATCTACTGATCTCACCAGAGTCGTTGAATTCTACCTCTAAATGCTTTCCACAGGTCCTAATCTACTTTGTGATTCTCGGTAGGACAAAATGTTTAATCTCTTGTAGATCTAAGCAAATCTGAATTTAAAAGATCCACGTAATATAACAGTTATTACTTTTAGTACTTTTATTACTCAACCTGTCTGTTGTTATGTTTGTTTTGTCTGTGTGTGTGTCTGGAAGTAATGAGTGGAGTAATCATGGATACAAAGATGAACTAATACAAGTATTCAAGCTTAGATATGTTTATTACGGCTTAAGAAAGAGATTAGAAGATATTAAAACAATCACAAAACAAGACAAATGTGTGACGCCCTAGATACAAAAGATACATCTAAATTCAAAAACATATTACATTGTTGGTTAAGAATTTTTCTGTTTTAATGATGAAAAAAATTCTTTCAAAACAGTTCAAGTTCATTATCACAGGACTTATGTACCGTAAAAAATTCGCCCTTGTGAGAAAGGCTAAATCTTTCATAAATCCTGTTATTGTTTCTGTAGACAAATATATCTTTATTAAAATTAGTTTGCTACATACTACGTACAGAAGGGTTTCACCTAACCAAATGACAATGACGCCCTGCTAAACAAAGTCGCGTGTACTTTTGCGTACTTGATCTGTGCTCATGTCTTTTCATATATAGTATTTCTTTTAAAGACCAAACCGCTTATCGGTGACAATACGCAAACATAAATTAAGTGATTTCTAGCAATCATAAAAGGTCTTTATTTGTATGAGTGTCCTGTAACATGAATGCTAGTTGACTGAGGCATGACATATTTTACGGGAAATTCTTCGTTAAATGACATTTCGAATCACTGCAAAGAGAATAGAGGATTTTCCCTATCAGTGTTCAACTACTAAATAAGTCAGGGAGAAGTGGAGTGATATATATATATATATATATATATATATATATATATATATATATATATATATATATATATATATATATATATATATATATATATATATATATATATATCACACTACTGCACAGCAACGATTCGCGAATTAGGCTCTGGTGAGAATAGTTATAGGTGCTTTATTTGTCAATCCGATATCATCACAAATAAGAAAATTAAGTTTATGAACATTATCTGTGTTTTAAAGAATTGTTTTTATTTATAATGTAAAATTTCAGATCCGCAACACCAAGCAAAACATAGCTGACCAAGTCAGTTATCGTAGAGGGGATTGGGTAACGAACTGTACAGCCAAAGAACGCACGTTCGCCTGTACCATCGCCAAAAACATTTTTTTAAAATAAACTTGTGACACCGAATTTTTCATGTGTTCAACTGTTTTTGTTTTGATTGTTCGTGTTTTCCAGATGGGAAGTCCCAATGATCACACAAACATAGAATACATTAACATATAGCACAAATTATAAAATAACTTCATACAACAAGGACAATCGGAAAAGCTCTCCCACTATTTTAGCTTTTCTCCAATACTGACAATGGAAGCTACACTTGTCAAGCTACCCGATGGAGATGGACATTCTGTAGACGATTCCATCAAAATCACATTATGATAACTATATAATCTTACAGAAATGTTTGCTTTTATATTATTATTATTATTTTATTTGTCAAACAAGTTAAATCCTATTTTTGACTTCTCAAAAGCTGTTCAACAGATTTTAATTAAATTTGACAGAAAACATCTTAGCATAAAAACATTTTAATTTTGAGCAAAAAGATATTGATCCCTTTTTAACATGGCCATTGTTTGCTAAAATAAGAAAAATATTTAAATGACTTCTCCAAAATTTGTCAATATAAGTTGACTGTTGACCAAACTTTACAGAAAGGATCCTGGCATAGGTCCTTTCATGTTTGCACATTTGATTTTGATCGGCCATCGAATATAGTTGCCATTAAATATATACAAACCGTTGGGTTGGGTATATGTTAATCAGGTAATCTATATCAGACCCACTTGGACCTCTTGCTGATGGATTTCCATGAAATATTATGGCCATCATCTGAAGATATACATATTGACAAATGACTGTGCTTCCACAATTTTTATAAGAGTTGTTGTCCTTTTTGACTTGCAGCTGAATGAAATGTATGACAAAATCTGGTGAATGCAACTAGTCTCACAACCTTCATTTGCTCACCATGAAACTTGTTATGTTTCTTGTCGTGATCTGAAGATGCATATATCAACCAGTCACTTCTCTCCCTCAATTTGTATTAGAGTTATTGCTCTTTTTCTTGTCGCTGAACACAGTGTATGACAGAATCTTGTGAATGTGCATAATCCTGTTATCACAACTAGTCAATTTTTGATAGAGTGCCCTAAAACTTGATAAAAGTAATGGTCATTACCCGAAGATGTGTATATCAACAAGTGAAATATAACTAGTCTCAATGTTTTTCACAGATCGATGTGAAACTTGGTGCATGATATCGTCATCACATGAAGATATATATGTCAATAAATCACTTTGCTCATGCAATTTTATACGATTCATTCTCCATATTGACTTAGAGCTAAATGCAGTGTATGACAAAATGTTGTGAACTCAATTAGTCTCACAATTGTCAATGGGGCGCATGAAACTTGCTAAATGTAATGGTCATCATCAGAGGATGCACATATAAAAAAAATCACTTTGCTTCCACAATGTTTATTGGAGTTATTGGCCTTTTTGTCTTGTAGCTGAATGTTGCATATGACATAATCTTGTGAATACAACTGGTCTCAGAGTTCGAGATTGATCGATGTGGAACTTGGTAATGGCATCACCTGATGATGCGCATTTCAATAAAACGCTGTTCTACCAAAATATGTATCAGATTTACAAGCCATTTTGACTTGCAGCTGAATACAATGTATGACAAAATCTTGTGAATGCAAATTGTCTCACATTTTTTATGGATCACCATGAAACATGGTAATGTTATGGTCATCATCTGAGGATAGGTATATTGACAAATGCGTTTGCTCCTACAATTTTTTTTTTAGAGTTACTGCCCTTTTTGAAAGTTGGTACATATTATGGTAAAGTAAAGTTAGTGAAAGATGTAAAAAAAAAGTGCGTTACCTACCTTATCGTTCAAAACAGTGAACGAGAAGCAGTGTACATTCTATACAATTCAACTGAGAGGGCCCATGACTTTTATATCAATTGAACTATGCTTTAATATTGAATGTAGAGCTTTTTAAAAAAAAACTTTGCACAATTGTACAAAGGAAAAAATTTGTATAGGCTCTAAGGTACCACAATACAATTTTCTGATCAGAAATCAAAGCGAATTGACAAGTATAACAAGAAAATAAAAACGAAAATATGCGGCAGTCCTAGGGTGATGTACAAGAGCTTGCAAATAATTTTAACTTACTCTTTCACAAAATGACATACCTTTAGCATGGGGATTATCATATTCCGTACTATAAACTATATGTCCTAATAAAAACTCTGATTCCAAATGCACACGATAGGTGGCCAATGCACACGGGGACAGGTCGCTTTGCGCACATGTCGATTCTCAGCTTGTCATCTCGTATCGACTTGTTTTACCCCAATTCAGTGTTATGTAAACAGTACTGTTAGTTGCATTTGTAATATTTGTAAGTCTTGAAGCTATGTCTTTTCTTAATTACATGAATGTCTCATATATATATAATAGATTTTGTTTAATGATTATTTTTCACCCTGATTGGTATGCTGAGGTCTGCGCACTACTCCAGCAATTTAAGATCAATTATTCAAATATATGTATATATACATGATACAATTTGAATGATGAATCTTAAATTGCTGGAGTAGTGCGCAGACCTCAGCATATATCAGAAAAATAATCATTAAACAAAATCTATTATAAACTTGAACCCGGAGAAACATGGAAACATTATGATGGTTTCGTAAGAGTGTTGTTGTTTACATTCACAATTATTCTTCATTTGTAATAATTATTCCGGACATAATAATTTCGGGGCGAAAAGACATGGGACGAGACGACTTGAGGAGCGAACTGGTTTTGAGATGAACGACCTGGTCCAGGTTTCGCTATTGATTTTTAACATTACTCCAAAAATTGAGATTTTGCATTATTTTCTTTATGATACTATAGACAATATCAATGCTCTTTTCAGCGATAGCGATAATGGAAAGATTATAAAACCATGTCTTTGCTTTTAAAATTTAACACATGAAAACCTTTATAATACCGAGAAAAGAGTTGAGGCATTCCTCAAATTTGAGAAAAATCCTCGACATTTCCTCAGAGATAAGGCAAGACTTTTGGCAAGTTCAATATTGTACGACTGCATTTTAATTCCAGATGCATGCTGATTGTGAAACAAATAATTGTTACTATCCAAACAATAAGAAAGAAATTAAATAATTTCAATTTTGGTAGCTAATTTGAGATGTTTGGTAAAATGGAACCGGGATTGTGGCTTAGTGCATGGAATCCCCAATAGCCCAAATCAATCTGGTAAAAACCATGATCCACAAAAAGTCTGTCTTGGTTTCAGGTAGCTTTGAACTTTAAACATTTGCCCGGGCCCAATATACGAAACTGTTTGTGGGTTGCCAGAAAATTAGGATGGATTTGAATTACACTCGCTATTCGCCTCAACATTTTCCCATATTGC
The DNA here is from genome assembly GCA_029931535.1 of Margaritifera margaritifera. Lineage (NCBI taxonomy): Eukaryota > Metazoa > Mollusca > Bivalvia > Unionida > Margaritiferidae > Margaritifera > Margaritifera margaritifera. Next base: position 303,523 of record JAQPZY010000959.1, read on the forward strand.
AAACGGAGGAAGAAACGGTTAAAAAAAATATTATTTGAACATATCTAACCATTCTCTTTAGAATTCAAATTTGACTGACGATTATTTTACGAGTCTGAAGTGTGAGTGCCTATAAGAATGGGTTTGATCCAGACAATATTAGTATCGTGCTCATGAGAGTGATAGTCAGTAGCTAAGTGTATTGTGTAACGAACTGTAATAGCAGTAATAAACTATTTGACTCCTCACATCGCCACACGTATGTAGGGTACCATTACTGATAGGATAGGTTCAGTCAATAGTAATATTATGCTTACTAAGAGTTATAGGTGTCCGTGGCACAGTGTACTGTGTAACGAGCTGTAATGGTAATAATAAATGGTTTCACTCCCCACATCGTCTATACAAATGTGCGTACCGTTAACAATGGGTCGTTTCCAGACAGTACTTATATTGTACTCACGAGAGTGATAGGTGTAAGTAGCTCAGTGTAATGTATAACAAGCTGGTATGACAATAATGATTGACTCCTCACATCGCCACTAAAAACAATATTGCAATATTTTCAGCGTAATTTGTTTAATGTATTCTACTGTTTTTGGTTGTAATTGTTTACGTACTCTAAGGTCTTTAGTTCTTTTAACGGTGTTTTCAATGTTATTTGTATTAATTATTATAAGTGGAGTTGAGAATGTATTCCTCAAACATAAATAATTATGGAGGTAATGTCGAGTACATTAAACGGTGATATTTCTTCTATATATGCCCGACGCACCGCTGGATTCAAGCGTCCTTCATTTTATTTGGCCAATCACCTTGTCAATCGCCAGCTTACCGTAGGGTCAATTACAGTTCATGACAGAAGTACACGACATATTTTAATGTGCCTTTGATCAAATATCTACAGGTTTTTAACCCAAAATATATTTCGATTAGACAACACCTTTTGTGATATCTTGCCTAAAGTGCTTCTGATATTTTCATAATATTCTTTTTCTGTAAAATTACAGAATTAGTCTGAGCTGAAATAAATCCTCAAATATGTGATTTTGTTCAATTCTATATTTGTCACAGTGGACGTTTCCTTTTGTCCACGAATTTTACATACGCAAATGCCTGTGCTTTATATGGAAACGAAAATGTACATGGGTTGCGTTACCGCATACAGCGTAACCCGCGGGAAGGTTATTTTTAACCGTTACAATTTACGAATATTGATTCATATTCACGTACTGTTGCACGCACAAATTGCCGGCAGTGCGGAACTGACTTGAATTCTCTGACCGTAGATGAGACGACGACTAGAGTAATTATAGCTCAAAAGTCTCTCTGTATCGTCACAATACAGATGCGTCTTGTCAGGAAGCTGTCCACTTTCCAGAAGCAATCTTCAGCTGTAGAGGCATGTGAAAATGATAGTGTATTCTTTCCTACTATCCGTTCGATGTGATAGAATTGTTTTATATATTGGATGTTTCGGAATTTATTAAAATTTTTATAAAGAATCAGACCTATGTCACAATAACGCCATGCAGTCAGATAGATCATAGTCCGTTACAAGTTTGACATTTTATGGCTGAACAGACAAGTTGAATTCAATTATGTTGTATACATTAAATGATGAGGAACGTTCGAGTTTCTATAGTCTCGTGCGATTATTCTCGTCGGAGATATATTCATGTACGAACATGATTATTATAATAATCTCGTACAGTTGTTCTTAATAACGGACTTAATGCGTAACGAATACAATTCGTGTGCGCGCATGCGTAATGTATATCGTAGTATTCACACTTGAACGAGTCTCGTGTATAGTACGGCTCAGTCTTTATAATTTTAGCTGTACGGGTAGCCGCAGAACTCTGGGTTTTTTTGCAACCCGGATACTTCGGTCAATGGTGACGTTGGTTCGAAGGACGGGACAGGCATACTCAGTGTGAGAGGTCAAAGATTCTGGACCAACAGATCTGCGGGATAAGCAGGTTCTCGAGGGATCCTTCTCCAGACTGGGAGGAGCCGAGCACACGAGGCCGTTCCTTCATCATCCGACGTGAGCTGTGGAATCTGAAATATCTCGTGTTTATGGACTGGGTGCCACGAAATAAACACCTTCGTATATTCCATTTTAAACCTAACATTCAATGTGACTATATGTGTGAAAATCAATCAAATTCAATGTCACTATATGTGTGAAAATCAATCATACATCTGTCATACTTGTTGATGAACCATACAATGTTCATATTTGTTCATAAATTCGATACATAGATCAGACATGGTAATAGACCCATATATCAATCATGTTTTATTGATAATTCCATACATTCATCATTCATCATATCAGTTGATAAATTCCATACAATTGATCATATCTGTTGTAAATCCATGTATCAGTCATATTTGTTAAAATTTGATGCTTTGGTAGTATCCATTTAGGAAAGATATCATTTTATTATATTCGTTGTTGAATTCTCTTCGCATGAGTAGGGTGTCAGATTCATTCATTAATCCTTAGCATTATAAATAAACATCTCATTCACGTAATTCTGTAAGGTGCTGTTGCTAAATCGAATCACACCCGGTATCATTCTGTTACAAACGTGTCAGAAGTAGGATCGGATTAGGTGGAACGCTGACATTGGTTTACACAAGTCTTAAGTCCAGTACTATTTTTCACTTATCTGTTTCATATTCTGACCTTTCTCACAAGGGGTAAAGCAGCTGTGGTGAGTAGATATCTCACTTAGATTATTCCTTGGTCCTTCATTCATCATGTATACATACATATTATTTGTATTTTGTTGTCCTCTGAGAAGGAAGATACGACTGACTTTGCGTGATATTCCCATAATTGTACGTTTTACATGGCCGTGCACTTGAGATTGGTGATCTTATCAGCAATTCGGTTATGAGGGGGAGCCCCGTAGATATTTTTTTCAGGAGGAGCAGGATCGGGAGAAGGAGCAGAGAATAAAAGAGAAGGATATAGAAATGAAATGTTAGAGCGGCAGGCAGAAATGGAATGGAAAGAATTTGAGAAGGAGAAGATATAATTAGAAAAGCAGGCAGCGCAGGAGAAGATAAAATTAGAAAAGCAAGCTGAAGAAAGATTGCATTTCAGGAAAAGAAGATAGTATTAAGAAAGCAGGCAGAGAAGGAAAGAATAGGGTGATAGGTTGGGAAAAGGAAGCTTGAAGGGAAAGAATAGAGCAGCAAAGAGAATTAGAGGAATGGAAGCTAGAGAGTGAGTTAGAAGACAGAATATGAAGAGGGAGCACACAAGGAAACTTGATTTATTAAAGGCTAAGAAAGAGAGGGGAAAAAACTTTAACTCGTGCAAATTAAGAGGTTCCAAATTACCCACTTTGGATAACGATAATATGGACAGTTATTTGCATATGTTTCAACGATATGCCACTATCCGGAAGTGGAGAAAGGATGATTGGTTCATCGCAAGCAACGCATTGCTAAAGAGTAAAGCGCTGGATGTATATTCGTGTCTCCCCGCGAACGACGCGTTTTATGGTGACGCTCTAAGAGAGGCACTCCTTAATAGATTTGAGTTAAACGAGCAAGCGCTCCACAAGAAGTTGAAATACAGTGATCCCAAGAAAGGCGAAACATTCACCCAAATCGTCAGCAGGGCTTGGAATTATTTACAACGATGGGTTGAATGTGGTTAGGTGGAAGAAACGTTTGAGGGTCTGACTTCTTACTTAGAGACCAGTTGTTAACCACTTGCAGCAAGGAGTTGTACCTATTTCTGGGGGGAAAATTCTTCACAAATATCTCTTAAATGGCTAAACAAGCAGATTATTTCGCTCAAGCCCAGGGAGGTACTCAGAAAGATGTGTCGACAGGCACAAGTCAGGAAATCAGTCTAAGAGCAGAGAATCCAAGAAAAGTGGTGCTAATAAAGGTAGACGTTTTCGATCTGGAAAGGGTGCTAATCGTAAGGATAAACGATGTTACACATGTAAGGAGTGTGGATATATCTCGAGCGATTGTCCGAAACGAAAGGGATTTATCCAAAGAGTAGTGGTTGCTATTGCCAACAGGGGGTGGTCAGGAGGCGACAAGCGTGATGATTTTCCGCGTTAGAATTCGGGAACTAATAACGCGACTACGGTATACGAATCTGCGGCGCGTGTGCAGTTCGGTCGGGATATTATTAGGTCGAGCTGCACTTGTCTTTTTCCCGAGGCGAAGGTACCGACAGCTAGTGGTACCGCCAACGGTCAAGAAGCTACGGTCTTACACGACACCGCTTGTACGGACGTCGTGGTAAAGCGGGGTCTCGTTAGGGATGACCAAGTTCTTGGTTGGAAATCCCCATGTATGATGCTAGATGAAACGAGTGACCAGAACCGTCGAAGCACTGTCTATGGACAATCCCATATACGACTTAACAATTGGCAATTTTGAAGACTTCAGACTCCCATCTATACCAGATTTTCGTTTTCCCATTATACAAGCGGTCAAAACTAGGTCGCAGGTGCGGACAAAGAAACAATCAATGCGAAAATTTAAAGTCTCAGAAGCTGTGAGCAATATATCGCGCGATGAATTGATCCATTACCAAGGGCATGACGCGTCCTTGAGCTCGACCGCGGTACTGCGAAACATTGTAAAGGCAGGGGATGTGCGAAACTCTTACGCACAAAAGGGTTAATGTACCCGGAATTTACCATATCGGATGGTAGAAAATTCTTCCAACGGGTTGTCCCCCAGAAATTCAGGCCCCATGTACTCGATCGTGCGACATTTGCCATAACAGGATGTCGAACGAAGAGTAACCAGATTACCATTAGGCCAAATGCCTTTAATAGAATAGATACCCCATTTAAAAGGGTGGCCATCGAAATATTGGGACCCATATATCCTGTCGCCAACCGGAAGAACCGGTATATCATCACCCAAGTGGATTACGCAACTAGATACCCAGAGCCATGACATTACCAACGATTGAATCGAATATGTGGTCGAGGCACTTGCTGACAACTTCAGCAGAGTAGAGATGCCTGAGGAGGTTATCACGGATTGTGGGGGCCCAATTTACTTAGGAACTTATGGCGGAAATTAGTAGAGTACTATCGATTAAACAGTTGAGCACAACACCGTAGCAGCCCATGTGTAATGGGTTGGTCGATACATTTAACGGGACGTTAAAACAAATGCTACGTCGGATATGTGCAGATACTGAAACGCGATTTTGTTCGCGTATCGCGAGGTACCGCACTAAAGCTTGGGATTTTCGCCGTTTGAGATGTGATCCTGTAGGACAACTCATGGCCCTATGCGGATTCTGCTTGAACTATGGTCGGGTGATATCGCGGACGAGGAAGTAAAAATGACAACCAATACGTTACGCGAAAGATTAGAGAGTAAGTGTCGGATGGCAAACGACGAGCTCGCGAAGTCGGGTAGCAAATACACTGTACACCATAAAGAAATTCGACCTTGATGATAGTGTGTTGGTGCTTCTCTCTACTAGTAGGAACAAGTTATTGGTCCTGAGGAAAGGACCTTATGAGGTCAATCAATTCAAGGGCGAAATGGACTACATACATGGATGGGGGGTTGAGAACATTGCATGCAAATATGTCAAAACGATTCATAGAGAAATATGAGGAAGCGATAGAAAAAAGGGGTATTGAACGTAGTATGTACTGCGGCCATCGAAGATGAATCGGGTGGTGAACTAGAAGTAGACTCCAGTAACGATATTTCCCTGTATTGCCCCATATGAGTGGGAAAAGAAGGAGTAGATAAGGTCAACGTGTGTCCAGAGTTACCTGAAAGTCAGCGTCGACAAATCATGGAGATCTACATAGGTATCCAGATGTATTTACATATAGACCAGATCATACTGGGTTAACAAAGCATGAAATAAATTTAAGTACATCCGAGACAATCAGAATTGAACGCTATCTAATACCCTTTAATGCACGGGAGACAATCAACAAGGATTTAAGTAAAATGCTTGACTTGGGGCTTATTGAAACCTCAAACTTCCAGCACTCGTCCCGCGTGGTGCTGGTCAGAAAGTAAGATAGAACAAACAGTTTTCGTACAGATTTTCGTCAATTGAATAAAATTACCTTTTTTGATGCAGAACCGATGCTAGATATTGAGGGCTTGTTTTCAAAATTGGCAGGACACCAATACATTTCGAAATTATACCTCACCAAAGGATATATTGACAGGTGCCCATCGCCTTCGACACAGGATTAGGAGCAGTTTTCCTAGAGGAGACAGAGGGGGTAAAGTTACCCGTCACTTGTGCAAGTTTGAAATTGCTCTCTCGGGAGCAAAGCCCCCCCCCCCCCTTGATCGAGAAAGTGTTTGGCAGTAGTGTGGGAAATAGGAAAATTTCACACGTACGTTTTCGGAAGGGAATTTGTCCTTGACACGGACCACCAGTCCCTTATGTATTTAAACAAAGCGAAAGTCGCTAACGCAAGATTGATGTGTTCGGCTTTGACTTTGCAGCCGTATCGCTTCCGAATCGAGGCAATCAGAGGATCAGAAAACGTAGGGGTCAGTTACTTGAGCAGAGTGTGATTTGTGTATATTCTGGTTACCGTCGTGTCCTGTCAATGTAATAAGCAAGTTTCAGTTTGTATTTTTTGTATTTTTTTTTTGTGCTCACATTCCGTGATTTTCTAAAAGTGTTTTCACTTTTTAAGGGGGGAGGTATTCTCACGGAATTGTGCGTACGAAGATCCCTTGCACTATATAGGAATCAAAATGAACATTTGTTGCGTAGCCGTTCACGGCGTTACACAGGGGGTAGGTTATTTTTAACCTTGGCGATTTGTAAATACTGATTCTGATTCATGTTCACTCCCTATTGCATGCACAAAGCGTCGGCAGTGTGGAACCCGTTTGACAATGAGTTCTCTGAGAGTAGATGTGACGACGACTAGAGTATTTATAGCCAAAAATGTTCTCTGGATCTTCACAATACAGATGAGTCTTGCCAGGAAGATGCTCGCTGTACAGAAGCAATCATAACCCGTAGAGGCATGTGAAAATGATAATGTATTCTTTCTTGCTATCGTTAGATGTGATAAAATTGTTTTAAATATTGGATGTTTCGGAATTTATTCAAAATTTATAGTAAGTTAGACCTATGTCACAATAATGCCATGCTATTAGATAGTCTATTGTCTGTTACAAGTTTGAGTAGCTCCACAAATTTTATTTCGAAGACTTGTACCAAAGATAACTGACCCAGGCACTTTTAAGGAAATAAAAATTAAGTGGTGCGCATCAAATACGCACAGAATATTTGGGATTTGCCTCTGGCAAGAGCGCTGAAAAAGTACTTTTTTCTAAAGACTTTAAGTACATTTTTTCCTTGGAAAATGAGACCAATGTGTCCTGCGCAACGCTATAGCAGAGTCGGCTTGCCCTGGGAATCGAACTCTCGGTACTCTTATAGTTGTATATCACACTTACCACTGATTTACCGCGCCTGCCATGCTTTGAGTTAATGGTATACATTAAAAACGCACAAACAATACCCTGGATTGGTTCCGCTAATCTCACTTTTTGCCCAAATGGCTATTTTGGCACTACACAAGAACGCCTTCTATATGATTAGATTAAGACCGCTTATTGGACATCTTCACCATGTACGACTGAATCATAGTGCATAGTTTTTATATTGAAGAGAAAATTATGTTATTGGTTTCTCTGCTTCAAATAATTAAATTATAACATAATTACAAAGATTCTAATTGATTAATTATTTTATATCACTTAACATGAAAAAAAATTTATAATGTTAATGCTAATTTAATTTTACTGTCCAATAAATACCATTTGTATGGCAAATAAATATAGTTGTTCCTTTTCGTTGAATTATATCTCCTACCGATTTTGTTAGCTCGTTATTCTACGAAATTTCAGTAGTTATCGGTATTTTACATTAAATTCCAGAAGTTAAAATATCCAATACAAATTGTAAATACTTATATGCATTTTGATTAGAAAAATACATCTATTCGAATGTCTCGAGCAGACGTTATTTTTTATATCTCCTTCAAAGTATACTGATAATAAGTTGCAGTGTCAAGTATCTGGCTTTGCTTGGAATGCCTTGTGTATAGTACAATAACAAAACTTGATATCGACGTCCTACCTGAAAAGCACAAATTTTCTAACAAATATAGGTTATAGCGGCCTACTGTTCGCGTTCAATTTATCGTGTTGTGTCTCTATTGCATGATCCGTTTTTCAGGAAGTTCTGCATGCACATTAATGTCATTTATATGCATCTCTAGTGTCATTTACTAATACTCTTACCCAGAAGGGTCGGTTCCAGATAGTTTGACATAAATTCTTTTAATATAAGTTGTACTCAAATATCGGAAATTCATATGATTCTTGCATACACGTTTGTTATTTTTTTCATTTCACGTTGCTGAAAGCATTTTTTTTATTATCCCTCAATAAAACATTTATACAGCAACAAAAACACTTTACTTAAGACTACATTATAGTGGAAAGTTGGGGAAAGTTGGGGAATTAACAACAAACAAAAAAACAACACCGGACTCATTGTGTGGTACAGTTTTCAGAGAATTATGTCACCACGATTTCGTCTTTACTATTTTTAATTGTAGCCGTTGTAGCGATGGATGTCTTGCTTGTTGTATAGAGTTTATTTCTAGTGACTTTTAATCCCCCTACGTTCGAGTCCGCATACAGCAACATCACTCTAGCAAGTACATTAGGTTGCCTCCGTCTTCCAAACTAGCATGGGGTAATATTGCAATCGCCATTCACATCCACATTTTTGTTTCCAAATTGTGAAAACGTTTTCGAGTATGGAGGAGAAAATAGTTCGAACATATGTAAGGTTTGAAGAAATTACATCGTTCTGAGTTAATGTTAATTGTAAAGAGTGATTATTTAACGAGATATATGATATTGTACGGTTCAGAATGGGTCGGATTCAAACTATAGTTGTGTTCACTGAGAGTGAGAGATGTCGCTATCTTAGTGTAGTGTGTAGCAAAACTATAATGGCTACAGACGATGGTTCAACTGCCTAAAGCGGCTCTTGCTTTTTTTCTTAAATTTTGCAGAGAAATTTATTGCGTAATTTACTGTTTTTGGTGATAACTGTTTAAGTATTATATTGTTTATTTTCATTTGAAAGATGTTTCCATTGATATTGATATTCGTAGTTAATTATTTTAAATTTGGAATGTATCCCCATATATGAATAATTATGACTGTAATGTCGAGTATACGGCATGGTAATCGTACTATATTCACTACACAACACATGGCCTAAACATACTCGAGATTAAAGTCTGATCAATGGCTCTGACTATCGCCAACTTGCCGAAGAGTCAATTGCAATTCGTGTCAAAAGATCACGCCCGAAGTTAGTATTTCGTCCAAAAGTGACTTGTTTTATAACCCTAAAATGTATGTCGGGAAGATACAATCTGTTGTGATGTTTTGCATAAACAGACCCTTTTCATATGAAGATTTTTGAACATAGTCAGTAATCATTCTCAAATGCAAACAGCTCAAGTGAGGACTCGGGACGCGACCACAGGAAGTGGCATCTTGGGCATCATCAACAAACAGTGCATCTGCTCAGTTAGACCAAAGTAAATAGTTTGTTTGTTTTTTTTTGTTTTTTTTTGCAGTTACATATTCAACTAAAGTGTACAGTAGCATCACATTGTCTTTGGTAGAGAAACCGCTTCTGAAACCCGCTTATACATCGGACAGGAAATCGTTCCCTTCTAAACACGCTCATATTCTAGTTCTTATCAAATATTCACATGCCAAAGGGAATTATCGCTTTGCTGTTCAATACTGTCCGTCCTCTACAAATGAGAATCATTCATATGAAGTTGCATGACCATCGGACAAATAGAAATTAAGTTATCATCAAGAAACGAAAAGTTTACTGACGGACAGATAGCTATTTTTATTCTCTGTGATCTGGATATTTGATGGACCAACCTCCAAGGGAATAGTTTTCGATTGCTACCCAAGAAAAACATTCCTGTAAAGTGTCATGTCCATCAGACGAATAGAACTCACGACTGAAAACCATATTAATATACGTTCCGCAATATGGCGCGTGCATAAAAAAGTCAATCGAGATGAGTGAAAATTGGCTGATTCAGAATAAATCTTTAGTTATTTTGTCCGACAATAACACTACTGCAATGACCTTAGGTGTAATCTTCGTAATATTGGTCAACCAGCCATTCGTTTGTCATTTTCTTACACATTCGATTTGTAGGAAAATCACACAGAGCAACTTAAAAGGAGGGGCAGCAGATACGCTGACATCCCTACAAGTTTGCAAATAATTAAAAAGTATAGAAGGAAAATAACCAGAAATCAACACTTGCTTCGTTTTTGTCCATTATTTTTTTCTGGGGAAATCTCATGTCCAGATCAAATGTGAAAGAAGGACTAAAATTAAAATATTATGTAGCACATACATGATTGCAAGCCAAAACATGACACCTGCTTTTATGGCCTACAGTCTCTGCCAAAAAAGTAATACTATCTCTTTATATGGTGTGTGTGTGTGTGTGTGTTTAAATTAAAAAAACAATATATTGTTTGAACTACCTTTCTAATTTTCGTTCGAACTAATCAGGACTCTTTAGAGAAATGAACCACTGATACAGTTAATCAAATTTGGACCAATATCCATTTTTTTCATTCCATTTGAATCTTCGGTCTAACGCACCTTCGGACCACTGAACCTTTTTTTTTCAGACTGATGACCCTTCGATTCAATGAACCTTCGAAACAGTGAACCTTTTTTCATACCATAAATCTTCATTCCACTGAACCTTGAAACTATTGAAATGTAACCGTTCTGGCACTAGGCTCAAAGAATTGTAGGGGAAGATAGTGTTGAAATAAAACAATGATTGAGTTGATCGCACTGTACATGCAATATCGTCCAAGTTCCAATTTACAGAGTAAGAGAGATATATTAAGATGACACTGTTCATAGATATGTTTTAATTCTCATAGAATGCATATGCTGATTACCATATCATTTTTAAATGTTCTAAACTTTTCTCATGTTTATTCAGTCTAAAATGATAAATGAAGAAAATCTGAATAGGTGTGAAGATGTATACTGCAGTTTAAGCTCTAGGCTCAATCAGTTGAAGAGAAAGATACAGTAAAAGAAAATCCAAGCAAGCTAGTTTGTTGATTGAGACGAAGTAATTTTCCAAATATTTGCTCTCCGAACTGTTCCACTCTCGATTTAGATACTTTTGTTCAGAATGTAAGTTCAACCAATCGATTGGAAATATACTGTATGAGAATATCTGTTACAGCGGGTTGACACCTCATAATTAGCCATATTTTGTATTCCGGATCAGTTTCGCTCTGAATTTCCAGCTCTTCTCGTTTGTTAAAATAAGAACATGGGGCTGATTGTCCAGGTCCATTTATATAGAACTGGAAGAGTGAAACGAGATAAAGATTTTCATGAATATCTCGTTGAACATTCTGATCTGTGTCTTTCCTACACTCTCAAATCTCAAATTGTCTGATGTTTATTCAGTGTAAACGTTTAAACGAAGAAACCTTAGAGGGTGTGAAAATATTGCATAATGTAGCTAAAAATCTAGTCTCATTCACTAAAATGGAAAGATACTTTAAACGAAAATCTGACGTTGCGGTTTTGATGATTGAGACGCAGCAATTGTCAATTTTTTTATTATATTTTTTATTTTTTTTTTGCTTTCGAAACGGCTGCGCTCTGAATTCACAGCTTTTCTGATGTAGAAAGTTCGAATTCGTGTCGAAGTAAAAGAATGGTGTGAATTTGAACCCATTGCAGCTGCTCATGTATCGTCTAAGTGTCAATTTTCAAAGACAGGTCTATGGAGATAAAACTTGTCATTGGTTGCCACCACAGTAATTTTTACCATCTAAGATCACCATAAAAAATCACTCGTAAAAGCCCAAAAGAAAACATACATAAACATAATTCTACAAGTGTTTCTAAGCCCTTTTAACCCCGGCCCAGTTAAAGTTGGCAAAGCGATTACAATATATGAAGAAAAATGTAATTAAAGTGTAACCTGTTATTATAACTATAGCTATAGTTGTGCAAAAACATAATACGATATGCGGCTAGACACAGAGCAAGTAATTAATAAATGACACCTATGCAGTCACGTATTAGCAGTCACGTATACGTAGTAATTTGATCGTCTAGAATGTTTTTGATGATCTAATAGTGCGGGCCGCCTGTATCGTGTGTAGTATTTTCTTTAGCAGCCACTAACTCCACATCCAGTGTCATCTAAGTTACGAGAATATGTAACCTAATATCATTTGCTGAAAGTTATGTTTCTGTTTTCCATGACGTGATCTGCAAATGAAATTCCTAACATGATTTTCAGATGAGTATTTCGTCACAGTTTATGTATACCGTGGTATACAATATAATGATTTCATTGTTCTTGTTCTTTCGAATATGGATTTTCTTGATATTGAATTTCATAATTATGCCAGCCAAATGGCCGCCTTCTTACAATAGACAAAATGAACACGCTGATCTACATGCTACAAATTGAAAAAGAACACATTTAAACTGAATCAAGCTTTACTTTTATTTGTGAAAGTTAAAATAATACAAACTGTACATATTATATGATGAAACTCTTCTTATTACCTAATTTTGTGAATAAATAAAAGAACATGGAATGCCTAACATAAGGAATACAAACTAATATATTTCCAAATACTCAAAGATCAAAATGAAAGTAGTGTGCTGGTTAATATAATTGAAAATTACAGGAAAAGTAAGGCAAACATATATTCATTGACCTAAACTGTTAGAAGTTGAAAATGACCGTGCTTGTGAAGCTGCTTCGATCAGAAACATTGTTGTGCTCGCCAGCTGGTTAATTGCATTTGTTTGAAAATAAGAAACATATGGTTGCAAAAACCTGTATTCCAAGAAATCGGCAATAGGATCGTGATAAAGTATTAATCTGATCATGTGGACTGTCCAATTAACTTCTTAATGCTATGAGAAAAAAACAATGCTTTACATATTGAGGAAACAATTAGAGTTGTTTGCCTCTGTACGTGTTCTTCTTGGAACGAGCTGAACTTATCTCTGGACTGTACTCCACACTGGTTTGCCTAATCGCACATACTACTGAGTATATACTAGCTTGCTTCCCAATAAGAATGCAAGCGTAGATACAGTATGCTAATTAATATTTGAAAATGAAAACTGCATTAGTACTTTGCCTTTCCTGAACAAGCAATACATGATTCAGTTTTTAAATCATCAAAGGCTATTTAATAAAATTTAAAAACTTTTCATCCAGTGTCTTTATTCACCTATTTAATGCATCTAATCTGGTGGAATCACTCACAAAAATATCAAAAATTATCAACAAACCTTGCTGAACAGAATAGATCCTGAAGGCCACCGCAATTCGGCTATCAAAGCTTTTGCATAAATACTAGCAAACCTGATATAAAGTGACAAGTCAGGTTTTACAACAAGATTTCAGTTTTTCAAATGTCTATGCCCCCACTGCACACAAAAGGTCTTGGTTTAAAACTTTCAAACCTTTAAGAACAAAACTAAAAATAAAAATAATCCTTAATGAAGACGAAGGACGACGTGGATGGGATAAGGGCCATACCATAAGCTCACTTTATGTTACGGCCAAGTGAGCTAAAAAAACTGAAATTTGCAAAGATTCTAAAAAGTTTTCTTGTGACAAAGACGAATTTCAAAACAAATACATACTTTTTTCTCTAAGTATTATAAATTATTGTTCTCTCCTACCCTTTCAAAAGTCAACTGTTTTTCTGTCAATTGTCCCTGACCGTTTTAAAAGTTAAATGTTTTGGCATAAATAAGTACCAATAATTCTCAATTCTTTTTTTATCATATTTTTTTTTTTTTCTTAACAATTAAATCGATAAAGATAAATATCATGAAAAATATCAAATTGAAAATAAACAATTATCAAAATACAAATCTGGCAAAACGTTTGACCCTTGTATTAACTCTAGCAGAAAAAAACACCTATAAACAGAGAAGCTGATAAATGTGGCATCACGTCTGTGGATAACAGAGTTTGCAAACGTTGATAACTCTGCACAACTTATCCACAATCGTAGAGAAAAAAATACAAATATATTCTGAGAGCACCGGAAGAATTATGTTTTGGACTTGTAAGTCTCCAACAAATTTATCCAGGCTCAGACTGTGAGATGTTATAATAAATCTTTCATACAATACAAACAGAAAATAAGAAACAACAATGTAACATTTCTTTAATTACCAATCAGAAAAGTCATTAGTGTCACTAAATATCGCTAACCTACTTCCTAAAATTGACATTTATAAATTTATTGAACTGTCCTGAAAATAAGTTTTTCAAATTATATCTTGGTAAAACTTAAACATTTACTCATATCTGAGCACTTCATCAACTCTTGTATCATTATTAGACATGACTACTCTGAGAAAACTCTGAAAGCAGTCCCAACTTTTCATATTCAATATAATCATAAATACCCATTGAGAGCAACAACTTGACACTGGAGCTAGAACATTTTGATGATGATTTCTTTGATGCAATTCTCCAATTATATTATAAAATACAACATAGTAATAGAATGATTTATTAGAAGGGTCACAATAACCACTTTCCAAAATTTGCCACGAGCTTTTATATTAAAGAACTCTGAAAGTGGCTGAGTCGTAGAGACTTTAAGAATGCAGTGTTTGTTTGGTATTTACTTTCTGTGGCACTCCAGCATGGTAACTGGATTAGAGTCTAACTGGGTCTCCCTCATACCCTTCAACTCAGCTCTGTTCTCTAACCACATGGATAAAATGACTGTAACTATGATTACCGAAGTCTTAAACCAGTCTAGTTGTATAGCGGCCGAAACTGGACTGTTCTAGGCAGTGCTCTTAGAATTGGTTCCTGAAAAATTAACACTCAGCTAACAAAAGATGCTTTGAAAATGGAAAGATCCATTATATTCTATATGAAAAAGCTATATATGATGGAGATTGATGAAAATGGATCTGACTTAAAGTGACGTGTGAATGAGAAGAAGGCGCACATTTTTGAAATTTAAACAAAGATACCTAATGTAATCATATGAGAATTTCATACTTCCATCAACTAGACACAGTTTGGACAAATATTTTTCCATTTCTTACAGACTCACGGAATAAAAAGGTTTGATAAGTATATTATATTGGCCTTATTAGGCCTAAACTGAGGCCAGTATACCAAGGACACCTGTTTTGGGGATGTTTCACTATATCTGTATGTTCAACTGTCTGAGACCCGGTTACGTATGGGGATTCGCTTTAGAAACTTTTCGAGTTTCAAATACCAAAGACTACCAAGGCTCGCAAACGCTGGAAATTATTTAACTCGTTTCATAAATTTAATATTTAAACATTACCCATTTGAGATCCTCTATTTGCATCATTATTATGGGTAAATCTTGCTCATGAAAACACACAGGACAGCGTGATGTCATAAAACTATCTATAAAGTTTTATCAAATTCAGATTAGATATACAGTCTCCAAAGCGGCAAGAGGGTCAGATAATCAGATGCACGAAAACTTCATTATTAGTCACGAATCTCGCTCCTAAATAAACTCAGCTGAGATCTTGATAATACAAACTTTTATTCGAGGTTTATCAAAACTGAACCAGAAATGTATCTCCTGTGAAGTAACAAGCTTAACCAATTAGATGCAAGATCACCTCATTAATATCTGTGGAGCTCGCTCATTATCAAAGTCGTTTAAAACCTCGATAATACAAGTTTACATTACAAATTTAATCAAAATCGGCTCAGAGATATGGCATCTAGGGTGTTAACAAGGTCAGCCAATCGGATGCAAGATTACCTATTTAATATACGTGAATCTCGCTTTTTATCAAACTGGTTTAAGATCTTAATGACATAATCAATAATCCAAGTTTGATCATAAATACGGACTCCAGAGCAGTAACAAGCTCAGCTACTCTGACGCAAGACCACCTCATTCATATGCATGGATCTCGCTCATTATCAAACTCGTCTGATATTTTGATTATACAAGCCTATTTACAAAGTTTGATCAAAATTAGATCTGAAATATAGCCTACATAGTTGTAACCACATCAACCAATCAGACGCAATATCACACTTGTTATTGATTACGTCTGAGAAAATATCGGCATATAATGATAATATTAGCTTACATTGTAAGTTTGATCAAAAGCGGAAAAGAATTATGATCTTCAGAGTGGTAACAAGCGTAGTCAATAGATCCATTTCGCAATATGCGTCTGACGAGTTGTCGTTCCTGATATTGATCACTAAATTCAAAACGAGGCTATGACTGCTGGATGTAAATTGTTTACATTGACATGGAAGTGGAGATCGGCCTCGGAAATAGTTTCTAAAGTTTGGAAGAAATATTTATGTTTACTATTTAACTGAATTGTTCCATCATTACTTTTAACCAAAACAAAATGGTTTTTACAAGACATCATAACTGATTCATCAAGCAAGATACATTGTTGCTAGGTATCAACATTGAGCAGGTAAAAAATATTATTCTATAGTTTCAGTTTTCTAAAGGAAAAAAGGCGGGGGGGGGGAGGTATCATGACAAGCAAAAAACAACTTTAAAAGTACATATATATGATTACATTGTTAATTAAGGTTTGGGGGATTTTGTGATACAGTCTCTTTTTAAAGTATTTTTTATATTTCCTCATTAGAGGGTTTCTTTGTTCCTCTTGCTACACAGGATCCGCGGTAGCTCAGTTGGAAAGTGTCTGACTCGTAGTCCAAAAGTCGCGGGTTCTCTATCCGCCCAGGCCATCCAGGTAAACTGTCTTGGTATGTCCTTGGGAAAGGTACATGACTCCCATTTCCTTGGCATGATATTGCCAGTAATGTGCTAAAAATAGCTACTATCGTATGCTGTGAAATTTCTTATGATATTGCCGTATGATATATCAATTCCTGGAATGATACTAAAATGAACTCATAAAAATAAAAGAAATAATAAAATAAAATAAATATATTCAAAATATTCAATTACTAAAGTTAATGTTCCAAATTTTGACAAAGATTTTAATTAAACTCTTACTATAAAATAACTCTCTTTCAGCACAATTTGATCAAAAGTAGGAACAATATAATACATTTTAAGGTGATGAATAAAGCTTTTTTCTAATGAAAAAGATCGATGTTTAAGAAATCTTAATATATCGTTGTTGTTGTTTATACAGCCAAACAATTATACTACTCAAAGTACTAAAAATACTTAAGGATTCTACATTCAATATTTAAAGGTATGAGCACAATGATAATGTGCTTCATGGCATAATGCTTTGTGCTTGTGTCCAGGAGCATATATAATTCCACTCTCAAAATAGGTACTGGTATGCATGTATCTTACTTCGGAGCTCTTCAGAACTTATTTTGTAAGTATGCAGCATGCACAATGCATGCATACAACAACAACCTTTTGTGAAGTGCGAAAGGCCCAAATCTGTATTGTAAATAACGCTTAATGCACTAGTAATGTTTGTCGACCCAAACCACCATACAGCCATAATTTCGTAACCAAGAGCAAGGCCCAGTTTCAATTTGGTCAAAACAATGTTGTCACTCTAACATAACGAAGCTGAAAAAATGCTCAATCAATGTCCACAGGTCAAATATCTTCGTGGTAACAGCCACCAAATTACGACCCTGAGATGTGAATTGTTTTAAAAAGTGAAGGGGATATTGTCTGCCCTTTTAACAATCAATCTGCCTATAACTCTATATCATCTCTAACCTCACTCAACCAGATTTTCATGTGGGTTCACGAGATTTTTTGTCAAAATATGGTCTGGTAAAACAACCTATGGTTTACTTGTGATGCAAGAACAAGGTTTACCCAAATATTGGAAAAGTGATATTTCATCAGCCTGATGATATGATGGGCCATACATCATTGTGCCTATGAGATGACGTCAGGTTTCATATACAGTTTCCTTGGCTGATATGCCTCCTGCAACGGTGCTCGTTTAATTATATTCTCTAAAGTTTAAAATTTAACTTTGGCCTGAATAATTGTTGAAAGTATGTCTAGAATAATTTCAGGACAGAAAAAAGTGTTTTTAATTACAGAAATGGTTTCGACATATTTATTGTAGTATAGTTAATTAAGAAGAAAGACCAATAACTCATTTTAATAAATGCATCTAACACAAAAAATTGCAAGTAACTCTAAATAACAAAATACTTTGTAGAAAATGCACTGAAATAAAGATGTTAATGAACAAGATTGAAAACATATGTGATGTACGTGTATTAGTGCTACGACTGAGATGGCTGCACATTTGTTCAGGTATTTTCCAGTACTGATCATGTCAGACTAAATTACAGAATTTCCTGAGGAACATGGTTAAGAACATTGAAATGTTAGTGACAATAATAAAACGAAGTATATGCTTTGCTTATTTACACACTTCGCATGTATGGTGACTGTCCAAATGTTTTCTGGTTTTGTTCCCATCAAACAAATGTTGCGAGGCACTCCATGTTGCTTTTTATCGATCGATGAATTTGCTATTATATACAGCTTTTTTATTTAAGTCTTTTTTCTATAAATAGCCATTTTGAAGACAAATTTACTCCTCTTTTCTAAACAAAATAGTTGACTTAATGAAGAAACATTCTGAAATGGTAATGTATGTGGCCGACATCTTGTGTTTCCAATGTAGGGTCTCGAAACGTTGCTACCTGTATCTAATACTGGGCGGTGCGTCGCTGTTAATAGTGGAACATTGTATTAGAAACCAGAAAAAAACAAATAGAGTTTGTTCTATGGCTCTTGTGACCCAGACCCCCAAGGTTCCGCCTCATTCCCATCACACCGATCGTGACCAGGAGTCATTGCCAAACATTCATTACGGATATGACCTCATACAAATCGATATACAAAATTTGGTTAGTAATATTTAAAAAAAAGTTTATTGCAATTGCAATTGTTGTATACCTGACCCTGCTTGGGACAAAAGACTTAGAATTCAAGAATCATGCCCTTTTCGCAGGTGGTCGTTACCAATGTAACTTATGTACCAAGTTTGGTGAATATGCATTGAGCGGAGGGCAATAGCAATTTGATATATAAAAAAACCTGATTTCTCCTTTAATTATTTTAAACATCACATATATAATGAAAACTGGGACTGAACGTTAGTTTTCTTTTTTCTTTTTTTATTTCTCTAGACACGCTATATACGAAAAAGAGGTCCAATTATGCCTGTGATTGCTCACCTAGCCGCAATCTACTGAAAAGTACAATACAAGGGCAGTTAGCCATGACATCTGCGTTGGTATGATGCATGCTGGTATTTTGATGTTTTCTATTTTTAGTAACATCAGCCTTTCTGTATTTGAGGTGGATCTGCATTATTTGTACAAACGTGAAAGGCCTTTATGTCAGGATCACTTGTGTCAGATTTGGTTGAATTCTGTCTAGCGGTTGTAGACAAAAGTCATTAAAGGTTTTTTCTATGTTTAGCAACAGCAGCCATATTTGATGGTAACTTTGCATCATTTTTACAAATTTTTAAAGGCCTTTATACCAAAATGCTTTTTGTCAAATTTGGTCATATTCTTTTCAGCAATTATGGCAAGGAAGTCACAGAAATAGTTTACTTTTTCAAAAAGAGCGGCCATATTTGATGGCAGATCAGCATCATTTGTACAAACGTTAAATGGCTTCATGTAAGATGCTTGCTGTCAAAGTTGATCACATTCCATGCAGCGGTACTGAAGAAGAGGCCATAACTTGGAAACCATTTAGATCTCCATCCAAGGGAACTGCGGAAGCTCAGTGGTCAGTGCGTTGCACTCCTTATCAAAAGGTTGCAGGTTCGATTTGCACCATATGATCAAACTGGATCGATTACCAAATTTCTCAGGATTATTCACAATTTCATAGGTTACTTTACTCTTGGAAATTAAATTTGGAAGTATTTCATGAGGAAAGAAAAACGGCTCATTTGTTTATTAAAAGCTAAAAATATGAAATATACATTTAAATAATGTGCTAGTAATTAATATATTACTGCATACATATATGAAATGCATTAAAACAATGCACAATATATGTGATAACATATGAACGAAAAATGTTTAATTTACTTTAATTCATGGAAATAGCAAGCGTTCACTTATTTCCAAAGTACCGACTATCAGTGATCCTACCTTAGAAACACTCGATTTCCACGAATTAAAGACCCAATGGTCAGTGATCCTACTTTGGAAATATTTGGACCCTTCCATTTCCATTAATAACAGGTCCGACGATCAGCGATCCTATCTTGGAAACAATTGGACCCCTTCTATTCTATGAATTAACTGCCCAATGATGAGTACTCCTACCATCCAAACAATTCGACCCCTTCTATCTCTGTGAATTAAAGGCCCGGCGATAAGAGATCCTATTTTGGAAACAATTGAACCCCTTCCATTTCCATGAATTAAAGGCTCAACGATTAGTGATCCTACCTTGGAAATAATTGGACCGCTTCTATTTCCGTGAACTAAAGGCACAACGATCAGTAATCCTACCTTGGAAACAATTGGACCACTTCGATTTCCATGAATCAAAGGCCCAACGATAAATGATACTACCTTGGAAAAAATTGGACTCCTTCTGTTTCAATTAATTCATGGCCCAACGATCAGTGATTCTACCTAGCAAACAATTGGACCGCTTCTATTTCCATGAATTAAAGGCCCAACGATCAGTGATCCTACCTTGGAAACAATTGGAACCCTTCTATTTTCATGAGGTAACTTGGGAAAAACATTTGAAAAATGTGTCTTCAAACACTTGTGCAATTATCTTACAGCCAACAACCTAATTAGTTTTCTTCAATCTGGTTTTCCCCTAAAATATTCGGCTCCCTTACAACTTTGTGATATGTACTATTCGGCTCCCTTACAGCTTTGTGATATATACAATACTTTTGGCAAGGCGGTTGACGAAAGCACAGAAATTAGAAGAGTATTTTGTAATATTTTGATGGACCTTTGGAATGGTCTGAAAATTATCTCTCAAACAGGACACTAAAGGTTGTTACAGAAGGTTGCACTTCAGACCAACAACATGTCAGGACTGGTGTGCTCCAGAGATCTATACTCGGACCACTGTTATTTTCAATTTACATTAATGATATTGTCGCTGATATTGGGTCCAGTATAAGACTGTTTGCTGATGATACATTGTTGTCAGTTATTGTTGAGGACCCAACCCTAGCTGTGGTGTTTGGAACAAAGACCTACTTAAAATCAATTTGTGGTCTAATAAATGATTAGTTCATTTTAATGCAGAGAAAATCGAATCAATGAAGATATCCAGAAAATCTGAACCGGAACAACATCCAAAACATTTAGTGAATGACACGGTTTTTAGGAATATCACTTTTCATCAACACTTGGGCCTTACTTTAAATGAATCCTTATCTTACACATACAAATACAGAAAATAATTACAAAAGCATGGAAAATGTTGAACATATTACAAAGTTTGAAATTTAAACTTGATAGGAAATTATTAGAACTTCTTTATTTCAAATTTGTAAGACCTCTTTTGGAGTATGGGAATTTTATGATAAAGTATGATAAAGATGAAATAGAAAAAAATACAAGCTGAAGCAGGTGGAATTGTTTATGGGGCAACAAAATCTACATCATATGCTAGAAATTTGGAGAAGACAAAGCCCTATAGACATAGAATGATGCCGTTTTCTAAAATGTATCATGGCACGGTTCTGGGATACATGCGGATTTTCTGAAGTGCAGGATTTTCTCATAGGCTGTAAATAATATGTTACTCCCAGAGTGGAAGATCCCAGAAGTAAAGCCGGTAACCCTACCTTGTCGTTGATATGGCCCACGCATTGTTTGAGAGGTCTAACCCATCCTCTGCAAAAGGCTTAATCTGGCACCTACTGGGAATTGAGGGACATGGGAAGAGAGGGTGTGACTTCCTAGGGATGATTGCCTCCCTCCTTTTGGAAGGGGACGAGACTGTAGACTGGCCACCTCATCATGAGAAGACAGGCAGAACAATAAAGTAAGACTGAGAATTGTTCTGATTGTTTCCCTCTTTAAAAACATTTAGGAGGGGAAGTCATGGATCTTTTAGGATAAGGGCGCTTTTTTGCTGGTTTGTCCATGTCTGGTACCACGACCAGGTGTTGCTGATCTCTCAAATCCTGCGAGGCCGCTGTAGGGATTAGCCCTCTGAATAACGTCTCCACATTAGGAGGGGCTGCCCACAAATGGCTCTTTGCTGTGTTCCATGAAAACCTTTGATGTCTCCAAGGCAGCATCCCTATGGAGTTGAATAAGCTCTGCAGAGAACATCATGGATACTGAGCGTGCACATCTCAATGTCGTGTCAATGGCCGCTTACAGATTGGTTTTAGCAGTATTTATTTACAGATGTCATCGCGCGAAGTACATACAATTGAACAAGAGATTTAGAGGATTGAGCAACAAGCATGAGCTTATTTCTAGCTCTCTCTTCATTAACAATAGTATTTACTTTTATAATGTAGCTGACGATTAATGAAGGCACAAAATTGTAAACACTGAAACATGCTAATGAGGTATTACAAGAAAATTATACATACAATATTGTAATAATGTCAGACAGTAACTTACAAAAGTTTACAGCTGAAACATGTCACTGTATACATGTACTTGCAAATGAACAAATGAAAAGAAAGAAAGAAAGCCAAAATATGAAGATGTTGGTACTGAAGGAGGGGTGGGACGAGGGCGGTAGATAAAGTACTTTTAACTTCAGCTTAGTTAGTATATATTTATAATAACAAAATACTTACCAGAGAAATAATAGCTTAAAATGAAGACAAAAGCAGTAATCAAGTAAATCTCTTAGTTGTAATTATGTACGTATGGACCCAACTTAAGATCTCGTTGACCTTTGTCGATTGCAAGGGGTTACCCATTATTAATGAAGTTATATCTGTAATATGGGGCAATATTCCTATTGTTCGGTTTCTGGGAGTAACATATTATTTACAGCCTATGAGAAAATCCTTCGCGGTTTCTGGTTCACCTCATAAACATCTATTGCTAGATGACAAATGGTTTCTTAAAAGATCGTCGTTTAATAAACTACAAACAAGTCGAAGTCTTGTGTGCATAATTTGTGCTTTCTTTCTCCTTGATAGTAATAGGTTGGGACTTTTTCTAAAATTCAAATTTAGGAGTGATTTAAAAGAGTACAACGAAGGGTTGTTTCGAATTTCAAAAACAGAGACGATTTCCTTCTGCAACAGAGTTGGGAAAAACAAACTTTGGTATAGATTTGTCATGGCGAAGGGTTTTTGGAGGTTTATTCCATCACGATGTTGTCTATTAATTACCTGCTGGACACTTGGCGGAATCAAAGCATACATGTATCCCAGAGCCGTGCCTTGATACATTTTAGAAACATTTATCATTCTATGATTACATCGCTTTGTTGAAAGTCTTTCCCATTTCGTCTTCTCCAAATTTCTAGCATTTGATGTAGATTTTGTTGCCAACAAACAATTCCACCTGCTTCAGCTTGTATTGTTTCTATTTCATCTTTTTCATACTGGGTGCAGTTATCCCACATAATAGTCCCATACTCCAAAAGAGGTCTTATAAATTTGAAATAAAGAAGTTCTAATAATTTCCGATCAAGTTTAAATTTCAAACTTCGTAATATGTTCAGCATTTTCCACGCTTTTGTAATTATTTCCTGTATATAAATGTGTAAGATAAGGATTCATTTAAAGTTAGGCCCAAGTTTTGATGAAAAGTGACATTACTAATAACCGTGTCATTCATTTTGTGTTTGATTAATATGTGATAAATACACTGCATGCGTTTGAGATTTAGACAAATTAAAGTTATATGTTATATTTGTTTGTATTCTACTTTATGGGATATAAATGGTGTTATCTGACACATACAGTTCTTTTAAAAGTCTTTTAATTTCAAGCCATGCAAGCTTGAAATGGAGTTCTAGAAATACGTAGTAGATTTATTGCGCACGCTTCTAATACTGCGGACTACATTTTCTTTAATCGTGATTTTTCTTTCTTTTTTATAGTTATTGCAATACAATTTAACAATTTAAAAGACATTCTTACCATTTATGGTATGTAAGAGCAAGATCATGGAACATGTCAAATTATACGCTATATCTGTACCAAAAATCGCCATAAAGACTGTGTCAAGCTACGGTGTAAAATGACCAAGAAAACAAATATATAATACTTGCCCAAAATAGTAAGATGAATCATTTTGTTTTGTACGGGATTGGTGTCAACTAGGCACGTGTAAGTCCCGTTATCCTTCAGTTCTACGGTCCTGATATGTAGATTCCAGTTCTGCACACAGGGCCGCTCTATGCTCATGCGCATGTCATCTAAAAACAGTCTGTCCATTTCACTGATAATGATCTTGCGAGGACTCATCCATATTATCTGGAAATGTCAGCAAATTGTCTTTTCTGACACGAGGTTTACATTTTTAACATAAAATAACTCAGTGTTTAATTTATTTTTAAACCTCTTCGCAGTGGCCTCAATTTAGAAATTCCTTTAGAAACGAATGTATCTCTGAGGTACAAGTCTGGACAAAGGTATTTTTCCAACTACATTTTGCATATAAAGACCACACCACAGCAACAATAATGTTGCTGACATAATGAATATATCAAAAACCTACAAAGAATTAACAACAAAAATAACACTGCAAAACTTTACACAAGAGTGCCGTCAACGGTAAATTATACCCCACAGTGATGTCAAGTTATTTTGCGGAAACATCTTTTTTCTTTCAGTCTCTGTGACCTTGACCTTTGACCTAAAAACGCAAAACAGAGAGGCGCCTTTCATGTCTCACATGCAAGGCATCCACAAAGTGAGTTCTTTGTTTATCTCATAGGACGGGAGTTATTTTGTGGAAATCGTTTTTCTGTTCTGACTTCCTCTGACCTTCATCTTTGACAAAATCAATATGTGTCTCCCTTGTCTCAAATCCAAGCCATCTACAATGTAGAGTCAAGGCGTATGGCACAGAACTTAAGGGGTTTGGTGAAAATAGTTTTCCTTCATTTAATCCCTGTGACCTTGACCTTTGACATTTTGATCCCATAATAAACATATGCTTTTCTTGTTACAGATGCAAGCGGTCCACAAAGCTTGGTTAAAATAGATGATACTGAACTCAAGATATCGTGCGAAAAGCATTTTTTTTCTTAAAGTGACTGTGACATTGACGTTTGACATTTTCATGCCAAAATGAATAGCCGTCTTTTTTTAAATCTTAAATGCAATCACAAAGTTTAATCAAAGTATATTGTATAAAAATCAAGTTATTATGTGAAAACTGTTTTCCTTCTTTAAGTTCCTGTTACCTTGACCTTTCATCTTTCGAAACCGAAATTGATAGGTTTATTTATGTTCCCAACTGCTACCTACTTGCAAAGTTTGGTAACGATTGACGGTGGAGAACTCGATTTGTTTTACGAAAATTAAATAGGAAACAAACGAACTTACGTACGGACGGATAACATCGTACTATAATAAGCTTCAGCTTTTGGCGGGCGTATGAAAAGATTGTAATTTAAAATGTCAAATTACTATATAGCTACAACTTTAATAAACATATTATTTACCTGGTGCTGACCCTTGTTATTTACAATACAGGGCAAAACGGCAGTATTTCCCGCGATAACTGTGACGTTCACAGGAGTTCTGTCAAAAATGATGGACAAAGGCTGGATTGATAGACCCTCTGAAATAATAATAATAATAATAATAATAATAATAATAATAATAATAATAATAATAATAATAATAAAATTTAAAAATAATAAATGTCCTGCAAAATGTCCAGATAATAAGCGTGGAATATCTTATAACTGTTCCTAGAATTGAAGCATTATTAAATTTGACTATCATTCAGCTTGGAAAGGCTCACTGATGAGTCATACCAGTATGAAACAAGAAAAGCCATGCAAGTGTGAAATTAGTCTTCTCGTGAGGTCCTTGGAAATAGGGGAAAACAATGAGCCTCAGGTCAGACTCACTCAGGTGTTTGATTCGGTCGATGTAATACCCCTTGCGTGTAACAAGAAAGATTTTCTGGTGGTAGCGGTGCGATTTTCATTAGCTCGATTTTTTTTTACTTTCTCGATTATGTTTTTTTTAAAAAAAGTCATTTTCATTTTTTTTATTTTTTTCATTTTTGAAGTTTAACTCTTTACTACCAGTGCTGCTTTAGCGATCACTGCTCTGCGTAGCTGCTGAGGTTATTACTGCAGCTGGTTTGGAGGCTGACTACAAGAGCCCGATCCTGTTACAGCCCACTGATAACTTTTTATCTGATGATTTGGGGATATGGGCTAATTTGTTTAGGTATTTTCCTTACATTTGATTCATTTTATATACTAAAAGTATGCGTATATAAATGTTATCGGTACCTTTTGTCTCGGTGTTCTTTTGTCCCACTGACTTCCAGTAGATTGATAAGAAAATCCATGAATTAAACACAGAACACACTATTTGTAGCACTAAAATGTGCCTGTCATTATTTTTATACAGAGCTATATGTCAAATTTGGACACATAATTATTTGCAAATATTTAATTGGTCATTATGTTCTGTTAATTTTGAAGTTGCTGTTGGTGATTTACAAGAATAGTCATGTTTTACACAAAGACGAACATCACACTGCTTCCACATTATGGATACATCATGCTGCCTTTTTTCTTTCAAACATGTTGCTACATAGTTGTTAGTTTCAGGGACTAATATTTTATTTAATACCAGGGGAAAATATTTTAAGAAGAAATCTATCTCATTTCTTCCCCTCATCCAAAACGAAAGTAGGACCGACGCTTTCAGTGAACTCAGTGACTTTCGTAGCACGTTGCTCTCTTGTGCACACTGCACTGTCTTCATCATCTGATTCTATCTCAATTTTTGACAGACTAGACAAAGATAATAATTCAAGGTCATTGCCAACACTTCTTGAATCAATATCATCAATTTCGTCCTCTGAAAAACCTGATAATTACGATTCCAAATCTCCAGCAAAGTCATTGTTTCCACTGTCAACAACCACATGCATTAACTATCACATGGTACAAAATTTAAGAAAATCACCGTATTTAGTAGCCATATTTAGTATATGACGTCTTTCATTGCAAGAACCATCATTAGTTAACTCTATTTTGATTGGTGAAATGTCCTTTTACCACCAGTTATTGAGGAATAAGATCGTTTATAACATGAATATACAGAGCGGCTCTATCCGTCACTTAGGTCTAGCGCACAAAACCAGAAAGCAGTGCTTGTTGACAAGCGGTTTTATCAGTCATTGTGGAGGCAAGGCACATATATGCAGAGGATATACATGTCATTGTTTACCTTATCTCAACTTATTTTTAATCGCCAAAACAAAAAATAACATTTGCGTATTGTATTTGTCCTTTAATAACCTTAATCACAAATGAAATATAAACATTCAAACAGGAGAAAAAAGCATCAACAAAAGTGCAGTGAACGGCACATCATACGACTGTGCTATGTTTAATAGTCATCAATGTAGATAACTAGAATTTGTGGGCAGAAATCATTCTTCTTCTTTTAGTGATCTTGACCATAGACCTTTGACCCCAAAATCAATCGGCTTCTTCCTTACCCTAAGTATGTATGTTGTATGTTTTTCACCCTCTCTATTGGGCCCTTCCATAGAAGGGTGTACACCTCATTAAATAGAGATACCAGTTGGGTCTGGTGAAACAAAATGGGAATCCTTGAAAGATATGGAAGATCCCAGAAGTAAAGCCGGTTTCCCACCCTTGTCGTAGAAATGACCCAGGCATCGTTTAAGAGGTCTAACCCAGCCTCTGCGAAAAGAGTTTATCGGGTACCTACTGGGAATTGAGGGATATTGGAAGAGAGGGTGTGACTCCCTAGGGATGATTGCCTCCTTCCTTTTGGAAGGGGACGGGTCTGTAGACTGGCCACCTCATCATGAGACAGACAGGCAGAAAATATTTTAAACTAAGACTGAGTATGGTTCTGAAGGTTTCTCTCTTTAAAAACATTTAGGAGGGGAGTCATGGATCTTTTAGGATAAGGGCGCTTTCTTGCTGGTTTGTCCAGGTCTGGTACCACGACCAGGTGTTGCTGATCCCTCAAATCCTGCGAGGCCACTGTAGGGATTAGCCCTCTGAATAACGTCTCCACACCAGGAGAGACAGCCCACAAATGGCTTCTTGCTGTGTTCCAAGAAAACCTTTGATGTCTCCAAGGCAGCATCCCTATGGAGGTGAATGTGCTCTGCAGAGAACATCGTGGATACTGAGCGCTTACAGATTGGTTTTAGCAGTATTTATTTAAAAGCGTCATCGCGCGAAGTACATACAATTGAACAAGAGATATAGAGGATTGAACAACAAGCATGAGCTTATTTCTAGCTCTCTCTTCATTAACAATAGTATTTACGTTTATAATGTGACTGATGTGATTAATCCAGGCACAATATTGCAAACACTGAAACATGCTAATGAGGTATTACAGGAAAATTATACATACAATATTGTAATAATGTCAGACAGTAACTTACAAAAGTTTACAGCTGAAACATGTTACTGTATACATGTACTTGCAAATGAACAAACGAAAAGAAAGAAAGAAAGCCAAAATATGAAGATGTTGGTACTGAAGGAGTTGGGGGGGGCGGTAAATAAAGTACTTTTAGCTTCAGAGAAATAACAGCTCAAAGTGAAGACATAAGTAGTGATCAAGTAAATCTCTTAATTGTAATTATGTACTTATGGACCGAACTTAAGATCTTGTTGACCTCAGTCGATTGCAAGGGGTTACCCATTAATAACCAAGTTATATCTGTAATATGGGGCAATATTCCTATTGTTCGGTTTCTGGGAGTAACATATTATTTACAGCCTAAGAGAAAATCCTTCGCGGTTTCTGGTTCACCTCATAAACATCTATTGCTAGATGACAAATGGTTTCTTAAAAGATCGTCGTTTAATAAACTACAAACAAGTCGAAGTCTTGTGTGAATAATTTGTGCTTTCTTTCTCCTTGATAGTAATAGGTTGGGACTTTTTCTAAAATTCAAATTTAGGAGTGATTTAAAAGAGTACAACGAAGGGTTGTTTGTCAAAAAAGAGACGATTTCCTTCTGCAACAGAGTTGGGAAAAACAAACTTTGGTATAGATTTGTCATGGCGAAGGGTTTTTGGAGGTTTATTCCATCACGATGTTGTCTATTACTTACCTGCTGGACACTTGGCGAAATCAAAGCATACATGTATCCCAGAGCCGTGCCTTGATACATTTTGGAAAAAGTTATCATTCTATGTTTATAGTGCCTCGTTAAAGTCTTTCCCATTTCGTCTTCTCTAACATTCTAGCATATGATGCAGATTTTTTTTCTCACAAACAATTCCACCTGCTTCAGCTGTATTTTTCTATTTCATTTTTTTCATACTGGGTGCAGTTATCCCACATAATAGTCCCATACTCCAAAAGAGGTCTTATAAATTTGAAATAAAGAAGTTCTAATAATTTCCTATCAAGTTTAAAATTCCAACTTCGTAATATGTTCAACATTTTTTCTTTTTTGTAATTATTTCCTGTATATGTATGTGCAAGATAAGGATTCATTAAAGTTAGGCCCAAGTATTTATGAAAAGTGGTATTCCTAATAACCGTGTCATTCATTAAATGTTGTGGATGTTGTTCCTTTGAGATGTTCTGGATATGGGCATTGATTCGGTTTTGTATGCGTTAAAATTAACTGACCATTTATTAGAAAACAAATTGATTTTAAGTAGGTGTTCGTTCCAAACGCAAACAGCCAGGGTTGGGTCCTCAACAATAACTGACAACGATGTATCATCACCAAACAGTCTTACACTGGACCCAATATCAGCGACAATATCATTAATGTAAATTGGAAATAACAGTGGTCCGAGTATAGATCTCTGGAGCACACCAGCCCTGACATATTGTTGGTTTGAAGTGGAACCTTCTGTAACAACCTTTAGTGTCCTATTTGTGAGATAATTTTCAGACCATTCCAAAGGTCCATCAAAATATCACAAAAAACTACTCTAATTTCTTTGCTATCGTCAACCACCTTGCAAAAAGTATTGTACATATCACAAAGTTGTAAAGGAGCCGAATTTTTTGGGGTAACACCAGAATGAAGATAACTAATTAGGTTGCTATCTGTAAGATAATTGCACAAGTGTTTGAAGACACATTTTTCAAATGTTTTGCCCAAGCAGCTTAGTAGTGAGAAAAGGCTGTAATGTGAAACAACATTTTTGTCCCCGTTTTATGAATATGAGTAACATTAGCCACTTTCAACTCTATTGGAAAATATGAAGATTGGAGCGCATTATTGAAGAATTCTGATAAATATCGCGATAATATGCGAGTGCGTTCTTAAAGTAACCTAGGGTGGATCTTATCAGGACCCCCTGCCTTACTGATGTTAAGATTTGAGAGTGCATCTTCTACGTCATTGATGCTAATGTGACTATTATTAAGGCTAATGTCAGGAAGAGGTATATAAGGTAGGATAGTGGAAGTATCATCTATCAAGGTTTGTTCAGAAACAAATTATATAACAAGTTTGCTAGAGTAAACATATTGGTTATTATGTATCAAAACAGGATAATCTAAGTTTCTTTTTGCTTCAGAAATATGTTGGCGATATTCCAACAGACGTTTGGACCAATATTGACATCCTGGAGTTTATTAGCTAATTTTTTAAAATACTCAAGTTTGGCTCCTCTTACGGCGCTTATAACTCGATTTCTGGAGTCTCTGAATTTGGCCCTGTGAAGAAAGATTCGTTCTGGTAGCCAAGCAATGAATTTTTTTCAGTTGCCGAGATGATTTTCTAATGTTATTGTGCATCCATGGAGGATCTTTCGAACCAATTGTTATTATTTTATTGGGAATAGTACCATGGGCTGCCTCTAATATATTGCGAGAGAGCTTTCACACCTGTTCATCTATTGAAAGATTATAAAACTCCCAATCAGCTCTGTAAAACAAATCTCTATACAAATCGTAATTAGCTGTTTGATACGTTTAGCTTAAAGCTATGTTGCCGAGCATTCATAAAGTTGGTGGAATAATAAACGGGGTCATGATTGCTACAAAAGGATCTGAGACCCCTTTTTAATAACAATTTAATGCGTCACTCACAATTATTAAACTGATCATTGTGGGGCTATGATTAGTAGTTCTTGTAGGTTTATCGATCTAGTATTGTAAATTAAATGTGTTCATAATATTTGTAATATTTCTGCATCTGCTGGATACCATGAGGTCTTCGTTGAAGTCCCCTAAGATGATTTATAATTTGACAATATTGTTTTGCTTGTTCAATTGAAAGTTCTATTAGAGTACAATCATCGAGTCGTAGGGATACATACAAAGTTCCAATTAAAAGTTTTCTTCTGTTAACAATTATTTCAGCCCAAATGGCTTCAAGGTTTGGTAATAATAAATTGTTTGTTTCAATAAAAGGAATACCCATTTGTGTTTCTATCGAGACGAATTGGTGCTTGAAAATTCTGTATTACGAGACTTTCTGTTAGAATTGACCTATCTAACCACGTCACACTTACGGTAATAATATCAAACTTGTTTAACTCTATGCTAATATGGTCAGTTTATGGTACATTTTTTTTACTATTACCATGACAAACTGAGAGGCCTCTATGCCAATTAGCGTCCAAACGTAGACCAAGATTAGTTTCAAGGTCATTAGCAAGTAAATGCAACAATCGGAAAAAGGTGACATTCCCCTTAATTTTCTTATTTTAGCACATGCACAGTCATGCTGTATTGGTGACAAGAGCTCGGCAAGAACACCTTGCTACATGTGGTAATATGTGGAAATAAGAGGAATCCTCTATGATAAAAGTGATATGTTAGTCTAATCATCTTTTTGTTTGTAGTTCTAGTAGCCCTTGCATAGTAACACCCAACCATCATCATCATCATCAATGTACAGAACCTTGTACTGCTCTAGATCAATACTCATGGGTTAGGTGACATTTTGGTTGGCTTGGTTGGGTGCTGACTTATGATAAACGAGAAAAATCGGAGCGGTCATTAGGTTATTTACATAAAATTTAAAAGAGAATTACATTTATATTTACCTCAGCCAGTTTCCAGAATACTGGTATATTCAATCTGCTGAAAACTATTATTTTACCACGAGTATGTTCAAATTTTGGGGGAAAAAACGTAAACAAACTGCAAAGACAAGGCAAAACGCAAAGAAAGCAATAATGCATTTTTCCTTTTTTGACTGTACATTTTATGGGAGTTCGTCCGATAAATGCAACATGGGAATACATATGCATGAGAAAATTAAAAGCATGCATAATTTATGTAAATAATAGAGAAACAGGAAACATGGCTAATAACGTTCAAATAAAGTCAGGAGAAGGGTGACACATAATCATACTATACAACACTATCCAGCCCAAACCAGACACATTAATAAACATTCCTAATAACCTAGGCTGAAGCTATAACAAGGTCACTATTACTTACTATTAAAAAAGAAATAACTTCCAATTGCATTCGTAACTGCAACTTTAATTAAGGGAAAAGTAGAGCACGGAAAATAACTAAATACAGGTGAGCCTTACTCGTACAATTGAGCCATAAGAATATATATGCCATGTAATAATGTAAAGAGAGCCATAACAATATGTATGCCAGATGCCAGGTAATAATGTAAAGAGACCCATAAGAACATGTACGACAGGTATTAATGTAAAGAGAGCCATAAGAATATGTATTCCAGGTAACAATGTAAAGGGAACCATATGAATATGTATGCCCGGTAATAATGTAAAGAGAGCAATAAGATTATGTGTGCCAGATGCCATGGAATAATGTAAAGAGAACCATAAGAATGTGTATGCCAGGTAATAATGTAAAGAGAGTCATAAGAATATGTATGCCATGTAATAATGTCAAGAGAGCCATAAGAAAATGTATGCCATGTAATAATGTAAAGAGAGCCATAAGAACACATATGTCAGGTAATAATGTAAAAAGAGCCATAAGAATATATATGCCATGTAATAATGTAAAGAGAGTCATAAGAATATGTATGCCAGATGCCAGGTAATAATGTAATGAGAACCATATGAATATGTATGCCAGGTTAAAACGTAAAGAGAGCCATAACAATATGTATGCCAGGTAATAATGTAAAGACAGCCATAAGAATATATATACCAGGTAATAATGTAAAGAGAGCAATAAGAATATGTATGCCAGGTAATATTGTAAAAAGAGCCATAAGAAAATATATGCCAGGCAATAATGTCAAGAAAGCAATAAGAATATGTATGCCATATGCTAGGTAGTAATGTCAAGAGAGCCTTAGAAATATGTATGCCAGATGCCAGGTAATAATGTAAAGAGAGTCATACGAATGGGTACGCCAGGTAATAATGTGATGAGAGCCATAAGAATATGTGTGCCAGGTAATAATGTAAAGAGAGCCATAAGAATATGTATGCCAGGTAACAATGTAAAGAGAGCCATAAGAATATGTATGCCAAATGCCAGGTAATAATGTAAAGAGAACCATATGAATATGTATGCCAGGTTAAAACGTAAAGAGAGCCATAACAATATGTATGCCAGGTAATAATGTAAACAGAGCCATAAGAATATATATGCCAAGTAATAAATGTAACGAGAGCTAAAAACAAATATGTATGCCAGGTAGTAATGTAAAGAGAGCCATAAGAATATGTATGCCAGGTAACAATGTAAAGAGAGCCATAAGAATATGTATGCCAGATGCTAGGTAGTAACGCAAAGAGAGCCCTAAGACTATGTATGTCAGATGCTAGGTAGTAATATAAAGAGAACCATATGAATATGTATGCCAGGTAAAAACGTAAAGAGAGCCATAAGAATTTAATTGCAAGGTAATAATGTAAAGAGAGCCATGAGAATATGTATGCCAGGTAATAACGTAAAGAGAGCAATACGAATATGTATACCAGGTAATAATATAAAGAGAGCCATAAGAATATGTATGCCAGATGCCAGGTAGTAATGTAAAGTCAACCATAAGGATATGTATTCCAGGTAACAATGTAAAGAGAGCCATACGAATATGTATGCCTGATGCTAGATAGTAATGTAAAGTCAGCCATAAGAATATGTATTGTTACGACTCTATGGTCTAAGAAAAATGTAACAGAAAGAAAGTGAAACCAACAAATCAAGTAAAAATCAACAAGTAATTTATTTCTAGACAATTAAAGTGAAAATTCAAAAGACACTTACAGTAACGTGAATTAAATTCGAAATAATCCAATAATCCTAAGTATCCTAATCACAAGTTCTGAATATATAATGTTCCGAATGAATGACTGTATCCTTGAATGTATTGATGTGCCAATAGTCTTTAATGTCCTGATGTGCTAGTAGTCTTTAATGTCATGATGTGCCAAAATGAAGTACTCCAAAATATCTTTGAATAAGTTCACATAGACCCCAAAATCATCAATTCAAAATCCAAAATCCAAACGTATATGAGCACTTTTAAAATTCAATGAATATTTTAAATAATTCCTCTCTCTGAATTTGGAATGATTTTTTACAACTTTAATGGCTCTTTAAAGACTGATGTTAAGGTCGAAAACCGAAAAACTGTCCACTAACATGGTATATATAAGGATAGGTCACATGACAAAATGTTCTAGAATATTATGGTGCATGTGACTCTTAACATACAACTCTAAGGGAAATTTTAGTTATATCTGCAAACAAAATCAACCTTGACCTCAAATTGAATCAACAACTTGTTTTAAAAAAACCGCCTTGAACTCAAATACTAAGTAAACAATTCAATTCAAGGACAACAGCTAAACATGTCAACATCATACTTAACATTAAGGTTTAAGCAAATATTAAAGTCAAGAAACATTTATAATTTCCTAAAATATTTATAATATTATAAAAACATCATACATAACGGTATGCCAGATGCCAGGTAATAATATAAAGAGAACCATAAGAATATGTGTGCCACGTAATAATGTAAAGAGAGCCATAAGAATATGTATGCGAGGTAAACAACGTAAAAAGAGCAATACGAATATGTATGCTAGGAAAAAATGCGAAGTGAGTCATAAGAATATGTATGCCAGGTAATAATGTAAAGAGAGCCACAAGAATATATATGCCATATGCTAGGTAATAATGTAAAGAGAACCAAAAGAATATGTATGCCAGGTAATAATGTAAAGAGAGCCATAATAATATGTGTTCCAGGTAGCAATGTAAAGGGAATTATAAGACTATGTATGCCAGATGCTAGGTAGTAATGTAAAGTGAGCCATAAAAATATGTATGCCAGATGCCAAGTAATAATGTGAAGAGAACCATAAAAATATGTGTGCTAGGTAATAATGTAAAGAGAGCCATAAGAATATGTATGCGAGGTAAACAACGTAAAAAGAGCAATAAGAATATGTATGCTAGGAAAAAATGCGAAGTGAGTCATAAGAATATATATGTCAGGTAATAATGTAAAGAGAGCCATAAGAATATGTATCCTAGATGCAAGGTAATAATGTAAAGAGAACCATAAGAATATGTATGCCAGGTAAAAATGTAAAGAGAGACATAAGAATATGTATGCCAGGTAATAATGTAAAGAAAGCTATACAAATATGTATGCCAGGTAGTAATGTAAAGAGAGCCTTAAGATTATATATTCCAGGTAATAATGTAAAGAGAGTCATTCGAATATGTATGCCAGATGCTAGGTAGTAATAAAAAAGTGAGCAGTAAGAATATCTATGCCAGATGCTCGGTAATAATGTAAAGAAAACCAAAAAAATATGCATGCCAGGTAATAATGTAAAGAGAGCCATAAGAATGTGTATGCAAGATGCCAGGTAATAATGTAAAGAGAACCATAAAAATATGTATGCCAGGTAATAATGTAAAGAGAGCCATAAGAATATGTATGCCAGGTAATAATATAAAGAGAGCCATAAGAATAGGTATGACAGATGCCAGGTAGTAATGTAAAAAGAGCCATAAAAATATGTATGCCAGATGCCAGGTAGTAATATAAACAGAGCCATAAAAATATATATTCTAGGTAATAATGTAAAGAGAGCCATAAAAATATGTATGCCAGATGCTAGGTAGTAATAAAATGTTAACCGTAAGAATATCTATGCCGGATGGTAGGTAGTAATAAAAAGTGAGCCGTAAGAATATCTATACGAGATGCTAGGTAATAATGTGAAGAGAAGCATATAAATAAAAATGCCAGGTAATAATGTAAAGAGAGCCATAAGAATATGTATGCCATGTAGTAATGTAAAGAGAGCTATAAAAATATGTATGTCAGGTAATAATATAAAGATAGCCATAAGAATATGTATGCCAGGCAATAATGTAAAGACAGCCATAAGAATGTGTGTGCCAGATGCCAGGTAATAATGTAAAGAGAGCCATAAGAATATGTATGTCAGATGCCAGGTAGTAATATAAAGAGAGCCATAAGGATATGTATGCCAAATGCAAGGTAATAATGTACAGAGAACCATAAAAATATGTACGCCAGGTAATAATGCAAAGACAGCCATAAGAATATGTATGCCAGGCAATATTCTAAAGAGAGCCACAAGAATATGTATGCCAGATGCCAGGTAATTATGTAAAGAGAGCCATAAGAATATGTATGCCGGATGCCAGGTAGTAATGTAAAGAGAACCATAGGAATATGTATGCCAAGTAATAATGTAAAGAGAGCCATAAGAATATGTATGCCAGATGCCAAGTAGTAATGTAAAGAGAGCCATAAGAACATGTATTTCAATTAACAATGTAAAGAGAGCCATAAGAACATGTGTTTCAATTAACAATGTAAAGAGAGCCATAAAAACATGTGTTTCAATTAACAATGTAAAGAGAGCCATAAGAATATGTATGCCAGGTAATAAATGTAAAGAGAGCCATACAAATATGTATGCCAGGTAATAATGTAAAAAGAGCCATAAGAATATGTATGCCAGGTAATAATGTAAAGAGAGCCATTATAATATGTATTACAGGTAATGATGTAAAGAGAGCCATAAGAATATGTATGCCAGATGCTAGGTATTAATATAAAGAGAGCCATAAGAATATGTATGCCAGATAATAAATGTAAAGAGAGTCATACAAATATGTATGCCAGGTAATAATGTAAAGAGAACCGTAAGAATATGTATGCCAGGTAATAATGTAAAGAGAGCCATAAGAATAGGTATGGCAGGTAATAACGTAAAGAGAGCCATAAGAATAGGTATGCCAGGTAATAATGTTAAGAGAGCCACAAGAATAAGTATGCCAGGTAATAATGTAAAGAGAGCCATAAGAATAGGTATGCCAGGTAATAATGTAAAGAGATCCATAAGAATAGGTATGCCAGATGCTAGATATTAATGTAAAGAGAGCCATAAGAATATGTATGCCAGGTAATAATGTAAAGAGAGAAAAAAAAGATGTATGCCAAGTAATAATGTCAATTGAGCCATTCGGAGATGTATGCCAGGTAATAATATAAAGAGAAGTGACAATGAAAATAAAGCAAATTGTATGATGAAGACAATGACACAATTACACATGTATATTGGTATAAATAATACTGACACAATTTTCAGTGACAAATATAATGATGATCCCCACAATGAACATTCTGGATTATTTTCATATCTTCTTCTCACATGCCTTTCTGTACATGCTGTACATCTATCTATTTGACTACAATTTGTAATTTAATTTTCTATACTGTATCAATTATTGAGTCTAGAGTTTAAATCTCTGACAACTTTCTTGGTATCCTTGTAGTGGGTTCAAGGCAAAATGTACACCATGTAAGACTTTGATCTAATATTTCCCCTTTTATGTAGACAACCAGCCACATTAAGCCACCTCCTTGTATCCTGCTTTCTAAAGCACCCCATGTCTTTGCAAATGACTACACTGTACAACGATAAAAAATAATTTAGCCAGTGTTCAAATGTCACACGCAAAACAATATCAATAACGATTTATCAAAAATACCGAATAATGTCACTAAATCACCACTAATATGTATATAATTAAAAATATAAAAAGTGTCACCTCTTTCCGTACAAGTGGCCTATTCGAAACACAAGGATATATACATGTATCCATGTCATATTCACCGTCACTAAGTATGTTACGCCGTACTTAGTTTGACATTCACGATTAGTGACAATCGTAAAATCCAACAGAACTGAGCGAACTACCTTCTTCTAAAATATGCAACTGCTCATATTTCTTACCTGATCAGTTTGTAATTTTGTTAAAATTTGTCTTTTTCTTAATTTGAACCACACTCTTGAGGGAAGTGCCTTCTCACACACTAGAGGAAACACATACCATAACTACGATAGTTTTCATACTTACAAGCAAATTCAATATATATCCCATTTATGCATACATATAAGGTTTATATTATTTAGGATAATGAGCTAATGTCAAGTACTTTTCATTATCTTTAGACTGGAATTAAGAAAGATGGACTGAAAATACCTGAAGATATAAACTTTGACGGATAATATTTACAAAACTACATGCGGTGAAAGAAGTGAGGAAAAGAAGTGAAATGTAAACAAGCAAACAAGTCATTTCATAGTATGTATTTCAGGGACGTTTAGGAATTAACAGTACCGACCACAACTGTATTTTCAATATTCAAAGTTTGATAGCCATCGGGTTACAGGTATGCGTATAATATGACTGTCAGTCATGCATCGTGATGTCTGCTACATGTACGCAAGGATGAATGTATTTGCAAAATGTAACGCTCGTTGCATCTTGCTTAGTCTCCGTGTAACACAATAATTACAATCCAATAGCTCAATTCTATCTCAGTGTCGTGATCTATTGCGCGTAAAATGCAATATCATATTGTCTATTTTAGCACTTATAAATACCATTTCCGCAGAGCAAATTCTATCTGCACATTTAAATGACAGTTTTTTAGTTACTAATTTATAATTTTCCACTTAATATGTGTTATACGTGATTTTTAGCATTAGCTTCAACTTATTTCACCTGAACAATAGTTCTACAAATAATGCAATAAAAATATTTACATTTAGAAGGGCGTGTTATTTACTATTGTGTGATCAGTGTACGTCATAGAGATGCTGATATACTAACTTTTAGACTCAGTAGATTTGCTTTGTTAATTAACGCTAAATTATTGAAGTATTAAAGAAGCAGACTTTGGTGTATGAGACATGAATAGACAGTGTTCAGTGTACATTGTTCAGAAGAGGTTTGCATTCTATACACTAACAAATTTAATAAAAAGTCTCACAATGTTAAATATGGGTGTGAACACTAACACTAATAATAATAATAATAATAATAATAATAATAATAATAATAATTTAGATTGAACCAGGACAAGAAAACACAAATACATAAGCTCACAATATTCAGTGTATGTCTTGTACCAGAGGGCCTAACTAAACAAGCTCCCGATATTCAAAATAGAGTGTGCACCATTGAGTGAAAATAACGACAGTAAATTAACATTGGACTGGACTGGAATGCAAATACATGTGAAGAAAAGAAGAAACGTTGTTCTCTCTCACTAATGAACTTAATAACCCTAATACACCCAATACCTGCACAGAAATTCAATTGCATAGAGCACACGATCTTTTTGCAAAAAGTCTTAATGGGACTTTAGAGCATAAATGATTTGCTACTGAGATGAATCTTTGATAGAGAACTATTTCAACTTGAGCTAGCTGAGGATTGTTGAGATATATATTGCTTTGAGAAGGTCCTCTTAATTTTAATGCTATCTTTGATCTCTTACAACCTTTTTTTGAATACACGCTCGATAGTGTCATCTTAAAGTTTAATGAAAATTGTTCCATCCATTATCCAGAAATTCTTTGTCGTGTGTTCATTTTTCAATTTGCTGACGTGTTTGATCCACATTGCGTGGGTACTAGTCAGATCCTCATTAATAACGATTCTGCATTATGTTTTGTTCGGTTGTTGAACCCATGGATTCCGAATGCACGATTCATCATCCGCAGATGGAGATCTTCAAATGACAGGATTAAAATATTTCTATTTTTCAACATCACTACTTTCATGTGCGAGATGAACGTCGCAAGTGTTGGTCTGGATCTTGACGTTCTTGGGTCTCCAACTCTGGGAGATGTACAAAGCCCAAAGAGAGGGATATCAGACCCAAGTTTTGCAGCAAGGTCCAAAACAATATCATCGTTTGTTTCGCCTTTGTTTTCAGGAATTCCGTATATTCGTACGCTGTTTTTACGGCTGTACATTTCAAGTTCTTCATTCCTAGAATCGGTACGAGACTCATGTGATTGAAGCCTAGCTTCTAAAGAATTTATCTTCATATCCTTCTCATTCAACTCTTTTGTAACTCATCAATTTTATTTGCCAGTTATTCTACTGACAACAGAACCGACTGCATCCGCATCCGCAATCAGACTCAAAACTTGCTGACTTTGAAATGCTAAGATGAGCTAACCTACCAGATCATCGGTTGAGAAAGGGCTTGATTTGGCCATACTTGTAATTGCAGAACACACCGGAGTTAGATTTGTATCAGTTTCAAAGTATTCACTGTCACTGTTACTCACTATTAAATCTTCGTAGATATTTTGATATCTTTCTTTTGTTGCTGAACTACAGGCGGAGATATTAAGGAATGAATATTTTCACAAGTTGTGTTTATTTTTCTGTTGCTTTTCGATTTTTACTTCGTAGAGTTAGAAGCGATAGACAAAAACAGTCTGTATTGTATTAGGATTCATCACTTGAACAGTTCTAATCGTTCAAATATCATCAAAGACCCTTGAGATTAATCCATGAAAAACGAATACACAACAGGATACGCTGTTACGACTGCTTTAAGCCCATTATTTCATATTGATGCTTGAAAATGTTGCACATACGGACAGAAAAAGAGAGAGTACAGCTAGGGTAAGCCTCTTACGTCAGCCATCTTTGATTGTTTTTAACATCCTTCTAACATGTTGAAGGAGGCGAGGCAGCCGAAATAGATAGACATGCGTCCACGCCTTCAGTTACAAAGCCTTGAGAGACTTAACAGGGAGATGAAAATAGGTCCTTGGCGAAATCCTCATCTGCGAGTCAACTGAGTTCAAGGTGTGTGGTGGGGGTCTGCACTAAAGAACCTATTTGTGTTGCTGTGCCATAAAAAACAAAATCAAAGAAAACCGGGGGGGGGGGGGGCTTAAAGGGCCAAGGAGACAAATAAACCCTGTAGCACAGAAGAGGGACAGACAACCCCTTCTGCTGTATGGCCGCCTCTTGGCCTCTAGACAACTTCTGAGTAATCTCCCTCACTATCACTGAGGGAGCAAAATGAGGTCCAATTTGGGCCTTGCCCTCGAACAGAATGCACATTATAACAGCTGTCAGCTGTTTAGTACGCCTAAATGGTAGATAGGTATAAAGGTTGGGTTTCAAGCCTTTTAAAATAAACTGCATAATTTCGGTTATTGTCATGTTTAGAAATTTTAGTAAACGTTACTCTGGATAGCCGCTCCAAACTGAACGAGAACATGAAGGGTGGGAAGTCGACCTGACACCTTCCCCTAGACCAGTCCTCAAAACTCAAAGCCTGTTGCCTATAGGAATTTAATGGAAACAGAGAGAAAGGGACGTCAATGAAACAATCCCTTCCCTTAGACACGTAGTCAAAACCCAGTATCCGGTCCAAAGACCGGTGTCAGACACCCAGTGCTCGGTTCCCAGCACTCAGTGACAGATCTTGGATGTCTGTCACCTGAGACATTACCCTGCGACTGGTAACCGGATAATGACCAGTCAGATGATATAGGCCTTTTGGGGGACTCTCTGTTCAGGGACCTCGACTTTAATGAACACGATCTCCTTGATTTAATTTCAGTGTTACTTGAGTGATACGACGACAGCGCTTGCCGACAGAAAGCAGTTAATGTATCTAATTCCGATAAAGAAAAAAGGAATGCCCAAGAGACTTAGGGATTTGTGAAATGAATTATGGAATCGGCAGTGTTTATTCCAGAAAAGGAAACAATGGGGCCCAAGGCTCCTATCACATCAAAAAGTATGATCATTTATATAAAAAAACAGGGGTCGCAAATACCCTGACCTGTATCATGTTTATTCAAGTAATTCAAGCACATACCATTGTCAAAAGCACTAAATATTCACTTTTTCAGCATTGTATGCTTCAAATCAGTCGTTATAGAGTCAAGCTACACTATGATTTTCTACAATTTCCTTGTCCGATAAAATAACCGTGTCCACTGTTCAGGTCACGGTTATTTTAGGAACAGACAATGTACTTTTCAGGAGGTGGGGTGGAGTCTGAGATTTTCTTTCGAGGCAGGATATTTGTTTTTCTTTTACCTCAAGATAGTTGGGGTTTTTTCTTTCTGTAAATCAGAGCAAGAAATTTTTTTCAAGCTATTTGAGAGCCAGAAATGTTTTTGTTTTTTTTATAAAATCCCATGTCCTCTCAAATATTAAATGGTCGATCCCTTACCTGACAAAGAAATTGTAGCAAACCGTGCTATGGTGTGAATCAACAACTACTGCTCTGATTCAATGTATGTATTGCTGCAAGAGTGAATATTTTATTGCAGAAAGATAACAATAAATCCATGACCCAAGTGTCTGTGAGCATTTTTAGCCTTTCTTGTCAACAGCCTTCTGTACTGGGACTTGCATTATCATGCTCGAGTAACCATTCCCCTCTATAATTTATTTTGAACAGTTGAGTCTACATTTTTTTTCTGCCTGTATACAACTGTGGAAATAAATGCAGCAGGGTTTTCACTGAAGATTTTGTCTTTTCTTCTTTACATCTTCCTTTATTTATGTGGATACCTCGAGACATCTAGCTATTGAAAATATAGCAGGCCTGTGAGGTGACCCAACATTGTTCCAAAATTTAAAAGGATTTTATATCTTTCTGTTCCACCCCCTCCCCCCCCCCCCGGTTTCTTTTTAAAAAAATCAAAAAGAATTTCATGGAAGATACAGAAGAAAAACAGAAAAGAAAAAAAATGATCTTTTTGATTGCG
Organism: Margaritifera margaritifera; assembly: GCA_029931535.1. Lineage (NCBI taxonomy): Eukaryota > Metazoa > Mollusca > Bivalvia > Unionida > Margaritiferidae > Margaritifera > Margaritifera margaritifera. The sequence continues at coordinate 346,828 of JAQPZY010000959.1, forward strand.
GTTCCTCTGTTTTTTCTTTTTTTTTTTCTAGGGACGTACTTGCTTGGATTTCCTTTTCAAGGTTTCCAATCGTTCCATCTCTGGATATAACGTTTTTTGTTTCAATAACAATTTTTTTGTCCGTTCTATATTTTGTATTGTGTATGCTCTTGTTGTAAAAGTGTTGTTAACCCTTACTACAGTCCTATATCGATAACTGGGCAGAATTTGATCGATAGTACATAGCATTGGAGAGAAGAGGGTTGGCGAAGTCGGAGGCGTTACCGAGAAGCCAGCGAGGCAAAACCTGGTGCGTAAGCTGGCACGGGACAACCCATCTCGCACGTGGAGACGCCCGCCATCTTGAAATAAAAGAGAGGCCAGACATCCAACTGTAGCAGCGACAGGGGAGCCCCAGTATAACCCGGAAAGGAAACCAGCTGATTGTTCAACAGAACTGCTGTAGATAAAGACGGGGGGTGGGGGGGGGGGGCTGCAAATCTGGTGGCTAGCAAAACTGACAATAGTGTCTTCTGGGTGCTCGTCCGTCTATGCACCTAAACGGTCCCATTCGATGTCTGGGTGTTGGCTATGAGGGCGATGAATGTACATACAGCTGTCTTTGTCAAGGTACAGGACTGGATCTCCTAAAAGTTCCAAGACGGAATACAATTTTAAACGGGCTTTGGCTGTCACGTACGCTGCAATGATGACACTGCCAAACCAATCGGGTAATTGACCAAGATCAAATCTTCACGGAGGATTTCCACGTGTTTCATAACTTTCTGTTGTCGTCCACCAGTTGATAGTAGCGGCTTGGATCTGCCGAGTATTCCGTCTTGGGAAATATCGGACGTTGTGCTAATTTTCCCCACAAACAATTTAACATCACTCTGGCAAACGATCGTCTTCCTTCGTTCTTTTCCATGTGTTCCAAAATATTGCCTCCTAAGGATCGGTACCGTTCTTTGAATGTCTCTTTGTCTTCTGGCGTCTGACACGAAGATGGATAGCCACTAGCTTTTTGTTTCAGTTTGAGAAATTCGTTGACGTAGCCTGAGAAAATTCCTGGACACGAGTCGTTGTCCTTACTGTATTGGTATCCACGATCCAGAGCAAGAAACAATACCACACTCACCAACGTTCCTGTCAAAGCGCGTTTTTCCACCTTGTAGAGACAAGGATGGTCTTGATTACATGTTTCAGCACACGTACAGCATACAGGAAACATCAGTTTTCCTTGGTAATGATGTGGTAAGACAGGATGGTACAGGTGGGTTGGAAGTAAGACTTTGCATTTGATCAATCCTTAGTATTGACGAATGTGCTCCATGTCGATGTGCTCTGTGAGCATTTCGGGGTTCCCGGTAGGGAATAGTTGATATTTGCACACCCAAGGATACAAAGAACACACGTGGATGTATTTGATTTCTTCTCCTCGAGATTAGTCTACGCCGTACAGCAAGCGTGTCGCATTGTTTCGACCTCCAAACAAACTGTCGCATGGATTCAAATGTTCGATATCTACCACGTCGTAACTTCGGCAATGCGACTAAACTCTGGGTCGGTTTTAAACGTCAATCGTACTCGTACTCCCACATTTCTATCACTTGATATCCCTGACTATATAACCTGAGGCGCCTTTGCTATTTCTGATCGTAGAACTTTTCCATGGTGAACTCTGAGAAAGGACTTTTCAGATTTCGTTGAGGAAAACACGTAGGACATCGTGAAATGAACATCCCTGGAATTCGTAGACAATCTGAGAGTTTTCTAAATCCCAGCCATCCACAGAAAGACTTCCAATTTTCTTTTCTCCACCGTTTCTAGCATATTGCATCCATGTGTCTTCACTTTCACACAAGTTTGGCTCCGTTCATGATAACTGTGAGACATTAGGTGCCTTATTCTGAATAATTTTTAAAAGAAATTGTCCGTCGTATCCCGATAAATTGTGAGCTATGACTGTAGCATATCGATAACAGTCCCCGTAACGCTGGATGTCCTATTGGCTCCAAGTGTCGTCGGGAGGGTCTAAAACTCATTCGGCAAAGTCGGGAAGAGTACATGAGCCCCGAAAGATTTATTCGCTTCCTCCTGGACAGTGAAAAATATAGTGTCTTGTATACACTTCTCACAAGCACGAAGAGCTACGCAGAAATTAAGGTCGTGAATGCCAGTGTCTTGCGTACATTCAAAGACAGAAAAGATAAAATCCACTTGTTTAATTTTTGTAGCATTAATGTTCAAAGTCCATGATTTGCTCACAGAAACGGCATGTTTTCTTTCCTGGACAAATGTGTGCCTTTGAATTATTGGTTTGAATAAGATGTTTACAACTGCAAAATCTCTATAATTCGCAAGCACTTTTCTGTTGTTGAACTTGTTTCATGCGATATTGTTCGTAACAAGTGAGGCTGACAAAGGTTCACTAGCAAGAAGAGCAATTAATTCGTTCTTTTGCTTCGGGAATGCATGGTTTGGACGCTAAACACCCCCGGCATTTCTCTCGGCAATAAATGTGTTGCTCGCGACTGGTAAATCCTTGGTCACATTTCTCGCAGTAGTTAGCGCATCCAAGAAATCCTGTGATACTAGTAATAGCATCGAAATGCTCCTCATGATGATACAAGTGAGTGTATTTTCCGTCTGGGAAATCGGGGCCTCGAAATACGAGAGCTGCGCTAACGACTTGAGGATGTACCTTCAACGTATAGCGAAGAGCCAATACGTCTTGAAGTTTTTGCATTTCAGGAAGGCTGCACACGGTCTCTTTGGAAATGCCTGCTTGCTGTAACAGGACTTCCCTTCTTTGTTTGGCCCTGTCCGATTGTCGAATGCTCTCCTATGCTCTTTTATATTCTGCGGTTTTATTCTTCTCGGCATACATTTGCCACACGAGGAGGGCACGGGCTAAGCACATCTGATCTTGTGAGTTGTTAATTTGGACGATACTGTGTTCGGTACTGGGAATTTCGTCTACCAATAACTCTTTGCGTTAGCCGCTGCCTCTAGGAAGTGCAACGTGGTTTATATACAGAGAGTGGCTTTTCCATCGGTCATGTTGAACTGGCCATTGGATTGTTGAACGTATTGACTTATATCGGTAACTTTGACAGGTGTTAACTCTGCCGGTGTACTAAACTCGATCCGAATAGCAGATTTCAAACTGCCATGATAGATGGAGAGTTTCAAACGATCGTCCTCTTTGCCTTGGAATTGTCGTGTCAATGTCTCTAACCAGGAATCCCACAAATATATAATGAAACCTGCTGCTTTCTCTCGTGGTTCTAAATTTTCTGGATGTCAGTTTTTGCGTTTCTCGAATGTGAAAATAATCTTTGGGAGATACTAAACGCCTTTCCTTTTTCGTGGATCTTGACTCTCTTGGTCTGATAGAGGAGGTAGAAGGTGTTGGTTCAGGCTCACTCATGTCATCTTCGAAATCACTAGCATGCACTTGGGCTAACACTTCAGTTAGCGTATGAGGCGACACCGAAAGTCGTCGTTGTTTCTTTGTCTCTTCTTCCGTCTTCTCGCTGGAATAATTTGATTGTTACCTCTTGATCCCAAACTTTGAATTTACACACGCTTGCTCCTTATATCGAGAGAGAGCTTCTCACCCCAAGAGTATATATTAATTCAGCTTTCAGACTGTGAAGTAGAAGATGGAAGAGTCAAAACGGATTGCTCTTCTCATCGGAGATTTACAGAAAGTTATTCGAAAGTATACCACTTCCAATAAGACTACGGACTACTCCTCTCGAGATAACAATCAAGATACTTGCTATGTCTTCCAGTAAAAAAGGACATTGGGCTCCAATATATCCACATCATCAAAGCAAAGGAAAGACGTGTTATGATTGTCAGGAAAAAGGACATCGTTCCTCGGAGTGTCCTAAGAAAAAAGAGAACAAGCAAGAGGAAAAGAGTGCGGAGGAGCGTTCTTCAGAAACAGAAGAAAAAGAACCCACTCCCGTCAAGAAATGCAAGAAGACAAGGCAACTGGAAGAAACAGTAGAAGAGAAAGAACCCATACCAGTAGGGAACATTTTTAAAAAAAAGAGAGATAGTGAAAAAAGAAAAAAAGGAAGAAAGAAAGAAAGAATAAGAAATAGACATTGGTGACGTGTTATGAAATTTTCATCTTGGTTCACAAGAGTAAATACCAAAGAAAACGTCAGTGTCTCTTTGTCTTGATTTGTTTATACTATGGACATGATACTTAAACAAACTCACACACGCACACCATACAATCATAGGGATAGGGACTTAAGTTTTATTGATTTGGCAATCATTTAGTAGTATCACTTTTCTAAGAGACGTTAGTGGCCCTAAAAGAGACCGGTGGTGTTTTAAAAAAAAAAAAAAAAATTATGGACTTTACATCAGCAGCTTTAACTGTCTCAATCCCTTTCCACGGCTAAATCCTACTCCTCCTCCTCATCCTGCCGCTGCTGCTATTTTGGTAGTGATAGTAGTAACTGTTGCTGCTACTGGTGGTGGCATCTCAGTGGCGGTGAGAGTCGATTTAGTGATGGAATGTGGTTTTGAAATCTTAGCACGTGAGGGTCTCTTTCTCTCGGGTTGAGCTAAAGAAGTCGGAAACATTTCTCTCAGTTACTTTAACTGCGCCAAAATGTCTTGTAGAAGACTCACCGTTTTGTCTTCACACCCTTCCTTCTGTCCTTCACAATTCAAAATTGTCCTCTTCTCTTCTTCTTCTTCTCGTTTTCTTTTTTCTTTTTTCCTATTCTTGCTGTTGTTGAATAAATGCTTCTTCTGCTTTTTTCTGTCGTTTTAAAAAATTCTCCAATTCTTCCTTCTGTTTCTTTCTGAAAGCATCTACCAATGATACCGATGGAGAAGGAGATGAAGGTAATACTACCGTCGCAGGCAAACATTCTTGCGGAGAGGACAAGAAATCTGCATTAGTAGTCGTACTCATCGTACTATCGCTCCGAGTATACGGGGTATCCACAGCAGGCGCATCCCAATACATTGTCTTCCTTGTTTCAGCTATAGGCATGGTACTCAAAACAATGCCCCAATGGTAAACCGCATGAACGCAGGTGCAACTATATATTGAATGTTAGGTTGCACACTCGCTCTCTTCTGATTGGAAGAGAGACCCATGCCCTGACAGAATTTTGTAACGCGTGTTTGGATTGGGTAACATTTCAATCCGTTGCAATTTATGATAACGCTAACTTCAACGTATAGAGTGAGTGAGCTACATACGAAAGTTACAGAACTATAGTTCGTTCGGCACAGCATCGCAAATTATATCCGCGTCTGTATCTCAGTGAATTTTCAGGTCAGAGTCTTTAAATGTAGCTAAAAGTACCTAATTCGTTTCGCGCACGAACTATTTCAACACCATTCAAATCGACATACAGCGTAATACATCTCATTCAATACATGCTGAAACAGGGTGGTCTGTTTACATCAAATTCTTCGACGCCACCATGACCTGTGGAAGAGTCGATTCGTTTATTTAGGAGTGTTCAGCTTTCCTATTCGGCTATCATCGGTCATAATGTAGTTGTCTCCCTTGTGATTTCTTTGCATTTGCATCGCGGTACATATACATGTACTTAAATTATGTCAAACGATATGCTTCTCGCAGAAAAATCTTTTTATTTGTATCGAAATAGACTCATTCACAAGTCACAGCATAAAGAGACATTAAGTAGAAATTTTAAATTAGTTTGTCTTTTTTTTTTAAGGATATATTTCATTTCAAAATCAACATCCACGAGCAGTTACCTATTTTCGAGGTCAGACATGACCACGGCATCTTTTACATAAGTATTTAGACAGTATAGTAATTTAGCATTACGACATCCAATTACATAATTTAGTCTAATTGGTATCATGATAATGACAAACATAGTTTGGAACACATCAGTATAACCTTTGATATGTACTATACTATACTACGGGCGAATGCCATCAGCTTTAATATTCACAATTTGCTTTCTGAAGTTATTTTTGAAGAGACTATAAGGTAAAGAATTCAAGTGAAAAATAAATTAGCATTAGGATAGTGACCTTGTATATTAGTCCTAGAGACACTTAAGTTTAAAATTATCATCACTATGATACTGCAGAAGAATGTTAACGGTCACTCGAATATGTTTCTTGTATGTTCAGCTCATACATCTCTTATGGCTTAATTTTTTTAGTAATAATTACTTGCCAGATGCTTCTTGATAACATGTGGCAATGAATGTGGAAGTTTTGTTATTTGTTAATACTGGTGCATGTATCCGAAGAAGACCTGAATTAAGGAGGGTTTACTAAAAAAGGCAACTCCATACTTCATAACCTGAAGATCATCCTGTTGGTATTTAAACTCGCAACATTTACTTGATAACATGTTGGATCCATGGTCATCTGTTGTTTTGTGAACCTTTCATGGTCCTTTTTTCCTTTTTTTATCTAGACGTATCGGAATGTTATGATGTGTATACATTGGTAACAGTCTAGAGAGAATTCGAAGGACAAATCATTCCAGTCTGGGTTAAAGTCATTGCATTCTAAATCTGTTTCAGATCAGTTGTTCCAAGAAGCAATGATTCTTAAAGAAACTGTTATCTTAACTCAAGATTATGTCATTGTTTGTAAAGACTAATTGAATTTTCTCTTGTTCTGTGATAATTTCATTACCTCGTTTGATATAAAATCAATTCTAGTCACAACCTTAACCACTCAGAAACTGTCAACCCCTAGGTTTAGTAGACCGTAACTATATGACATGTTTCTTGTAGTAGGGATGGTGAAATTCCTTAGAAGCAACTTATCATTGGTATAGTTGCACAGATTGTGTTAGAAATGACTTATCAATGGTCATTTGAAAGTTTTTTTAAAAAAACTATGATTGAACTAAATTAAATTGAGGTATATCACATTAATAATGTGGCAAAGGAGGTAATGCCACATTGAAAACATGTAATTGTGATAAGCAATTGAAAATGGAGGAAATGTTTTAGTGCTAGCTTCCATGTTTATGTTCAGATTTAAAATGAAAACCCAGTAAGTTGTTATTCATTTATTGTCCAAGATAAAGTTCACGATAAACTCATAATAGAAATTATATCTGTCAATCTTACCTATAATACAGTTGCAACTGTAATAAGTAGCAAGAAATCTTGACCGTGTTGTTGCATAATGATTGAAAATATTATGAAATCGTTGTGAGCAAGGTATTGTCATTAAGTGAGCAGGTGCTGACAATTACCTATCGAAACTAGCTTGAGCTAGCAGAAATTTCTTAATCTAATTAAATTTCTCTAACATGATTCTGTGTTTTACTTTCTATACCAAATGAAAAAATTTCATGTCCATTTTGTCTGCATTGTGCTTGCTAGGTTAGTATAAGCTGAAACTGGTCACATCATTATAGAGTGAATGGTCATGAAATTTGTAATACATGATATAAAAATTAATAGGCTCTGCTTCTAATTATGCCACTCTGAATAGTATTTTGGTTTGCTAATGAAAAGAATGAAACTAAACTCTCCATTTCATATTAACTCGTTTATGTTGGTACATACCAGTACTTGTATGAAAATATCATATTTTTGTCTTAGTCCATAGTACAGTCAGCACATTCAAAGTCTTGAAATAGACCCTAAAGGTGGGTGGTAATAAGTGTTGCTTAAGACTGCATATGGATGGATACACTCACATAATTAATTATAGTCTATAGAATCAGTCTAGATGTGGTGGTGTATTGAAGGTAACATTTAAAACCTGGGATGGGTGGCACCGGTGAATAATGTCATGCAAGGTACAGAAGGTCAACTTTCTTAATGATGAAATTAGAAGGAGTATAAACGAAAAGTATGAATTTAAATGTTTAATTAGGTTCATTTTTATTACTTTTGACCATAATTTATGCGTCCCATACGACCTTTAAAAATGCGGAATTGACTTTCTCCAGACTAATGGTGTGGCAGTACAATGCAGTTTAGTTTTTTGTAAAACAATAGCAGTGCAGTAAGTATTTCTGATGGCTTAAAAGGGTGAGTCAAGGCTTGTTTTATCAAAGTTTATATGCAATATATCTCAAATTTACCAGGATAACATATTTATTTTCTGAAACGTTTAGACTGTGGTCTATGGTCCAATAACATTGTGGTCTATGGGAAAGGAATTAGTTACCTGTGACCATATTGGGGAAATATCACACACACACACACAGATATATATATTCGAACCCGGATCCGCGAGTTACTGCACCTATCGCATTGCCTGTAAGCACCAACCCCTATACCATATAGACCTTGCACACATCACCAAAAATGATACTACAAGGTCGGATGTATAGGCATTCGTGCGTAGTAGACATACCCGCATGTCGACCCAGTAAATTAATTCTCATCCAAGTACACAGTCCATATGGATTCCTACTACAGAAATCAAGGTATATAGAAGTTATTAAAGAGAATCACAAATATACACTAAACAGAGCTGAAAGTGCTATCCCTGGATCCTTGATAACATGAACAGAATTTTTAAATACGAATAAATAATATTATCATATATATATATACATACATATATATATATATATATATATATATATATATATATATATATATATATATATATATATATATACATTGAGGAGGCTATTAACAAAACTAGACTCCTCGATAGTGGACCTCTCACATGAAATATAACACTAAGCAAACCAACAAGCGTATCCCCTTCGTGGTAACTTTCCATCCCGATGACCCGAACCCACAACAGATCATTCGGAAGCAATGGTACCATATTGAATCGTCCGAACATCTGAAGGGTACATTTAAAGACGTGCCTATGGTTGCGTACCACAGACCTAAAAATTTCAAGGACCATCTATTACTTGCCAAGATAACTTCAAACAAGGCCGCAGATTCAGGCACATACCGCTGCAAAGACAAGCGTCGCATAATTTGCAAGCATATGCCCAGACCGAATCATTCAGAAGTTCGACAACAGGAGTTAGCTACACAATCAATCTATTTTCAATAACCCGCTCGTTTATTATTATTATTATTATTATTATTATTATTATTATTATTATTATTATTATTCTGGCACAACATTTAATTGTATCTCTTGTTATAAATTCCCCCTAGTGTTTTTAACATTTAAGAGTCCAGAATGTATCTTACATTTTTAGTGTAGTGTCTCTTATATATATATATATATATATATATATATATATATATATATATATATATATATATATATATATATATATATATATTCTATTTCAGACTATATCATATTTTGCATAAAAATATATATTATGTTAAATACAAATATTTATTATATAGTTTATGAATAATTTTGTGAAAATTAAACATAATATGATTAACAATATGTAATTAAAATATTTGCCAGTTGAAACATATATAGGATGTTGAGAGTCAGAAGAAAAGAAAATTAACATGCAGCCTAAAAGCCAAGTTTTCTACCATAACAATAATACAATTTTCAATTTAATAATGATACTAATAGATTTCTTCCTGTTTTTCAGCTCTAGTGGTCAGGGACCAGTATAACACTTATTAAATGGTATATTGTCTGTCATCTACCCATTACGAAGCTTTTCTATTGCTACTCCAGGTATAGTTGGTTCTAAATGAAAAGAGTCCAGATTGTATGTCCAACTTGGTCACTTCACGATTTGCAAACATCTATTCCTGGCTACTAGAATGCCACTTTCTTTGAATTCATATAATGCGAAAAGGAACTGCAACAGTTTTAACTCTACCATATCTGTTTGATATTCTTGATTTATGGTAGGTTTATACATGTACGATATTTATATCAAACATGTAACCTGCACAGCTTACCATGCATGGAGAGTATGTCAAATTTATTAAATATCAACTGATGTTTATTAAATATCAACCAGACCGCTCTGTGGTAATGATACACCCACCCTAACGATGTTCACTGTAGCAATCCGCGCAGGAAAGATATTTACTAAAATAAAGAGTGTTTCCTTTATCTAATGAAAACCGTCATTAATTAGACAAAGTATACAATTTGAAGGATTATATGCAGTGGATTTATTTGTAAATGGTCACTGTCCTAAATTATTGTAAAATTTCGGAACGTCTTTCTATCCGTACAGTTTATCAATTAACAATATTGGCACAGAATGAAAAGAAAGCCAGACAAGTGGAGGTTCGTTGCCTTCAAACGTATATAATAAAAGAAATAAACGTCATTTTGAGTATATATGTATAGGTTATTAACTTAAACGCGCTAAGACTGCAAATAATTTTCCTGTCATCACCTAAAGACCACAAATGGCGAAACTCTAACTTCACACATGTTTTTTCTCTTCTTTCACATTTGCATGACTTACCAGTAAGCCTTTTGTAGCTAAATATTAGTACTTCACGCCATGCAATACAAAACACGACCCAAACGCCCAATTCAAAGAATTATTCCTATCTTAAATTACTAAACACGTATACCGAAAAATATCCAGAGAATTCCCTATGTTAAGAAATTAGGGAGGAGATATTTTACGAAACGATGAGCCGTTGTATGTGTTATTATCATATTGTCAGTGTGTAATGCAATTTTGGAGTGTAGTTTGTGCCACAAGGAGCAAACCAAAAGGTTATCAGGCATATTTACAGTTTCAGCTCTGAAGATATTCTCTGCAAATGATGGCAAAGCTCTGGCTCCTTTGGAATATGCTGCGAATTTCCAACCCAATCAGTTTATGTATAGCATATGCTTAAGTACCTGTCTGAATTAGACGTTATCTAACTTAAGGTTTCTCTAATGTAAAGGTTTCTCTAATATGTGTCAGCTTCGCATTGAGCACAAATAAATGGTTAAAATAAAAACTATATTCTTCCATCATGAAAACAAATTTGATATGCAAAGATAAAATCATATTCAGTATTGTACAATAATCTGAGCGTGCCAAATATTTATGTACTGCTCGAGAAGTTGACTCTTGTATGGGTGAAAATGTGTACTTCTGACAGTGTAATACACAGGTTTTCGCTTCCTCACCTGGTGTCGATTGTAAAATAAAATGGTAGGAAGACATAAAAGTTAATTAAAAATGTTTTATTTTTATATATTTTCTTTAATTACCAATTTATGCAGAAAACGAAAGTCTTATCAATCGACCTTTTCACCTTCAATCTTTCTGCAAACAAACAATATTGACCCTCAAATTGTTAACCGTAAAGGGGAAAAAAGCAATTTTATTGGAACTGCGACCATTAAATGCATTCACTGGTGGTGGCCATAACTATCAAGAACAACACATGTTGCTTATGAAACTTGAAAAGAATCCAAACATCTCTACAGTTTTTAACCAATGCCGTTTAATCGACACATTTTCATGGAAGGAATAACTTATAAAATAATTTTCTCAAGAAATAGAGTACTTACTTTTAAAAGCTCCAAGTATTGCAAACATATACAATATCCTCATTTTCCCTTTTATCTACTGAACACACTGTATTTTGTCTTGTTCACTTTCTGCTTGATAAAGTATAATAAATTACTCCTTATTTCACTTCTGCTTTGTTTCTTGACGCTAAAATTAGAGCGTTTCCTCTGACAATTTGCTCTCTCCTACTTATGGTGGATTGTGGTGTTCTTCAACACAGAATGTCCATTACAGATGCCGCACAGTAATGAATATGAATTTCAACCCTCGCTCATATCACTGGCATCATATTACATGTCTTTATCATGGTAATTCGACATTCAGTCAGTTGCATTCTGACAAGCACTCACATGACTTAATCTACTTATGAGAGGCCATCGCCGCCAAAAATATGAAATCAAAATACAATTAGTAAATTTAAAATAAAGCCAGAAAATCTACAATAAAACAAGCATGTTTAGAAAATAAAAATGTAAACCGCAGGCAATAATATAAATATTTTAAAAACATAAATGAGTCACAAATGTATGGTGTAAATATCGCAATGAAGCAAACAAAGAACAAGTAGAACAAGCTGATGATAACTGAAACAGGCTAAAGTCAAATGGCACAAAATGGCATACAATGAACCAAGCAACACTCATGGAAGGGAAACAAATGTCAAATTAAATGAATACAATGGAATGAAAAAATGAAATAACCGCATACAAGAGCAAATGTAAATCGAACACAAATGTCAAAAGAAACAAGCAAAATACAAATGAAACAATCAAACGCCAAGCGAAATAAACAGTATTTAAATGAAACAAACAAAAATCGAGCTGGTCAAGCTAACATAAAATGAAACAAAGTAACAACAGAAAATTCAGAGAAACACAAAAATGTGTATCACCCATGTGCAAACACTACTGAAAAATGAACGAAACACAATAGTCAAGTCATCAACTTTACAAAAAGAACAGAGGGCGCCACTGCATTGTATCGGGAAATTACTTTCATTGAGCCAAGAGCGCAAAACATTTGAATACGGCGCATCCAGTGGGAAAAAATGATATACCTAACGCTGTAAGGCTGTTAAATGAAGCAGCCGATTTGTTATCACGCGCCTTAAACAACAATACATGTGAATCGAGGCTTCCGCCGCCTCCGCCCACTCTGATGACCCCAGTGTTATTGATATTATCAAGATCGCCCCTTGAATCGAGTAGGGCAACATCATCGACATCGGCTACCACAAACAGCATTATCAAGGAACACATTCGGTTCCATTCATTACAACCTCATATAACTACTACGGAATGGGTATTGGGACTTCAGGGTACTTTAGGTGGTGTTTCATTAAATCCTGAACCACTTTTGACACTGAGAGAGAGAGAGAGAGAGAGAGAGAGAGAGAGAGAGAGAGAGTATTTTATGGACTATCCCTGGATTCTGGTTTTTGCTCGACATACTAGCCATAAGGATGATTATTTTTACTACAGTTAAAATCTCATTATGGTGGTGACTTGTCAGCGATGATCATGGTTACTTTTTTTTTAAACACAATGGTTCATTTAATTCGCCAAAAAAGAGAATCAATGAACAAGCTAAGAAAGCTTTGTTTGTCCTCGATAAAAGAATAAGAAATGTGTCTTTATCATTGGATTTACGAAAGAAACTTTGTTGAAACTTTTTTGCAAATAATGTTTTTTCTCACAAGATTCCACGATGGGCCAGTGTTCTGGATGATGAATTTGATGAACCGAGGCTACGACAAAGACCTGATGGCGGATGTAACACAAAGGGCTAACAAACAAGCCTACTAAAAAATATAGAGAAAAGGAAAAGGTTGATCGGATACCATTTTTTAAAATCCTGACTTACCAATCCAGTCAACCCCAACGTAGGTAAAATCATCCAGAAACACTGACCCATCGTGGAATTTTGTGACACAGTAAAGTTAATTCATCCAAACAAACCAGAAGTAGCCTACCGCAGACCAAAAACTACAAAGAATACTAGTCAGAGCGCCTTTTCAATGAAATAATTCATTTATTTTGCACATTACTCACTCACCTATAATTACCACTGTTTTTGTGTAGTTATATATATATATATATATATATATATATATATATATATATATATATATATATATATATATATATATATACTGCATTGAAGTAAAACGAGTTATACAAAGAGTGAATACAAGTTCACTTTACAAAGATTCCTAAAATACTTTCTTTATTAACCAACGTTGCACAAAATGTGGTATTTTGAATCTGTGCTTCATATCAATAGTAATGATCGACAGATACCGTCGCGGAGTGAACGAAGAATACGGGGTCTCAAACTCTTAAACTTGTAACCTGTTTTCAGGGTGCATTAACTTTAACCGATCGATGTCCATACAAAATGTTTTGTGCGTAATTTAAGATTTTTTTTATGCGGATGTTTTGAATATTTTATCATCTGAAGGAAAATACAAAAGAACAAACAACGACGAATTAAACGCAAACTCGTCTAGATAAAAGAAATAAAATCTGTTAGAGTAAGAAACGAAAATCAGTCATTTAAAAGCTAGTAAATAGTTGTTAATGATTCTACACAAAAAACTAAAGTCTCACTATGGGTAAATTTACATAACTGAACATTGTCAGTAATGGAATTAGTAAGCACTTTTCAATTTACATAAGACGAGTGAAGACCTCATCAGCAAACAAACCCCAACACCAACTGAGTTAAATTTGGAAATGCTGAGCGCATTTCTTTTTTCTATAATAATTTTATTATAACACAGAAAAGCCTCTGTAGTTTATACATTCTTTTTTTGTTTAAATTGCCTCCCATCAGCATGTATCATTATACTACTCTATCGTCAAGAAGATTGACCTTGCTAGTATTTTCGTTACCTTGGATTGACACCAGAGCCACATATATTGTTGATGCACTGTTTATTGACATATTTATTAAAACCACAGTTGAAAAAGGTTATAGGTGATTTTCAGGATTGCATATTTGTATTACATATTTCATCAAGTTTTTGTAGACGGCATTTTGATCGAACGGGAAATAAGGCTGCAACGTTTATACGTGTAAATGGCTTTGACAAGTTTACTGCAAATAAATGTTTACAAAATCGGTAATCGTGTAAACGAACATGCACACGGCTGTCAGTGACGAAAAAACTACAGCTTTTAAAATCAATTTACATATTTTCATATCTTTGATTGAATTTTTCTATTATTTCTGTTCCTGAAATATGGATGGTTTTCACATTCAACGTGGCATCGCTTGGAAAAACCCTAAGTTGACCAGAAATGGTTGTACCGCACATTACATAACATGACACATCAGTTTGACGTACTGATAATGCTGAATCAAATTTCTTGAAACTAAATTATTTACCTTTCAACAACGTATTGGTTAACAGAACCTTTAATGGCCAACATTTTATTTTAAAGATACACATAACGTCTGGTTGCATTATTTACTTATCCATCAAATACACAGGCATACGATCACAGACGCAAACACACACACACAGATATATTCTGTGTGGTGTATATTTGTAATTCTCTATAGTAGCTTCTATATACCTCGATTTCTGTAGTAGGAATCCAGATGGACTGTGTACTGAGATGAGAATTAATTACTGTGTCGACATGCGGGTATGTCTGCTTCGCACGAATGTCTATACCACCGACTTTGTAGCATCATTTGTTTGGTGATGTGTGCATGGTCAAGATGGTATACGGGTTGGTGCTTTCAGGCAAGGCGATGGGTGCCGTAACCCACGTGTCCGAGTTCAAATCTCCCTAGAGTACGAATTAATATTCTCTAATCTGAATGATAATATTATTTATTCGTATTTAAAATTATGTTAATGTTATCAAGCATTTTTCTGTAGAATCCAGGAATAACACTTTCCACTCTGTTTGGTGTATATTTGTAATTATATATATATATATATATATATATATATATATATATATATATATATATATATATATATATATATATATATATACAGTACATTATGACGTCTGCTCCTATAAATTGGTTAATTACTCGATTTGAGAATTATCTTCCTAGCAGTGGCGATATCACTTTGGGAACTACTTTCTTTTCACATGTAGGAAATATATCTCCAATTATGTATGTTATTCAAACCTTTATTTCCATGTGTAAGCCTGTTTCATTTTCTTCTTCTTCATCTGCTCTTTCTATCTCTCTCTCTCTCTCTCTCTCTCTCTCTCTCTCTCTCTCTCTCTCTCTCTCTCTCTCTCTCCACATCAGGATGAACAGATTTTAAAAATGAGTTAACTGTTGGCTCTGTATTGTACATTTATGCAATCAATGGAGTGTCATCAAGAAATGCTTAAAAACGAACTCCAAACAGAAAAAGTAGACTTCAAGTATTAACGTTTTTATAATTATTTTTCTGCATGAATCACGTAAACTGTCAGTGACTGAACTGACATGACCTGTTAATATGTGGTACCCATACAGTATTGTATACCTGTAAAACTCTGCGAAAAACGGTACACATTTTTTAAGAAAATAACAACTCCTGATTAAATATAGTAATAACATTTGTTAAGTAGCAATTTCAACTTGCATCACAATCGTGATTGAAAACGATGGGTAAATCGGGCGTTGATGAGTGTTGATTGCAAACCGAAATTAGGTGACAATCGAAAATTGGATGCATCAGCTTGCATCACAATCGTGATTGAAAACGATGGGTAAATCAGGCGTTGATGAGTGTTTTGATTGCAAACCGAAAGTAAGTGATAATCGAAAATTGGATGCAGCGTCTGCTACCGAACTAGACTTCAAGTTTTCCAAGTCCACACGAAAGATTTCCAGTTTGAATGTAGAAATAAATGAAATAAAGAACGAAAATCCTTACAAATATAAATATAAAAAATCTACTTTTTTTAGTAGATATACGGAAATATTTCACTTGTGAAGTGGAATACTTTGTATTGCCACTCGTGGCTTGTCTGGAATAATCACTCGAAAACTTGGTGTAAATGCACCATCGACAAAATGAATTAGGAATGATTAAAACCCCTTGGTTTCTAATTTGAAAGATAGCCATAACTGTCCCAAGAGCGGGACGAATTGACTATGAATTCACCTATCATCGTGCGGTACTAATTTTACTAATTGTTTTAGGATGTTCTGGTTGCCGCAGATCACAGATTTAAAGACCCAGCAAGCAATGATCCAAAAAGGTTGAAAAGCCACGAAATTTGATAACCATGAAAATTAATTATACCAAAGTATTTGAAATATGCGTCTCAATATCACAGTTTGTTTGGCTGCTGCGTCAAGGCACGAGGGGATTATTGCTAACAGATATGCATGCAAGAAAAAGCCCTTTGTTGACAGGTGGAGTTTTCAAGATTCAGCGGCTCAGGCGCCAATAATTACACACCAGCAAATTGAAACATTACTATGACTGACAACATGTCTAAACCCGGCATGCAGTAAATGTGCCCAGTAAGAGTATATATATATATATATATATATATATATATATATATATATATATATATATATATATATATATATATATATATATATTTATATATATGTCTGTGTGTGTGTGTGTGTGTGCGTGTGTGTGTGTGTGTGTGTGTGTGTGTGTGTGTAGGGAACCTCAATAGTTCTCAAATTGTAGCCCAAGTGCTACTTCCATGGTAATATGCCTTAACCCCGACGTACAGTAAGTTTCCTTTATAAATTTTTCTTCATACCCAGTAAGTCTATATATGCTTATACGATGGTGATCACAATGGTTTCCAAGTTATGACCAAGTAACTAAGTCCCTGGGGTTGGGGATAGGGGTAAAACTATGGGATGACTTGAGGTTCCCGTCTGACATATGCTGAGACCTAGGTCATTGATTACACATGACACTTCTCGGATAGGCGAGTCAAACAACTCATTTCAAATTTATGTAAAATCTCTCTTATCCTCTTAGCCCCACCACCAGAGACAAAATCAAAATCAAAGTACGAAAAGTGCTGGCACGATTTAAAAACCATAGGTCTACCATTGAGCTAAGTTAAATGACTATCGTTAACGGTAATGGGGGTGTTCAAAGACAATCACACATGTACGTACACACATACATGGGCACGGACGGATGTAGGGATGTAAAAGCACGAGTAATAACTTTGTAATTAAACTGAATTAATGACTCTAGTGCAAAATAGAGAGTGGAGTCTTGGAGTGGAACGTGAAGTGGAGTCTGGAGTGGGATCTGGAGTCTGAAGTCTGGGATCAAGTGGAAGCAGTTGTGTGTATGTTGGTTTTAACGTGTGTTTGTGTGTATGCGTTTGTGTCATCTTGAGGAATATTTCTCATTACCAGCAAAGGTAGATCACAATGAGCTACTTGTCACGCGCAAGTGATTAAACACCCCCTCCACCCCGGGAAATTTAGCAATTACTTATATATAATCTTCTTTTTTTTGGTGGTAACGAGTTTTATGTTGGTCCAAGTTTTATCGCATGAAGCATTTTTTTCTGTTTCTTTGACACTAGTGTATGTACGACCATGAAACTTCTTAGACATATTAACCTCTCAGTTGTACTACTTACCATGCTAGACAATTTATAACTATAACTAGCAAAAATTGTTAGTCGCATAAAAAAGTTAATTACTAGCCCTGTTAATTATATGCTTTTGTTAATTATATTATGACAAATTGTTCGGTGTAAACAATTTGGTATTGAAAAACATCAATACAGTTTATTTATTCACACATATGCACACATACACACACACGATAATAACCTCTAAAATACAAAGAAAATCCCCGTGCTAACCATATAAGTATCTGATCAGTAGAAACCTCTGTGTGTGTTTCATCATCTGGCATGATTATATAAAAATTTGGGAAAAAAGAAGGAGTTGTCACTGCTAATAAAAAAAATCCAATCGTTGGGTCAGTAACCTATATCTAGGTCTGAAGCTGTTTACAGTTATGGGATTGAAAAGTGAAACCTGTGGTGAAAGGCCCGTGAAGCCTAAATATAGTAGTGAATTACAGGAGGAGTCTGTCTGGTTGCTGCTCTCAGTGTGTTGTCATATCCTGCAGAGATAAAACTATCAATGACAGATGTTAAATGTAACAAGTCCTTGGAAAGAATGTTTGAAAAAATATCCCAAACATTAGCTGGTGTTTATAATGCCTTAGTGTCGCCACCACTATCAGCACCAACACAATACAAAATATCAATAGAATAAATAAATGATGGTAGCAACACAAACACCTCTTCCACCAACATAAATAATAATAATAATAATAATAACAACAATTTATTTAGCATAACAAAAATTTGATAACAGTGCACTAAGTTAGCTTTCGACTTCCGTATTCAAAATAAGAAATCAATGAGTATGTGAGCAATATCAAATAAACTTCTGTATACATGTAGGTTAGAATTTCTCCAGTTAGTTTGTGGGAGTTTTTAAAAGTAATCACTTGAGGGCAATATCGTTTAATATATAAAACAAAAATCTTCATTCAGGCATACTCTTTATTTTCATGTCATTTTCCGGATGGGGGGAGGGGACGAGGACATTTTTAAGAAAAAAACTCCTGTCCCCAAATAGCTTCCAGATATATTCTTGCTCTGATATGTCGAAAAAAAAAACCTAATTATATCCATTATATTAGTTGAAGAAAATAAATTATCCTGGGGTAAAAGGAAAAACAAAATTCTGGTTCGCAAGAAAATCCCAGGCTACCAATACAACACCCCCACCCACCCACCCACCCCACCTCCACCCCCGAAAATGACACGGTCGGTCCCTAAAAGGAAGGTCACACAGAGAAACTTACATTAGTACATAGAATAAAACAATATTACAAATAGCAAACAAGATATTGAGACATAACATAGAAAAGATATAAGAAATGTTTCTGAAAGTCTTTTAGAGTACTTTTATTCGAGTACTATTTATTTTCGCTGAATTTATGAGGAGAATATGTAGGCGAAATTACATAAGCACGAATTTGTTTATTGTTCAAAATGTTAATATACGAAGGATAGCAGAGCTACAAAATGTAACAGCTGCGACAAAGCTTGACATCAGGAACAACGAATTGTTTTAGCCGCAAACAGTAGGTCAACAGTAGATGAACATTGTTAAATTGTGCAGAGTAATATTAGCAAGGCTTGTCTAATTTAAGGTCGGTTTGTATCGAACAAATTGGCATTGTTATAATACAAATAAATTGTATAATAATGTGGGGAGGAAGAGGAGGAGAATAGGTTCTATACAAATTGCAATACATTCGTAATATTATAAACTCTCTCTCTCTCTCTCTCTCGTTTTGAATGAATGCATTAAAATTGTTAACAAGCACAGACTTTGTTTCTACATGTGTGGAGGTATCTGGTTATATCACTAATGAAGAAAAATGTATAGATTAGTAGGACTGTATAATCTGTTTGACAAAGCAATGATAACATAATGGTCTTGGGTGTGGAGTACCTTGGCGATTTTGATTGGTGTTAAAATATTAATATACAAACGATAGCAGAGCCACGCAATTTAACAGCTACGAAATAATTTGACATCGGGAACCGGTCAACAGTAGTAGAACATTGTTTAATTTTTTAGACTAATTAGCAAGACGTGTATCATGGAAGGTTGGTGCTAGAAACCAATGGGCTTCTTTTTTGGGAATTAGTATAGTAATATGGGAAGGCTGAGGAGGAGTATGGGCTATACAAATTGCCTAATTTACACTGTTAATTTGTAGTGTATGCAAGCTTCTCTCTGAATCTAGGGTTATTAAGCAGGCAGTCAAATCCATTAAATGTTAATAAATAAAGTTTGTAATGATTATCACGAGAACGACAACACGTTCTTAATTATAACTGTTAACAAGCACAGACATTTGTCCCCATGTGTCGAAGTATCTGGTTACATTACTGATGGGGAAAAATATTTAGATTACCAGGACTATGTAATAAAGCGATGATAACATAATGGACTTGGATACAGAAGCAACATGATGAGTTTGAGTCACTATACCTTGTCATTGAAATGTGTTTAAATAGGTACTTAAAATTTGATTATACAGTTAACTATCACTGCTTTTCGTGGCTATGCTTAGCTTGTGCAGCACAGGTTTGTGTTCTTCCGTCAGTTAATCTTTAATCTCATCATGTATTATAACTTGATTTAGTTCAAATTGAGGATATAGTCTCCTCGCACATTTCACATTCAAATGAAAATATGTATTGTGCAAAATGTACGTTCTTCTGGTAGTTTTGCTTCTTGGGCTCAAGTATGTTCTGTAGTAAAATCTCTTTAAAATTAGGTCATGGGGTGGGAATCTATATTTTGGCAGAAATTGCTGTCCACGTCCATAGCATTTCCCTATATGGCCAGCCAGGAATGTTAGATGAAATGATTGAGGTTCATCAGATTTACTTGATGAGGGATGGCCTTGTTTTATATTATCTTCATACTTGGCACCATCACTGTGATCTTGGTATTCTACCACTAAGAGAAGTATTTTGTTGGACTGACTCTTACGAATTTGGATTGTACTTGCCAATCCTGTCAGAGTGCACGTTGACGTATCTTTTTTACTGTTTGTTCCTATAGCTGTTCAAATAATATTCACAAATGCCAATAAAGGTTGCCAATGCAAGTGTATGTTCGCAAAATTTGAAGCTGTTCGACCACAAGCACTTCTTATTACAGATAATGGTGACTGATGACGGTTAGCGTTTCAGCAAATGTGGATCTTTAAAATTTTTGACATTTGTGAGCAGATAGAACTTTCCGTCTTAGTCACCAGGCATGGACGCAATGTTATGTTGCTTTCATCAGAAATGAGCTGATTAGCATTTGAGAAGATGTCACACAGATTACGAAACGGAACATTTTTTTTTTGAGTATCTTTCGCTGAAACTGGTATCAACTGACTGGTTACTTTCTTCGCATCCTGTAGATTTAAATTTTCGATAGATTCGAGCTGGAATCTAGAAAGATGGCTATTGCACAAAACAAATCTGCGATCATAAATTGAGATATGTTCAATGTAAGAAATACATTTTCGAGACTCAAGACACTTGAACAAAAATCCCTATGAGCTACTGATGATGTAAGGACCGAGGAGAAATTTTAGAAATGTACAAGAAGTTAGTGTATTCCCTCATTTTATTATTATCAACTGCAGAGCACTGAAATCATTTAAGCTGTTCTTCACAACCCACACCATACCAGGTTTGGTTACATCCATTATCATATTTTTAAGTTTACTTTCTCAAAAGTTAAGGAAGTACAAAAAGATCCGAGTCGTGACCATTGACCTTGAAACTGAGGTCATGCATAGCAGCTCATTGAATTCATCTCAGATACTGTCATGAAATAACTATATGAAGGGTTAGGTTAAAATCCTATGACTATTCCATAATCAGTTATACTTATCATACCTAAGTTATGACCACTGTCGTTGATTCAGTTATCACAATATACTTGACTGCACTCTTTGAAGGTGTTCTTCAGATATACCTACAAATAATTGATACTTGTTCGTGTTACACTAATCACAAACTACTCAATTGAACATACACACACACACCCGAATTAATAATCTCTGGTTTTGAAATAATGTCTAAGAGCGCTGATTATTGAGTTGTCTTATATCTTGTTCAAATGCCACGAGATAAAAAGTGTGGTCAAGTTTATTTTGTATCTGTATAGGTTATCGTGTGTTTAAGCCAAATGAAGTACCAAACAGTATCTTAGAATTGACCCGAATCCTTGACCATAAAACAATACAAAAACTGGCTATCAAACTGTTTCCGGGCATTTTTAGATATACCAAGATACTTAGTTCGCTAAAATCAACGCTTTTAAAGTATTATGGAATTTAAGAAAGTTATGCATTATCGGAATTAACAGCTCCTATGACACATTATGGGAAAACCCCCAATCCTACAGCAACATATCCAACTAGTACAATTAATAGTCTTCACAATTATTCTGTTTCAGTGTAATAACCTACGTCATGATCATTGACCTTGAACTCAGTTAGATCACACAACTCCGATCATTAAACTCAGATAAAAAGTTTGATACACACATTCCAAGTTTAAGATCACAAGCTTACTGCATTGTAAAAATCTGAATAGGAACCACTGACCTTTGACCCATATGTTTTGTAGGACAGCTTATCAAATCGTCCCAAATATTCATGAAATGTACAAACAGGCAAAGTTTAATCCAGTCCTATTCTAGTTATTGTGGTAAGAAGCCATTATAGTTCAAAACCTATTAAGTCATGGTCTTTGACACTCAAGGACATACGATGCTGACAATAAATCATATCTTAAATATCATTGCAATGTATCAAAATTCCCCATATACAAATGTGGTAAAGATCCATATATTTGCAACTATCTGTTGTGCACTGCCTCATTTTTTTACCTGTGATCTTGGAGGCAATGCTAAGTTATCTAGTTATCCCATTCGTCTAAGCTATTAGCGAGCTTTACCGTACACGTTTGTTCAGTCAGACGGACAACAGATAGATGACTGGCCCTATATGCCAGAAAATAAGTCATTGCATAAGACCGATGGACCTAATTACCAGTAGAGTTAATAATGTTCTTCTGCTTTCTGAAGTAACGTTTTGTCAACATTGATTCCTTTCGTTCAATTACACTCAATTTAACATTAAATTTTATATATTATTTTTTTACAAAATCTACTCGAAATTGAATTTGCAGCATTAGTCAACTCGTAATCTGTTCTACAACTTCAACAGACAGCTGACCAAAAACTCTGCCCATACAAAATCTCACTACAACAAAAAAATGGCACGTACTTCATAGAAACAACATTTGCACTATCCAATTTCAAATTATTCACGTAATATTGTAAGTTATTGGTTAATTACCGTATACTAACCTTTTGAAAACAGATTCTCTTTGAGGGGCTGATTTTCTCCTGAAAATGTCTTCTTGTACACAAAGATGTTTGTCTCCGGTTTCACGCGGTATTCTCCTCTGCCAATAAGTGCCAGTTTTATTTCATTCTCCTGCCACTTTACTACCTTTTCAAAACCTTTTATAAATTATACAGGATTAATTTTTTTCTTAGCTTGGTTGTCTGTTGTAAGGTCACACTTTAAGACGGAATTCAGGCATTCATTGTCATTTTGGGTATAATGGCTTGGGGGGGGGGGGCCTAAACCACATGAACTGTGTATCTCAGCTGTCATGCATTGCTTTATTATATCTGCTTTATACTCTTTAAAATATTTCACAAAGTCTGGACCACTTGAATGTCTTGTTTCCTATACCGTTGTCAATGAGTCCAATTTAGCTTCAAATTCAGCTTCAGTCATGCTATCAACAAGTCCGTTCATTTTTATATTTCCGCTTGTATTTCCCAAAACGTCATGTATGTTATGTTTTGAGACAGATTATAGAATGTCTAGTTTGCCCAGTTTTCTTTCAATGTTATCTACCACGTGCATATCAGACAGAAGATGTTTCACCCCTGAAAAACACACCTGAAAAGCATTTGACAAATTTTCATCACCGTCAGTTCCAAAAACTTTTAGCTTTTTTAGACTTGGGCATTCCTGTAAATTTGATGCAGAAAGTTTAAAGTAGCTATCAAACGTTTTTCTCTGATGGAACAGCATTGGGCCAGTTATAATTGGCTCACATCCTCTGGTACTGAGAAACATGAATTATGTCGTGACAGTGACATGGAACTGACTGATGTTGAAGTTTAAATCTACGCTACTGAAGGAAAGTTGGAAACTGTGCAGGATTTCCCCACATCTTGTAACTGTCTACTTGTTGCCAAAAATACTATAAATTCTGGGGAAGAACAAATATCTCGTACAAACCTGTCGGTTCGTTTCTCTTGATGGTTTGCAAGTTCCATACATTCCACCAATGGATCTCCTTCCACTGATGATATACCTCTTTTACAATTTGTTAACTGCTGCCTGTCTCGGGGGATGAGCGATCCGCTTTTAACATTTTCTATTCCTCCTTGTTCCTCAAGTATGCTATGAAATATGTCTTTTGGCTTAGATTTTGATTTGCACAACTCCAGTATTGTAGTTTTGGCTGATTCGCACGTACGTTGATACTGCTGATTTTGAGTTTTGCTATTTCCAGGGCCTTTATTTTCACAGTTTGCACTTGTCCCTGGAAATATTATTGCACAAAGAAATAGACTAATACAACCTCCTGAATTTGGGTTAACGAGAGTTATGATCGTTCTATGAATACTTGAACATAAATAGTTAATATATTTACGTCTTACAAGCTTCCCAGAGGATTCAGATGTGCAAATCTTCGGAATTAGTTCAATCTGAGTAATGCCAAGAAAAAAGGTCTCAGTTATACTTTGATCTCATCTACCCATCCCATCGTACAGGGCATTTTTCCAGTGTTCAATATTTTCATTGCTGTTCACAAACGTAACATTATCATTTATACTAATGGGAATATTTATAGCCAATTGCAAAGAACAGCCAGGACTGCTGCCTCCACTTTTACTTCAGATGACATATTACTTTTTTCAGCCGATTTATGTTTGGTTTTGCACTTCTGAGGCGATATTGTTTTATATGGAGTACCAGTGGCTTGTAAAACCACATCTGTCTTTGTTGTTTCTGAGTCCTCAGTAGTCCCTTCTGTCGTATTTTCATTCTTCTTCACTCTGAGTTTACCACATCTCTGTTTTCTATTACTGTGTTCATCCTGGCTAGAGTCAGAGATTAATATCGGAGACCCCAAAATGTTTGATCTCTTTGCGTCCTTTGATGAAGGAATATGACACTTTATTTTCTTACGAGGAGAAACTCGAAGATGAGGTGACACGGGTTCGTCATCGCTGCTTTTCGTTTAAGAAAGACACAAGTATTTGGGTTTAATGATGCTCTCGCCTTCCTCGTGCGATACTGCTACTGTGAAACCCGAAGCTAAGCGTTAACTTGGCAATTATATGAATGCAAGACATAACAATATCAGTTTTAAAGGAGCTTCATCAGACAAATTAATCCATCTTTTGCAATTTAGAAACCTACAGTATAGTCATCGTACTATTATGCTAGGACAAGCTGGTAGGTATTCTTGAAAACGATTATCTCTAGTGATACCCGCCAAGGCCAAAATATGATTGGTGTGTCTTTTGGAAAGGCACTAAGCTCCCATTACCTCGGAATGATACAGCTAATTAATATGTTAAAAGTGCCATTAAAATGAACAAAAACAAACTCCCGTCTCCAAGAAGCGTTCCATTGTAATTACCATTAAACTACTGACAACGAAAATATTTATTGCCATGAACATGATAAGCTAATCTACAATGATTCGTCTCTGTGGTTTGCTCAGCATTACTTATATGAAACGATTAATAAATAAAAAAAACACTGTGCGCATCAAAAGTAACACTGTAATTTACTAATCTCATCATCCAACTGTCGATAACTGACAACATTACATCGATAACATCAGCTTGGCAGGTGCAGCAGTAAATAATTAATAATTGTCTCAATGATTATTTGGAGCAAGATTATAATGTCATTTCATTTGACGCATTAAATCGTAGGGGCAACACTGCGCAACAATAATCCAGCATAAAGTACCCGCTGAACACAGGCACTTGATTCTATCAGTAAAAAGGGGAAACCTCATGATAACACCCTATTCTACTCCCAGTTAACACAAGGTAACTAACTCGCAGTTCGAAATATGACCCCTCGATGACTCCGTGCTGTTTGTCTTATACTATCCATGCATTTCGTCACTCATAACTTACACTACTCTAAACCTTTCCCCCCTGTACAATTTAAATACCTTACTGAGTTTTGAATGGCAACTACTGAGAGAATCAAGTGCCTGTGTTGCCGAACTGCAGTCCCGTAAACTGGCACAATGCAATACAATCTTGATTTTACTCACCAACATGATAACTCCATGATTTGCATTCGCAGCAGTTATCACCAGGGTTGTGTGATCAGTTGCTGTATGTGTATTGGTATTACTTGCAATTAAATTTCCCAAATTAACGAGCAAAACTCTGACCGTTCAAACTCAGAAATGGAGCCTGTTTGAAAACGAGGTTTCTGCAGTAGTTTTGTGTCTGTAGTACCTTAAATAAGTTCTGTGCATAGATAAACCATAAACAAGTCTCCAGTCTGTATAGAAGGGAAATGTCCATTACCCTCCAGATTTGGGAAACATACCATATTTTAAAGGGACAAAGGAAAATTGTGGTACATAATACACTATAAGTGCAACAAAAAATTAGATAATCTTATTTCCTTTGACAGTTTTGCCACCTTGACTTTGTCTTATTTTCCTTGGATACTTACATTGTTGCAATAAACGTTATATCATGTTTTCAAGTAACTCATGAAAACAAAAACATGTTTGAATATCTGGTTAACATGAAATGAGCTGCACCATGGAATCTACAAGCAATTATTATAATAAATACTCGTGTTTTCTTAATTGCTTTTCTTTCCAAAGTAATAAATCATTAATCAAATGACAAATTGTGTATTTGAATAGATTAGTCTCTTTTATCATGAATTCATCCTGAGAATAAATTAAATCTTTCCTGTCCCAGGTGTGATTTTAACCTCGAAAATGCATTATACTACTGGCGGTTAAAGACTTTAGCAACTCGGCAAACTACCAGAAACCTTGAATGTTTTCATTGCCAGATCCACTGTTTTGAAATGGATATTCATTGCCATCTTACAGTTTGTATCTCCTTTAGCGACTTTGGCCACTGCTAGCGCCAACATTGATATCGATGCCCATCCGCTAAAGACAAGTGTACTGCAGGCATATTTGTTAATTTTTTTTCTGACAAAAAAGCGCGCTCAGAGGGGCGCACAGGGTCAAGATTTGAGGGACATAGGAAACCAAATTGCGGGAAACCCGTGAACCCGCGCTCTATGCACAACACTGCATCTTATGTGCTTTATTATTTTAAGTTTATCTAAAAAAAAGCTAAATTTTTGTAGAATAATTCTTTATAGAATGCTGACAGAATGGGACGAGTCTCTTTCTTTCTCTCTTTCTCTCTCTCTCTCTCTCTCTCTCTCTCTCTCTCAGAAAACAATACTTATTTCAGGATATATATATATATATATATATATATATATATATATATATATATATATATATATATATATATATATATAACTTTCTATCCAATATGAAAAAATGGCCATTTTATTTCTTCTTCTGGCAGCAGATAATACTATTTCACACTGTTCACAACAACAACAACACTTACAGTTACAACAACAGGGACTGGTATAACATGTATGATAAAAAGCAAAATAAAATATTCAGAAGAATGGAATTTTATAAAGAATGGTTGATTTTTGTTCTTCACTGTTTTGGTAAGAAATACTCATTATTTAAGCATTGGTATTGTACGGAAATGTATAACACAGGAAATAAAATTACATGCATTTACTTTTCTGCTATCTATGGATAATGGAGCTTATTATTATTGTTATTATTATTATTATTATTATTACACGTTTAGCATCATTGCAGTATGTACTTTCAGCATTATAGTAGTACATTCTGAGACACTGAATTGTTGTGACATTTTCAAAGTCAGTTCCGCATGACTGAAGTTTGTAAATTCAGCATGACAGGCTAATATGGGACACGTGGATAGAACAGTAGAGGATCTCAGAGTAAAAATGTTTTCCAGCAAATAAGAAGAGTGGATATTTTTTCTCAAAAAAGAATTCCCCTCCCACCACTACCACCAAGTTTAAACAGTTAATGCTTGATTTAGTATTATTAACAGTGTGTTTTATTACTTTAACAAAGCATGGAAATTATCAACTGTTTGATATAACTTTGTATTTAAATAAAAAGTACAGATCAATCCTTCGTTGTTCATAAATAGTATATTTGAATAGTTGTAAAGTAATATATATTAATGATTTGGCAGGTTGCAAGTTTAAAAAAATGTGTTCTGTGATAGTAAAATATACGCACAATTGTTGTTGCTTGTGAATACCAATAAATATTCCTTGTTGCTCTCTTCAATGTCAATATAAATTAAACTTCTTTTTAAAGCTTGATTGTTATTGGTATTCTGATTTTAAGTATTACCATATACAGTGTTTCACGCAGAACCCAATGAGCTTATGGACAGTGTGTCCCACTGAATCCAATATCTGTGAGACACAAACAATTTCAAAGGGATATACAAGTGTGCACATTTTTGACATTTTTTAAAATTTAATCTTTTTGACTTATTCACTGGAAAATTATATAAACAAACTTGACTGTTAAAAAGTACATCTTTAATTATTTTCACCAGAAGACTTCTTATGATGTCTAGTTGGTCGTAAATAAAAATGATGCAGCTCAGGTGTCCAATATGGCCACCACAGCGGCGATCTTGAAAATTTTGTTATCACTGCTTCTCCTTAATGGATGGTCATATCAACATGGGAATTGGGCTAAAAGACCTCTTGGTCCTAAACAAAAATCGTGCAAACCTGAGGTCCAATATGGCCACCACAGTAGCCATCTTGAAAATCTTTTTATTGCTGCTTCTACTGAAGGAATAGTCATAATGACATGTGGTATATACCAGAAGGCTTCATATGATTTTTAGTTGGTCCTTAATGAAAATGGTGCCACTCGCACATCCAATGTGGTTGCCACAGCAGCCATCTTGAGACTTGTATTACTGCTACTCCTCCTGAATGGATGGTCGAATCAACATGGGGATTTTACTAGAAGATTTCTTATGATCCCTAGCTCTTCCTAAATGGAAATGGTGCCAATCTGATATCCAATATTGTGACCAATGAAGCCATCTTGAACATCTTGTTATTGTTACTCCGTCAAAACAGAGAATCATATCCACGTCGGTTTTTCACCAGAATACTTCTTATGACGTCTTGGTCTTGTTGGTCGTAAATGAACATGGTGCCAATCTGACATCAAATATATCCACCACAGCAGTTAATTTAAAAATCTTCTTATCGCTGAAGAATATCAGAAATGGTTTCAACGCTGATCATCTAAAAGGAAGAAATGATCTTATCTTGAATTCCTGGAAATTCTTTTCAAACTAATTGAGCGTCAGTTCCTTCAATGGACTCATGTGTTGTACATGATCAGAAAAAGTGTATTAATTCTTTAACAGAGAATATCTATGTTAGGAGCAGATTGAGGGTTTTTTTCTTTGTGGGTTTTGTTTAACAAGGGGTGATTTGTTTTGCTTTATATGGTTAACTTTTTGTGTTTCACTGAGAATTTTACTATTTAAAAAATGGAAAGGGAGTTTCATTGACCCCAAACTCCCTCTGGGTCTGCCATGGATGATGCCTCATCCTTGATCTATCATAACAAACCTACTCTTATCAAGTGGTATACAAATTTGATAAGATAATGATGTGTCTTGGTAGCACAGAAAGGAAAACAACATTGTATGTCTTAGTGAGATAACAGAACTTTTACATAACTATATCCTTGTGCCTTTCCTGCTTTGATAGTCAGTACAGAGAATTCTTTCCTCCTCTCAAGAACAGCAGGAAAAGTGCACTTATGATCCACAGTGATCAGCTCTCGTTTGCATAAAGGACTGTACACACTGGTTATTAAGTTCCCCCACACATATTGTTAAATCCTGTATTAGCCTGAAACCTGAGAAAACTGAAATTAAGAATTATGAAAGTCATACACATCCCACGCAAAATTGTGAGAGTACATGTATTTATTTTTTAGTCCTCTTTATTTTTTTTTCAAAATAACTAGTTCTTTACACTGGCATCCATAGCATCACTTGTAGTCTTGCACTATAATACCTTTTACGTGATGGCCAGATACTTCAGCAGCATTATTGCTGTTGATGTGTTTAAACAGAAACTTGGTGGAATCTCGACATAGTGATCCCATTGGCATCCATGTAGTGTTAATCTGTCCATCCATACATACCCTAAATTAAGGTCAGTGTTCAAGTTTTTAGCTCTACTGGTCATAGATCAAAAGAGCTGATCGGATGGTTGTCGTCTGTCGTCCGTCCGTTAGCACACGTTTGTTATTGTTGCTCCTCCTAAACCACTTGGAGGATTGCCATAAAACGTTATACACACATTCATCCTCTGGTCTACTTGGTCCGAAACAAAAATGGGGCCTCACAGACATCAAATATGGCAGCGATCTTGAAAATCTTATCGCTACTTCTCATGAATGGATGGTCATATCAACATGATGTTTTCACGAAATGACTTCATATAGTATGTCTAGTTGGTTCTAAATGAATATGGTGTCGATCTGACTACCAATATGGCCGCCATGACAGCCATCTTGAAAATCTTGTTATCACTACTCTTCCAGAATGAAAAGTCAGATTAACATGGGGTTTTCACCAAAGTCATCTTATGGTGTCTAGTTGGTCCTAAATGAAAATGGTGCAGATATGAGGTCTAATAGCAATCTTTGAAAATCTTGTTATTGCTACTCCTCCAGCTCGAAAAGTTATATTGTTAATTTTATCAGAAGACTTCTTGTGATGAATCCAAGATGGCCACCATGGCAGCCATGTTTAAAATTGACACCTTCACGATTTTCTCATATCAAGCGTTCAATCTGCCAGGACCAGTTCTCGAGCAAAGTTGCCAGTTGTTTCACCCTGGGTCCACTTCCAGGTGGTCCACTTCCAGGGTTACGATGCGAACTGCAGAATCTTCTGTCATCGATCCTAGCTGTGCCCCTTTGAGCGCGGTTGCGCAGTTGCAGATTCTTTTCTTCTTCCTTTTTGAGGAAAGAGAATTGTGGTCTCCACCATTAAAGGATGCTAAAGTTATCTAAGGGTCTCTCTAATGGATCAGACCCTCATCTATCCGATCTTATCAAGTATGTTGAGCTGCCGAGACAGGTATTTTGCTCACTGATGCCGAGATGTAATCTTTCGTGCGTTTTGTGGGCTTTGTCAAAATTCTCTTTAATGAACCGTTGAGTGAAGCTACCTTTGAGAACCGTACCCTTAAAAATGTCTTCCTGCTCTCCTGGGCATTGGTCAGGAGTAGGAGTGAGCTTCATACTTTGTCTGTAGAAAAAGGGTGTTTACGATTCTGTGGTAATTACGAGTCAGTTTCTGGCCTTTGCGAACCATACGTTTTAGCAAAGAATCAGACGCTTGAGTAGCTCCAGTCTTCCTATTGAAATCACCAATCTCATTTGTATCTGTGCTGGGGAAGATCAAGATAGACTTCTCTGCCCATTTAGAGTCTTATAGTTCTATTTCGCCACTGCAAAAGTGAGAAAAAATGTTTATAAGCCTCTCTTCCTACCTATTAACTCATTTCATACTGAAGCCCAATTAGACAGGTAGTTGTGTAGAACTGGAAAATTGTTCTGTCAGTGCTGTAACAGCATGAGAGAATGCAGTGACGTTGGTCAATCTGACTTTAGTATTTTCAAATAATTTTTCAAAGTTATACACTATTTTAAAAAGCATAAAAGTTTCTTTGAAGTCATATATTTTGTCATTTGAAAATTTTCAAATGCAAAATATTCAGTTAATAGTAAAGTTAAGTAAATAAAAAGCATGCTTTGCAATTTGTTTATCTGCAATATTCATTTTACCTCCTATATGTCAGTGTATGAAATGTGAAGTTTACGCCGTTTAAGATGCTGAAAAAATAATAAAAATCCATCAAGAACGTCAAAGGTTATTACAATTTTATTAAATTTACTCCCTTGAGAATTGGAGAGCAAGCAGAACAGATCCTTACTGGAAACTGGACAAAGCCGTTGATTTTGTTTCAGTATTTTCAATCCATAAAAAATTATAATGTAAATTTTTCAGAGTTTTGTTGGGTTTAGTTTGGTCGATTTCTAGGAATGCAGAAAAATGTTATAAGATTATGTACATATTCAACCTCGATATAAGTGAAGTTCTCAAAATATTGGAATAAATACAAAGACACACTTATCACCATGAACGTTGAATAAAATAGTAAGGGATGATCAGACAAAAATTAATTAATTCAACAAGTGGTCTTTTTTTTTTTTAAATTGTATACAATTTAGACACATTTTTATCAGGGCTTACACTGTTTAGTGGAGTTTATTTTCGACCTATTATTCAGAGAGTTCAAAGCAAAAGGTTGATCGTTCTTTAATTACATATAATGTTTTTCTTTTTTCATACATTTTTTTATATGTTTTAACTACAAATGAACGTGAATATCACAAGACCAGCTCATTATAGTGATAGAACAGAGCCATCAGATGAAGCATTTACTTATGTATCATCTATTTCAGACCAGGATTAGAAGGAACCTTGCTGCACCAAAAAGGTACAGATCAAGTTCTGTTCTTGGCACGAGGGAAACATTTAGATTATGTTCTGTTTCACCCTTGATTATATACTTGTGTCAACAAGATGATAACA
Source organism: Margaritifera margaritifera (assembly GCA_029931535.1). NCBI lineage: Eukaryota > Metazoa > Mollusca > Bivalvia > Unionida > Margaritiferidae > Margaritifera > Margaritifera margaritifera. The sequence goes on from JAQPZY010000959.1 coordinate 379,688, forward strand.
AAATCAGGAAAAATGCATAGTTATTTTTGCAGTGGAGTCATCTTGATTTGATACATTAGTACTTCTGTACTTACACCTGTCCATCCCAAGAAGCATGTTAACATGATTGTTAAAAGAGCATTTTCATAATAGACAAATGAAATTTAACTATATGCAAATACATATATAGATGCATTGATTAGATCTTCTGTTCATTAGGCCAAATAAGAAAGTATGTGTGGTTCTGTTTACCCCACAGACCCTATTTTTTCCCCCCGACCATAAACAAATTTTTGAAATTTTTAACACAAAAAACAAGAAATAAATCTAGGAAAAAGAAACAATTGTAGGAAAGAAAATAACAAAGGGATGTAACTACGATAGAAGTTAAATTCAGGATGCGAATAACGCTTGTTTTCTAGTTTATCCTTCATTTAAAACAGTCCGGACAAAAAAAAAACGTTTCTACTGACCTACCTACCTTAATTTGTTTTTTAAATGTAACCAGAACCACTGGCCTGGGCGGGTATTGAAGCCCTCTGGGCGGGTGTTGAAGCCCTCCCTCTGAGCGGGTATTGAAGCCCTCAACCCTTGGATAATGAATCAGACGCTCTACAAACTGTACTACCGTGGCTATCTAAAATTCGTATGATCATGTAAGAATGTAGCAGTGAGTAATTATTTTATCGTATTACTAAGATTCCATGTGAATGTGTTTTCTCCATGATATGCAAATAGTAATCAGAAGTTTACTGATCTTTTGGGTGCTTACTAATTAAATTAAGCATCAAATTAAAGCATTTTTGACATGGGATTTATAAGAACACTGATGTGTGATGGTTACCTTGATTAATAATACAAGTAAAGCACGAATCAATTCCAACTATATTAACAAAAGTTACAGAACTTTTCTGATTGGCGTCATGTCTTTTAAAATAATATTGATGCGCTATGTTCTTCTTTGTTAATGCTATTTATATTCACATTCAGAGAAAAAAATCCTGACATATTCCTTTGGGTAAGATCACCGACTGTGTTCAGGCCGACTTATCAGAGAAAACACAACTGATGTTGAAAGTAACGTCGGCAACATATTAGTGATATGCTGATGTCTTGTCAAAACTTTACACTTAAAAAATGGAAAAGCTCCCCCACAAATCAAAGTTATGTTAATATTTAATAGTTGTTTTCAAATGTATATTGACAGGAAGGGTTGTGTTCTCAGTTTATTGAGAATGAAACGTTACCGAGAGCAAGAGAACTTGCCAGTGAAGAAGAAGATTCAGAAAATTCAAACGAGATTTTTGAATGAACGGAAGAAGTTTAAAGACACCCCTGCCCAGAATATGAAAAAGTTACATGCATAAAATGTTGAAATCACGTGAAAAAAGTATAGTTTCATTTATGAAGAATTCCTTAAATTTGAGGAATCCCTCAACTCTTCTCCTGGAATAACAATATTGTTAGGTCTAAGGTTTTACGACTAGGGAGTTATGTTTCATTCAGCTTACTATCTACATCTGACAAAATCCAAGTATTGTCAGATGTATAAAAACATTTAAGCAAAATAATCACAAATCTCACTTTGATTAAAATTTTTTTATAAATTTAGTGAAACAGTCACTTGCTTAATTTGCATGTCCACCATATATACAAGACCCTGTTTTAACGGTATTGCCTGCCTGTCCAGCCATGAACTTTGCATGACTTATGATCAGCTTCCAGAGGTCATTAGATATCTTCATGACACTTTTCCCAGATTATGAATCTCCTCTAGATGTTGAAGTAAGTTTGTCCCAATATCAAATGTTAAGGTCACCACTGTTAACTGTTTTCCTCACACAAAGGCGCGCCCAGAGGGACGCATATGGTCAAGATTTAAGGGAGATAGGACACAAAATTGCGGGAAACCCGCGAACCCGCGGTCTACGCACAGCACTGCATCTTATGTGATTTTATTATTAGATTTTTTTTAATAAAAAAAGAAAAATTTGTGCAGAATAATTCTTTATAGAATGCTGGCAGAATGGGACGAGTCTCTCTCTCTCTCTCTCTCTCTCTCTCTCTCTCTCTCTCTCTCTCTCTCTCTCAGAAAACAATACTTATTTCAGGTTATATATATATATATATATATATATATATATATATATATATATATATATATATATATATATATATATATATACTTATATATATATTATAAGTTTCTATTCAGTATGAAAAATGGACAATTTATTTCTTCTTCTGGCAGCAGATAATAATAATAATAATAATAATAATAATAATAATAGTAATAATAATATTTTACACTGTTCACAACAACAACAACAACAACATTTACAGATACAACAACAGGGACAGGTATAAAATGTATGATAAAAAGCAAAAGAAAATATTCATAAGAATGGAATTTTATAAAGGATGGTTGATTTTTGTTCTCCCCTTTTTTGGTGCGAAATATTTATTATTTAAGCATTGATATTGGACGGAAATTTATAATACAGGAAATAAAATTAGATGCATTTACTTTTCTTTCAACTATGGATAATGGAGCTTATAATTATTAGTATTAAAAGATTTGATATTTCCCACATTTAAAAATTCAGTATTATTCTAGTAAAAATATTAAGTATAACAAAATGGAATTACTTGAAATTAAAAGATAATACATGTTGAAGGTATTCAGAATATGAGTAAAAATGTATTCTTTAGACGCATAATTAACAAACTCAGTTTCGTATGTACTCAGGCTAACCTACTCATGTTGCATTTATTTCTTAGTAACACTTCTACCCTTTAAATAAATTTTATTTTTATTTTTGTTTTACAAAGTTCGTGCCTTATTAACAGATGAGAATGACAGAATTTGAAACATTTTGCAAGGCAACAATAAGAAAAAAAGTCCCAAATGCAAGACATTCCAGCTTGTATTGTTTCTTGCATGCTAGAAATCAACAAGGTCTCACATATCCGTCAGGTCAGGAAACTTGCAGAGAAAAAGGGCCTGAGAAATCATGAGAGATCACCACAGTTGATTGAGAGACTGTTCATATCTTGATACCTCCTGATGCAATATCTTGATCTGAGTTTAGGATATATCCGGATTATTGTAAAGGCTGGAAACTGCAGACTATTGCACCAGAATATCTCAGGATGTCACGTGGGTGGAACAAAATAGCTTCTCAGAGTAAAACATTTTCCAGCAATTAGGAAGAGTGGATATTGTTTCTCAGAAAAGCATTCCGCTCCCACCCCATACAGTAAAACAGTTAATGCTTCATTTTGAATCATTAACAGTGTGCTTTGTTAATGAAACAATGCATGGAAATTATCAACTGGTTGGTATAACTTTGTATTAAAACAAAGTACAGATCAATCGACGTTTCTATCCTTCTCGGTTCATGAATAGCGTATATGAATAGTTGTAAAGTAATATATATTAAAGATTTGGCAGGTTGCAAGTTAAATTTCTTTTGGTCTTGTAATTGTAAAATGTACGCACAAGTGTGGTTGCTTGTGAATACCAATAAATATTCCTTGTTGCTCTCTTCAATGTCAATATAAATTAAACTTCTTTTTAAAGCTTGATTGTTATTGGTATTCTGATTTTAAGTATTACCATATACAGTGTTTCACGCAGAACCCAATTAGCTTATGGACAGTGTGTCTCACTGAATCCAATATCTGTGAGACACAAACAATTTCAAAGGGATATACAAGTGTGCACATTTTTGACATTTTTTTAAATTTAATCTTTTTGAATTATTCACTGGAAAATTATATAAACAAACTTGACTGTTAAAAAGTACATCTTTAATTATTTTCACCAGAAGACTTCTTATGATGTCTAGTTGGTCGTAAATAAAAAAAGATGCAGCTCAGGTGTCCAATATGGCCACCACAGCGGCGATCTTGAAACTCTTGTTATCACTGCTTCTCCTTAATGGATGGTCATATCAACATGGGAATTGGGCTAAAAGACCTCTTGGTCCTAAACAAAAATCGTGCAAACCTGAGGTCCAATATGGCCACCACAGTAGCCATCTTGAAAATCTTTTTATTGCTGCTTCTACTGAAGGAAAAGTCATAATGACATGTGGTATATACCAGAAGGCTTCATATGATTTTTAGTTGGTCCTTACTGAAAATGGTGCCACTCGCACATCCAATATGGTTGCCACAGCAGCCATCTTGATAATCTTGTTACTGCTACTCCTCCTGAATGGATGGTTGAATCAACATGGGGATTTTACTAGAAGATTTCGTATGATCCCTAGTTGGTCCTAAATGGAAATGGTGCCAATCTGATATCCAATATGGCGACCAATGGGGCCGTCTTGAAAATCTTATTATTGTTACTCCATCAAAATAGAGAGTCATATTCACATGGTGTTTTCACCAGAAGATTTCTTATGACGTCTTGGTCTTGTTGGTCGTAAATGAACATGCTACCAATCTGACATCAAATATATCCATCACAGCAGTTAATTTAAAAATCGTCAGATCGCTGAAGAATATCAGAAATGGTTTCAACGCTGATCATCTAAAAGGAAGAAATGATCTTATCTTGAATTCCTGGCAATTCTTTTCAAACCAATAGAGCGTCAGCCCCTTTAATGGACTCATGTGTTGTACATGATCAGAAAAAGTGTATTAATCCTTTAACAGAGCATAACTATTTTAGGAGTAGATTGAGGGTTTTTTTCTTTGTGGGTTTTGTTTAACAAGGGGTGATTTGTTTTGCTCTACATGGTTAACTTTTTATTTTTCACTGAGAGGTGTACTATTTACACAATGGAAAATGGATTTCATTGACCCCAAACTCCCTCTGGATCTGCCATGGATGATGCCTCATCCTTGATCTATCATAACAAACCTACTCTTATCAAGTGGTATACAAATTTGATATGATAATGATGTGTCTTGGTAGCACAGAAAGGAAAACAACATTGTATGTCTTAGTGAGATAACAGAACTTTTACATAACTATATCCTTGTGCCTTTCCTGCTTTGATAGTCAGTACAGAAAATTCTTTCCTCCTCTCAAGAACAGCAGGAAAAGTGCACTTATAGTCCACAGTGACAAGCTCTCGTTTGCATAAAGGATTGTATACACTGGTTGTTAAGTTGCCCCACACATATTGTTAAATCCTGTATTAGCCTGAAACATGACAAAAATGTCATTAAACCTTATACAAGTCATTTACATCCCATTTACAATTCCCAGATTATATGTATTTATTTTTTGTCGACTCTTTATTTTATTTTTTTCTTCAAAATAACTAATTCTTTATACTGGCATCCATTTCATAACTTGTAGTCTTGCACTATAATACCTTTTACGTGATGGCCAGATACTTCAGCAGCAATATTGCTGTTGATGTGTTTAAACAGAAACTTGGTGGAAGCTCGACATAGTGATCCCATTGGCATCCATGTAGTGTTAATCTGTCCATCCATACATACCCTAAATTAAGGTCAGTGTTCAAGTTTTTAGCTCTACTGGTCATAGATCAAAAGAGCTGATCGGATGGTTGTCGTCTGTCGTCCGTCCGTTAGCACACGTTTGTTATTGCTGCTCCTCCTAAACCGCTTGGAGGATTGCCATGAAACGTTACACATACATTCATCCTATGGTCTACTTGGTCTGAAACAAAAATGGGGCCTCACAGACATCAAATATGGCAGCGATCTTGAAAATCTTATCGCTACTTCTCATGAATGGATGGTCATATCAACATGATGTTTTCACGAAATGACTTCATATAGTATGTCTAGTTGGTTCTAAATGAATATGGTGCCGATCTGACTACCAATATGGCCGCCATGACAGCCATCTTGAAAATCTTGTTATCTCTACTCTTCCAGAATGAAAAGTCAGATTAACATGGGGTTTTCACCAAAAGTCATCATATGATGTCTAGTTTATCCTAAATGAAAATGGTGCAGATCTGAGGTCTAATAGCAATCTTTGAAAATCTTGTTATTGCTACTCCTTCAGCACGAGAAGTCATATTGTGCATTTTACCAGAAAACTTCTTGTGATTAATCCAAGATGGCCACCATGGCAGCCATGTTTAAAATTGACACCTTGACGATGGCTCATATCAAGCGATCAATCTGCCAGGACCAGTTCTCGAGCAAAGTTGCCAGTTGTTTCACCCTGGGTAAGATGTGGTCCACTTCCAGGGTTTACAATGCAAAGTGGGGAATCTTATGTCCCTGGTGTGGTAGGAAACGCGTCAATCCTAGCTGTACACCTTTGAGCGCAGTTGCAGACTTTTTTCTCTTTCTTTTTGAGGAAAGAGAATTTTGGGCCCCTCCATTAAGGTATATAGCGCAACCCTGTCTAACATACTGAAGTTATCTAAGGGTCTCTCTATTGGATCAGACCCTCATCTATCCAATCCTATCAAGTATTTTGAGCTGCCGAGACCGGTATTTCGCTCACTGATTCCGAGATGTAATCTTTCGTGCGTTTTGTGGGCTTTGTAAAAACCCTCTTGAATGAACCGTTGAGTGAAGCTACCTTTGATAACCTTAACCTTAAAAAATGTCTTCCTGCTCTCCTGGGCATCGGTGAGGAGAAGGAGTGAGCTTCATACTTTGTCTGTAGAAAAAGGTTGTTTACGGTTCCGTGATAATTACGAGTCAGTTTCTGGCCTTTGCGAACCATAGATTTAAGCAAAGAATCAGCCCCCTTGAGTAGTTCCAGTCTTCCTATTGAGATCCCCAGTCTCAGCTGTATCTGTGGTGCTGGGGAAGATCAAGATAGACTTCTCTGCCCATTTAGAGTCTTATAGTTCTATTTCGCCACTGCAAAAAGGAGAAGAAATGTTTATAAGCCTCTCTTCCTACCTATTAACTCATTTCATACTGAAGCCCAATTAGACAGGTAGTTGTGTAGAACAGGAAAATTGTTCTGTCAGTGCTGTAACAGCATGAGAGAATGCAGTGACGTTGGTCAATCTGACTTTAGTATTTTCAAATAATTTTTCAAAGTTATACACTATTTTAAAAAGCATAAAAGTTTCTTTGAAGTCATATACTTTGTCATTTGAAAATTTTCAAATGCAAAATATTCAGTTAATAGTAAAGTTAAGTAAATAAAAAGCATGCTTTGCAATTTGTTTATCTGCAATATTCATTTTACCTCCTATATGTCAGTGTATGAAATGTGAACTTTACGCCATTTAAGATGCTGAAAAAATAATAATAATCTATCAAGAACGTCAAAGGTTATTACAATTTTATTAAATTTACTCCCTTGAGAATTGGAGAGCAAGCAGAACAGATCCTTACTGGAAACAGGACAAAGCCGTTGATTTTGTTTCAGTATTTTTATTCCAAAACAATTTATAATATAAACATTTCAGAGTTTTGTTGGGTTTAGTTTGGTCCATTTCTAGGAATGCAGAAAAATTTCATAATATTATGCACACATTCAACATCGATATAAGTGAAGTTCCAGTTAGCTCAAAATATTATAATAAATTCAAAGACACACCTATCACCTTGAAAGTTTAATAAAATAGTAAGGGATGCAACACTTAATCAAACAGAATTACTTCAATGAAAGGCCTGCCTTCCGTTTACTGGGGTTTTTTTTGTTTGCTTTTTTTTTTTTTTGGGGGGGGTGGGTAAATTTTATACAATCAAGACATTTTCAGCAGGGCTGACACTGTTTATTGGAGCGTTTTTCGACCTAGTTACAGATGTTTTCTGATTGGCGTCATGTCTTTTTAAATAACATTGACGCGTTATGTTCTTCGTTGCTAATGCTATTTACATTCAAATTTAGAGAAAAAGATCCTGACATATTCCTTTGGGTAAGATCACCGACTTTTTTCAGACCGACTTATCAGAGAAAACACAACTGATGTTGAAAGTAACGTCGGCAACACATTAGTGATATGCTGATGTCTTGTCAAAACTTTACACTTAAAAATGGAAAAGCTCCCCCACAAAACAAAGTTATGTTAATATTTAATAGCTGTTTTTGAATGTATATTGACAGGAAGGGAAGATGTTCTCAGTTTATTGAGAATGAAACGTTACCGAGAGCAAGAGAACTTTCCAGTGAAGAAGAAGATTCAGAAAATTCAAACAAAGATTTTCAATGAACGGAAGAAGTTTAGAGAAACCACTGCCCAGAATATGAAAAAGTTACATGCATAAAATGTTGAAATCACGTGAAAAAGTATAGTTTCATTTATGAAGAATTCCTTAAATTTGAGGAATCCCTCAACTCTTCTCCACGAATAACAATATTGTTAGGTCTACGGTTTTACGACTAGGGAGTTATGTTTCATTCAGCTTACTATCTACATCTGAGAAAAATCCAAGTATTGTCAGATGTATCAAAAATTTTAAGCAAAATAATCACAAATCTCACTTTGATGACATTTTTTATAAATTTAGTGAAACAGTCACTTGCTTAATTTGCATGTCCACCATATATACAAGACCCTGTTTTAACGGTATTGCCTGCCTGTCCAGCCATGAACTTTGCATGACTTATGATCAGCTTCCAGAGGTCATTAGATATCTTCATGACATTTTTCCCAGATTATGCATCTTCTCTAGATGTTGAAGTAAGTTTGTCCCAATATCAAATGTTAAGGTCACCACTGTTAACTGTTTTCCTCACAAAAGAGAGACGCATATGGTCAAGATCTAAGGGACATAGGACACAAAATTGCGGGAAACCCGCGAACCCGCGCTCTATGCACAGCACTGCATCTTATGTGATTTTATTATTTGATTTGTTTTAATAAAAAAGCACAATTTGTGCAGAATAATTCTTTATAGAATGCTGGCAGAATGGGACGAGTCTCTACTTTCTCTCTCTCTCTCTCTCTCTCTCTCTCTCTCTCTCTCTCTCTCTCTCTCTCTCTCTCTCAGAAAACAATACTTATTTCAGCTTTTATATAATTTTATATATATATATATATATATATATATATATATATATATATATATATATATATATATTCAGTATAACAAAATGGCCAATGTGCTTCTTCTCCCTTCTTCTGGCAGCAGATAATAATAATAATAATAATAATAATAATAATAATAATAATACAACAATAGGGACAGGTATAACATATATGATTAAAAACAAAAGACAATATTCAGAAGAATGGAATTTTATAAAGGATGGCTGATTTTTGTTCTTGCCTCATTATTTAAGCATTAATATTGTATGGAAATTTATAATACAGGAAATAAAATTAGATGCATTTACTTTTCTTTCAACTATGGATAATAGAGCTTATTATTATTAGTATTATTATTATTATTATTATTATTATTATTATTATATATTATTAAACGTTTTGATATTTTCCAAATTCAAAAATGCAGTAAAAATCTGGTAATAATATTAAGTTTAACAAAATGGAATTACTTGAAATTAAAAGATAATCTGCACGTTGAAGGTATTCAGAATATGAGTAAAAATGTATACTTTAGACGCATAATTAACAAACTCAGTTTCGTATGTACTCAGGCTAACCTACTCATGTTGCATTTATTTCTTAGTAACACTTCTGCCCTTTAAATAAATTTTATTTTTATTTTTGTTTTACAAAACTTCGTGCCTTTTTAACAAATGAGAACGACAGAATTTGAAACATTTTGCAAGGCAACAGTAAGAAAAAAGTCCCAAATGCAAGACATTCCAGCTTGTATTGTTTCTTGCATGCTAGAAATCAACAAGGTCTCACATATCCGTCAGGTCAGGAAACTTGCAGAGAAAAAGGGCCTGAGAAATCATGAGAGATCACCACAGTTGATTGAGAGACTGTTCATATCTTGATACCTCCTGATGCAATATCTTGATCTGAGTTTAGGATATATCCGGATTATTGTAAAGGCTGGAAACTGCAGACTATTGCACCAGAATATCTCAGGATGTCACGTGGGTGGAACAAAATAGCTTCTCAGAGTAAAACATTTTCCAGCAATTAAGAAGAGTGGATATTGTTTCTCAGAAAAGCATTCCGCTCCCACCCCATACAGTAAAACAGTTAATGCTTCATTTTGAATCATTAACAGTGTGCTTTGTTAATGAAACAATGCATGGAAATTATCAACTGGTTGGTATAACTTTGTATTAAAACAAAGTACAGATCAATCGACGTTTCTATCCTTCTCGGTTCATGAATAGCGTATATGAATAGTTGTAAAGTAATATATATTAAAGATTTGGCAGGTTGCAAGTTAAATTTCTTTTGGTCTTGTAATTGTAAAATGTACGCACAAGTGTGGTTGCTTGTGAATACCAATAAATATTCCTTGTTGCTCTCTTCAATGTCAATATAAATTAAACTTCTTTTTAAAGCTTGATTGTTATTGGTATTCTGATTTTAAGTATTACCATATACAGTGTTTCACGCAGAACCCAATTAGCTTATGGACAGTGTGTCCCACTGAATCCAATATCTGTGAGACACAAACAATTTCAAAGGGATATACAAGTGAGCACATTTTTGACATTTTTTTAAATTTAATCTTTTTGAATTATTCACTGGAAAATTATATAAACAAACTTGACTGTTAAAAAGTACATCTTTAATTATTTTCACCAGAAGACTTTTTATGATGTCTAGTTGGTCGTAAATAAAAAAAGATGCAGCTCAGGTGTCCAATATGGCCACCACAGCGGCGATCTTGAAACTCTTGTTATCACTGCTTCTCCTTAATGGATGGTCATATCAACATGGGAATTGGGCTAAAAGACCTCTTGGTCCTAAACAAAAATCGTGCAAACCTGAGGTCCAATATGGCCACCACAGTAGCCATCTTGAAAATCTTTTTATTGCTGCTTCTACTGAAGGAAAAGTCATAATGACATGTGGTATATACCAGAAGGCTTCATATGATTTTTAGTTGGTCCTTACTGAAAATGGTGCCACTCGCACATCCAATATGGTTGCCACAGCAGCCATCTTGATAATCTTGTTACTGCTACTCCTCCTGAATGGATGGTTGAATCAACATGGGGATTTTACTAGAAGATTTCGTATGATCCCTAGTTGGTCCTAAATGGAAATGGTGCCAATCTGATATCCAATATGGCGACCAATGGGGCCGTCTTGAAAATCTTATTATTGTTACTCCATCAAAATAGAGAGTCATATTCACATGGTGTTTTCACCAGAAGATTTCTTATGACGTCTTGGTCTTGTTGGTCGTAAATGAACATGCTACCAATCTGACATCAAATATATCCATCACAGCAGTTAATTTAAAAATCGTCAGATCGCTGAAGAATATCAGAAATGGTTTCAACGCTGATCATCTAAAAGGAAGAAATGATCTTATCTTGAATTCCTGGCAATTCTTTTCAAACCAATAGAGCGTCAGCCCCTTTAATGGACTCATGTGTTGTACATGATCAGAAAAAGTGTATTAATCCTTTAACAGAGCATAACTATTTTAGGAGTAGATTGAGGGTTTTTTTCTTTGTGGGTTTTGTTTAACAAGGGGTGATTTGTTTTGCTCTACATGGTTAACTTTTTATTTTTCACTGAGAGGTGTACTATTTACACAATGGAAAATGGATTTCATTGACCCCAAACTCCCTCTGGATCTGCCATGGATGATGCCTCATCCTTGATCTATCATAACAAACCTACTCTTATCAAGTGGTATACAAATTTGATATGATAATGATGTGTCTTGGTAGCACAGAAAGGAAAACAACATTGTATGTCTTAGTGAGATAACAGAACTTTTACATAACTATATCCTTGTGCCTTTCCTGCTTTGATAGTCAGTACAGAAAATTCTTTCCTCCTCTCAAGAACAGCAGGAAAAGTGCACTTATAGTCCACAGTGACAAGCTCTCGTTTGCATAAAGGATTGTATACATTGGTTGTTAAGTTGCCCCACACATATTGTTAAATCCTGTATTAGCCTGAAACATGACAAAAATGTCATTAAACCTTATACAAGTCATTTACATCCCATTTACAATTCCCAGATTATATGTATTTATTTTTTGTCGCCTCTTTATTTTATTTTTTTCTTCAAAATAACTAATTCTTTATACTGGCATCCATTTCATAACTTGTAGTCTTGCACTATAATACCTTTTACGTGATGGCCAGATACTTCAGCAGCAATATTGCTGTTGATGTGTTTAAACAGAAACTTGGTGGAAGCTCGACATAGTGATCCCATTGGCATCCATGTAGTGTTAATCTGTCCATCCATACATACCCTAAATTAAGGTCAGTGTTCAAGTTTTTAGCTCTACTGGTCATAGATCAAAAGAGCTGATCGGATGGTTGTCGTCTGTCGTCCGTCCGTTAGCACACGTTTGTTATTGCTGCTCCTCCTAAACCGCTTGGAGGATTGCCATGAAACGTTACACATACATTCATCCTATGGTCTACTTGGTCTGAAACAAAAATGGGGCCTCACAGACATCAAATATGGCAGCGATCTTGAAAATCTTATCGCTACTTCTCATGAATGGATGGTCATATCAACATGATGTTTTCACGAAATGACTTCATATAGTATGTCTAGTTGGTTCTAAATGAATATGGTGCCGATCTGACTACCAATATGGCCGCCATGACAGCCATCTTGAAAATCTTGTTATCTCTACTCTTCCAGAATGAAAAGTCAGATTAACATGGGGTTTTCACCAAAAGTCATCATATGATGTCTAGTTTATCCTAAATGAAAATGGTGCAGATCTGAGGTCTAATAGCAATCTTTGAAAATCTTGTTATTGCTACTCCTTCAGCACGAGAAGTCATATTGTGCATTTTACCAGAAAACTTCTTGTGATTAATCCAAGATGGCCACCATGGCAGCCATGTTTAAAATTGACACCTTGACGATGGCTCATATCAAGCGATCAATCTGCCAGGACCAGTTCTCGAGCAAAGTTGCCAGTTGTTTCACCCTGGGTAAGATGTGGTCCACTTCCAGGGTTTACAATGCAAAGTGGGGAATCTTATGTCCCTGGTGTGGTAGGAAACGCGTCAATCCTAGCTGTACACCTTTGAGCGCAGTTGCAGACTTTTTTCTCTTTCTTTTTGAGGAAAGAGAATTTTGGGCCCCTCCATTAAGGTATATAGCGCAACCCTGTCTAACATACTGAAGTTATCTAAGGGTCTCTCTATTGGATCAGACCCTAATCTATCCAATCCTATCAAGTATTTTGAGCTGCCGAGACCGGTATTTCGCTCACTGATTCCGAGATGTAATCTTTCGTGCGTTTTGTGGGCTTTGTAAAAACCCTCTTGAATGAACCGTTGAGTGAAGCTACCTTTGATAACCTTAACCTTAAAAAATGTCTTCCTGCTCTCCTGGGCATCGGTGAGGAGAAGGAGTGAGCTTCATACTTTGTCTGTAGAAAAAGGTTGTTTACGGTTCCGTGATAATTACGAGTCAGTTTCTGGCCTTTGCGAACCATAGATTTAAGCAAAGAATCAGCCCCCTTGAGTAGTTCCAGTCTTCCTATTGAGATCCCCAGTCTCAGCTGTATCTGTGGTGCTGGGGAAGATCAAGATAGACTTCTCTGCCCATTTAGAGTCTTATAGTTCTATTTCGCCACTGCAAAAAGGAGAAGAAATGTTTATAAGCCTCTCTTCCTACCTATTAACTCATTTCATACTGAAGCCCAATTAGACAGGTAGTTGTGTAGAACAGGAAAATTGTTCTGTCAGTGCTGTAACAGCATGAGAGAATGCAGTGACGTTGGTCAATCTGACTTTAGTATTTTCAAATAATTTTTCAAAGTTATACACTATTTTAAAAAGCATAAAAGTTTCTTTGAAGTCATATACTTTGTCATTTGAAAATTTTCAAATGCAAAATATTCAGTTAATAGTAAAGTTAAGTAAATAAAAAGCATGCTTTGCAATTTTTTTATCTGCAATATTCATTTTACCTCCTATATGTCAGTGTATGAAATGTGAACTTTACGCCATTTAAGATGCTGAAAAAATAATAATAATCTATCAAGAACGTCAAAGGTTATTACAATTTTATTAAATTTACTCCCTTGAGAATTGAAAAGCAAGCAGAACAGATCCTTACTGGAAACAGGACAAAGCCGTTGATTTTGTTTCAGTATTTTTATTCCAAAACAATTTATAATATAAACATTTCAGAGTTTTGTTGGGTTTAGTTTGGTCCATTTCTAGGAATGCAGAAAAATTTCATAATATTATGCACACATTCAACATCGATATAAGTGAAGTTCCAGTTAGCTCAAAATATTATAATAAATTCAAAGACACACCTATCACCTTGAAAGTTTAATAAAATAGTAAGGGATGCAACACTTAATCAAACAGAATTACTTCAATGAAAGGCCTGCCTTCCGTTTACTGGGGTTTTTTTTGTTTGCTTTTTTTTTTTTTTGGGGGGGGTGGGTAAATTTTATACAATCAAGACATTTTTAGCAGGGCTGACACTGTTTATTGGAGCGTTTTTCGACCTAGTTACAGATGTTTTCTGATTGGCGTCATGTCTTTTTAAATAACATTGACGCGTTATGTTCTTTGTTGCTAATGCTATTTACATTCAAATTTAGAGAAAAAGATCCTGACATATTCCTTTGGGTAAGATCACCGACTTTTTTCAGACCGACTTATCAGAGAAAACACAACTGATGTTGAAAGTAACGTCGGCAACACATTAGTGATATGCTGATGTCTTGTCAAAACTTTACACTTAAAAATGGAAAAGCTCCCCCACAAAACAAAGTTATGTTAATATTTAATAGCTGTTTTTGAATGTATATTGACAGGAAGGGAAGATGTTCTCAGTTTATTGAGAATGAAACGTTACCGAGAGCAAGAGAACTTGCCAGTGAAGAAGAAGATTCAGAAAATTCAAACAAAGATTTTCAATGAACGGAAGAAGTTTAGAGAAACCACTGCCCAGAATATGAAAAAGTTACATGCATAAAATGTTGAAATCACGTGAAAAAGTATAGTTTCATTTATGAAGAATTCCTTAAATTTGAGGAATCCCTCAACTCTTCTCCACGAATAACAATATTGTTAGGTCTACGGTTTTACGACTAGGGAGTTATGTTTCATTCAGCTTACTATCTACATCTGAGAAAAATCCAAGTATTGTCAGATGTATCAAAAATTTTAAGCAAAATAATCACAAATCTCACTTTGATGACATTTTTTATAAATTTAGTGAAACAGTCACTTGCTTAATTTGCATGTCCACCATATATACAAGACCCTGTTTTAACGGTATTGCCTGCCTGTCCAGCCATGAACTTTGCATGACTTATGATCAGCTTCCAGAGGTCATTAGATATCTTCATGACATTTTTCCCAGATTATGCATCTTCTCTAGATGTTGAAGTAAGTTTGTCCCAATATCAAATGTTAAGGTCACCACTGTTAACTGTTTTCCTCACAAAAGAGAGACGCATATGGTCAAGATCTAAGGGACATAGGACACAAAATTGCGGGAAACCCGCGAACCCGCGCTCTATGCACAGCACTGCATCTTATGTGATTTTATTATTTGATTTGTTTTAATAAAAAAGCACAATTTGTGCAGAATAATTCTTTATAGAATGCTGGCAGAATGGGACGAGTCTCTACTTTCTCTCTCTCTCTCTCTCTCTCTCTCTCTCTCTCTCTCTCTCTCTCTCTCAGAAAACAATACTTATTTCAGCTTTTATATAATTTTATATATATATATATATATATATATATATATATATATATATATATATATATATATATATTCAGTATAACAAAATGGCCAATGTGCTTCTTCTCCCTTCTTCTGGCAGCAGATAATAATAATAATAATAATAATAATAATAATAATAATAATAATAATAATAATACAACAATAGGGACAGGTATAACATATATGGTTAAAAACAAAAGACAATATTCAGAAGAATGGAATTTTATAAAGGATGGCTGATTTTTGTTCTTGCCTCATTATTTAAGCATTAATATTGTATGGAAATTTATAATACAGGAAATAAAATTAGATGCATTTACTTTTCTTTCAACTATGGATAATAGAGCTTATTATTATTAGTATTATTATTATTATTATTATTATTATTATATATTATTAAACGTTTTGATATTTTCCAAATTCAAAAATGCAGTAAAAATCTGGTAATAATATTAAGTTTAACAAAATGGAATTACTTGAAATTAAAAGATAATCTGCACGTTGAAGGTATTCAGAATATGAGTAAAAATGTATACTTTAGACGCATAATTAACAAACTCAGTTTCGTATGTACTCAGGCTAACCTACTCATGTTGCATTTATTTCTTAGTAACACTTCTGCCCTTTAAATAAATTTTATTTTTATTTTTGTTTTACAAAACTTCGTGCCTTTTTAACAAATGAGAACGACAGAATTTGAAACATTTTGCAAGGCAACAGTAAGAAAAAAGTCCCAAATGCAAGACATTCCAGCTTGTATTGTTTCTTGCATGCTAGAAATCAACAAGGTCTCACATATCCGTCAGGTCAGGAAACTTGCAGAGAAAAAGGGCCTGAGAAATCATGAGAGATCACCACAGTTGATTGAGAGACTGTTCATATCTTGATACCTCCTGATGCAATATCTTGATCTGAGTTTAGGATATATCCGGATTATTGTAAAGGCTGGAAACTGCAGACTATTGCACCAGAATATCTCAGGATGTCACGTGGGTGGAACAAAATAGCTTCTCAGAGTAAAACATTTTCCAGCAATTAAGAAGAGTGGATATTGTTTCTCAGAAAAGCATTCCGCTCCCACCCCATACAGTAAAACAGTTAATGCTTCATTTTGAATCATTAACAGTGTGCTTTGTTAATGAAACAATGCATGGAAATTATCAACTGTTTGGTATAACTTTGTATTAAAACAAAGTACAGATCAATCGACGTTTCTATCCTTCTCGGTTCATGAATAGCGTATATGAATAGTTGTAAAGTAATATATATTAAAGATTTGGCAGGTTGCAAGTTAAATTTCTTTTGGTCTTGTAATTGTAAAATGTACGCACAAGTGTGGTTGCTTGTGAATACCAATAAATATTCCTTGTTGCTCTCTTCAATGTCAATATAAATTAAACTTCTTTTTAAAGCTTGATTGTTATTGGTATTCTGATTTTAAGTATTACCATATACAGTGTTTCACGCAGAACCCAATTAGCTTATGGACAGTGTGTCCCACTGAATCCAATATCTGTGAGACACAAACAATTTCAAAGGGATATACAAGTGTGCACATTTTTGACATTTTTTTAAATTTAATCTTTTTGAATTATTCACTGGAAAATTATATAAACAAACTTGACTGTTAAAAAGTACATCTTTAATTATTTTCACCAGAAGACTTTTTATGATGTCTAGTTGGTCGTAAATAAAAAAAGATGCAGCTCAGGTGTCCAATATGGCCACCACAGCGGCGATCTTGAAACTCTTGTTATCACTGCTTCTCCTTAATGGATGGTCATATCAACATGGGAATTGGGCTAAAAGACCTCTTGGTCCTAAACAAAAATCGTGCAAACCTGAGGTCCAATATGGCCACCACAGTAGCCATCTTGAAAATCTTTTTATTGCTGCTTCTACTGAAGGAAAAGTCATAATGACATGTGGTATATACCAGAAGGCTTCATATGATTTTTAGTTGGTCCTTACTGAAAATGGTGCCACTCGCACATCCAATATGGTTGCCACAGCAGCCATCTTGATAATCTTGTTACTGCTACTCCTCCTGAATGGATGGTTGAATCAACATAGGGATTTTACTAGAAGATTTCGTATGATCCCTAGTTGGTCCTAAATGGAAATGGTGCCAATCTGATATCCAATATGGCGACCAATGGGGCCGTCTTGAAAATCTTATTATTGTTACTCCATCAAAATAGAGAGTCATATTCACATGGTGTTTTCACCAGAAGATTTCTTATGACGTCTTGGTCTTGTTGGTCGTAAATGAACATGCTACCAATCTGACATCAAATATATCCATCACAGCAGTTAATTTAAAAATCGTCAGATCGCTGAAGAATATCAGAAATGGTTTCAACGCTGATCATCTAAAAGGAAGAAATGATCTTATCTTGAATTCCTGGCAATTCTTTTCAAACCAATAGAGCGTCAGCCCCTTTAATGGTCTCGTGTGTTGTACATGATCAGAAAAAGTGTATTAATCCTTTAACAGAGCATAACTATTTTAGGAGTAGATTGAGGGTTTTTTTCTTTGTGGGTTTTGTTTAACAAGGGGTGATTTGTTTTGCTCTACATGGTTAACTTTTTATTTTTCACTGAGAGGTGTACTATTTACACAATGGAAAATGGATTTCATTGACCCCAAACTCCCTCTGGATCTGCCATGGATGATGCCTCATCCTTGATCTATCATAACAAACCTACTCTTATCAAGTGGTATACAAATTTGATATGATAATGATGTGTCTTGGTAGCACAGAAAGGAAAACAACATTGTATGTCTTAGTGAGATAACAGAACTTTTACATAACTATATCCTTGTGCCTTTCCTGCTTTGATAGTCAGTACAGAAAATTCTTTCCTCCTCTCAAGAACAGCAGGAAAAGTGCACTTATAGTCCACAGTGACAAGCTCTCGTTTGCATAAAGGATTGTATACACTGGTTGTTAAGTTGCCCCACACATATTGTTAAATCCTGTATTAGCCTGAAACATGACAAAAATGTCATTAAACCTTATACAAGTCATTTACATCCCATTTACAATTCCCAGATTATATGTATTTATTTTTTGTCGCCTCTTTATTTTATTTTTTTCTTCAAAATAACTAATTCTTTATACTGGCATCCATTTCATAACTTGTAGTCTTGCACTATAATACCTTTTACGTGATGGCCAGATACTTCAGCAGCAATATTGCTGTTGATGTGTTTAAACAGAAACTTGGTGGAAGCTCGACATAGTGATCCCATTGGCATCCATGTAGTGTTAATCTGTCCATCCATACATACCCTAAATTAAGGTCAGTGTTCAAGTTTTTAGCTCTACTGGTCATAGATCAAAAGAGCTGATCGGATGGTTGTCGTCTGTCGTCCGTCCGTTAGCACACGTTTGTTATTGCTGCTCCTCCTAAACCGCTTGGAGGATTGCCATGAAACGTTACACATACATTCATCCTATGGTCTACTTGGTCTGAAACAAAAATGGGGCCTCACAGACATCAAATATGGCAGCGATCTTGAAAATCTTATCGCTACTTCTCATGAATGGATGGTCATATCAACATGATGTTTTCACGAAATGACTTCATATAGTATGTCTAGTTGGTTCTAAATGAATATGGTGCCGATCTGACTACCAATATGGCCGCCATGACAGCCATCTTGAAAATCTTGTTATCTCTACTCTTCCAGAATGAAAAGTCAGATTAACATGGGGTTTTCACCAAAAGTCATCATATGATGTCTAGTTTATCCTAAATGAAAATGGTGCAGATCTGAGGTCTAATAGCAATCTTTGAAAATCTTGTTATTGCTACTCCTTCAGCACGAGAAGTCATATTGTGCATTTTACCAGAAAACTTCTTGTGATTAATCCAAGATGGCCACCATGGCAGCCATGTTTAAAATTGACACCTTGACGATGGCTCATATCAAGCGATCAATCTGCCAGGACCAGTTCTCGAGCAAAGTTGCCAGTTGTTTCACCCTGGGTAAGATGTGGTCCACTTCCAGGGTTTACAATGCAAAGTGGGGAATCTTATGTCCCTGGTGTGGTAGGAAACGCGTCAATCCTAGCTGTACACCTTTGAGCGCAGTTGCAGACTTTTTTCTCTTTCTTTTTGAGGAAAGAGAATTTTGGGCCCCTCCATTAAGGTATATAGCGCAGCCCTGTCTAACATACTGAAGTTATCTAAGGGTCTCTCTATTGGATCAGACCCTCATCTATCCAATCCTATCAAGTATTTTGAGCTGCCGAGACCGGTATTTCGCTCACTGATTCCGAGATGTAATCTTTCGTGCGTTTTGTGGGCTTTGTAAAAACCCTCTTGAATGAACCGTTGAGTGAAGCTACCTTTGATAACCTTAACCTTAAAAAATGTTTTCCTGCTCTCCTGGGCATCGGTGAGGAGAAGGAGTGAGCTTCATACTTTGTCTGTAGAAAATGGTTGTTTACGGTTCCGTGATAATTACGAGTCAGTTTCTGGCCTTTGCGAACCATAGATTTAAGCAAAGAATCAGCCCCCTTGAGTAGTTCCAGTCTTCCTATTGAGATCCCCAGTCTCAGCTGTATCTGTGGTGCTGGGGAAGATCAAGATAGACTTCTCTGCCCATTTAGAGTCTTATAGTTCTATTTCGCCACTGCAAAAAGGAGAAGAAATGTTTATAAGCCTCTCTTCCTACCTATTAACTCATTTCATACTGAAGCCCAATTAGACAGGTAGTTGTGTAGAACAGGAAAATTGTTCTGTCAGTGCTGTAACAGCATGAGAGAATGCAGTGACGTTGGTCAATCTGACTTTAGTATTTTCAAATAATTTTTCAAAGTTATACACTATTTTAAAAAGCATAAAAGTTTCTTTGAAGTCATATACTTTGTCATTTGAAAATTTTCAAATGCAAAATATTCAGTTAATAGTAAAGTTAAGTAAATAAAAAGCATGCTTTGCAATTTTTTTATCTGCAATATTCATTTTACCTCCTATATGTCAGTGTATGAAATGTGAACTTTACGCCATTTAAGATGCTGAAAAAATAATAATAATCTATCAAGAACGTCAAAGGTTATTACAATTTTATTAAATTTACTCCCTTGAGAATTGAAAAGCAAGCAGAACAGATCCTTACTGGAAACTGGACAAAGCCGTTGATTTTGTTTCAGTATTTTTATTCCATAGAAATTTATAATGTAAACATTTCAGAGTTTTGTTGGGTTTAGTTTGGTCCATTTCTAGGAATGCAGAAAAATTTCATAATATTATGCACACATTCAACATCGATATAAGTGAAGTTCCAGTTAGCTCAAAATATTATAATAAATTCAAAGACACACCTATCACCTTGAAAGTTTAATAAAATAGTAAGGGATGCAACACTTAATCAAACAGAATTACTTCAATGAAAGGCCTGCCTTCCGTTTACTGGGGTTTTTTTTGTTTGCTTTTTTTTGGGGTGGGTGGGTAAATTTTATACAATCAAGACATTTTTAGCAGGGCTGACACTGTTTATTGGAGCGTTTTTCGACCTAGTTACAGATGTTTTCTGATTGGCGTCATGTCTTTTTAAATAACATTGACGCGTTATGTTCTTCGTTGCTAATGCTATTTACATTCAAATTTAGAGAAAAAGATCCTGACATATTCCTTTGGGTAAGATCACCGACTTTTTTCAGACCGACTTATCAGAGAAAACACAACTGATGTTGAAAGTAACGTCGGCAACACATTAGTGATATGCTGATGTCTTGTCAAAACTTTACACTTAAAAATGGAAAAGCTCCCCCACAAAACAAAGTTATGTTAATATTTAATAGCTGTTTTTGAATGTATATTGACAGGAAGGGAAGATGTTCTCAGTTTATTGAGAATGAAACGTTACCGAGAGCAAGAGAACTTGCCAGTGAAGAAGAAGATTCAGAAAATTCAAACAAAGATTTTCAATGAACGGAAGAAGTTTAGAGAAACCACTGCCCAGAATATGAAAAAGTTACATGCATAAAATGTTGAAATCACGTGAAAAAGTATAGTTTCATTTATGAAGAATTCCTTAAATTTGAGGAATCCCTCAACTCTTCTCCACGAATAACAATATTGTTAGGTCTACGGTTTTACGACTAGGGAGTTATGTTTCATTCAGCTTACTATCTACATCTGAGAAAAATCCAAGTATTGTCAGATGTATCAAAAATTTTAAGCAAAATAATCACAAATCTCACTTTGATGACATTTTTTATAAATTTAGTGAAACAGTCACTTGCTTAATTTGCATGTCCACCATATATACAAGACCCTGTTTTAACGGTATTGCCTGCCTGTCCAGCCATGAACTTTGCATGACTTATGATCAGCTTCCAGAGGTCATTAGATATCTTCATGACATTTTTCCCAGATTATGCATCTTCTCTAGATGTTGAAGTAAGTTTGTCCCAATATCAAATGTTAAGGTCACCACTGTTAACTGTTTTCCTCACAAAAGAGGGACGCATATGGTCAAGATTTAAGGGACATAGGACACAAAATTGCGGGAAACCCGCGAACCCGCGCTCTATGCACAGCACTGCATCTTATGTGATTTTATTATTTGATTTGTTTTAATAAAAAAGCACAATTTGTGCAGAATAATTCTTTATAGAATGCTGGCAGAATGGGACGAGTCTCTACTTTCTCTCTCTCTCTCTCTCTCTCTCTCTCTCTCTCTCTCTCTCTCTCAGAAAACAATACTTATTTCAGCTTTTATATAATTATATATATATATATATATATATATATATATATATATATATATATATTCAGTATAACAAAATGGCCAATGTGCTTCTTCTCCCTTCTTCTGGCAGCAGATAATAATAATAATAATAATAATAATAATAATAATAATAATAATAATAATACAACAATAGGGACAGGTATAACATATATGATTAAAAACAAAAGAAAATATTCAGAAGAATGGAATTTTATAAAGGATGGCTGATTTTTGTTCTTGCCTCATTATTTAAGCATTAATATTGTATGGAAATTTATAATACAGGAAATAAAATTAGATGCATTTACTTTTCTTTCAACTATGGATAATAGAGCTTATTATTATTAGTATTATTATTATTATTATTATTATTATTATTATTATTATATATTATTAAACGTTTTGATATTTTCCAAATTCAAAAATGCAGTAAAAATCTGGTAATAATATTAAGTTTAACAAAATGGAATTACTTGAAATTAAAAGATAATCTGCACGTTGAAGGTATTCAGAATATGAGTAAAAATGTATACTTTAGACGCATAATTAACAAACTCAGTTTCGTATGTACTCAGGCTAACCTACTCATGTTGCATTTATTTCTTAGTAACACTTCTGCCCTTTAAATAAATTTTATTTTTATTTTTGTTTTACAAAACTTCGTGCCTTTTTAACAAATGAGAACGACAGAATTTGAAACATTTTGCAAGGCAACAGTAAGAAAAAAGTCCCAAATGCAAGACATTCCAGCTTGTATTGTTTCTTGCATGCTAGAAATCAACAAGGTCTCACATATCCGTCAGGTCAGGAAACTTGCAGAGAAAAAGGGCCTGAGAAATCATGAGAGATCACCACAGTTGATTGAGAGACTGTTCATATCTTGATACCTCCTGATGCAATATCTTGATCTGAGTTTAGGATATATCCGGATTATTGTAAAGGCTGGAAACTGCAGACTATTGCACCAGATTGTCTCAGGATGTCACGTGGGTGGAACAAAATAGCTTCTCAGAGTAAAACATTTTCCAGCAATTAAGAAGAGTGGATATTGTTTCTCAGAAAAGCATTCCGCTCCCACCCCATACAGTAAAACAGTTAATGCTTCATTTTGAATCATTAACAGTGTGCTTTGTTAATGAAACAATGCATGGAAATTATCAACTGGTTGGTATAACTTTGTATTAAAACAAAGTACAGATCAATCGACGTTTCTATCCTTCTCGGTTCATGAATAGCGTATATGAATAGCTGTAAAGTAATATATATTAAAGATTTGGCAGGTTGCAAGTTAAATTTCTTTTGGTCTTGTAATTGTAAAATGTACGCACAAGTGTGGTTGCTTGTGAATACCAATAAATATTCCTTGTTGCTCTCTTCAATGTCAATATAAATTAAACTTCTTTTTAAAGCTTGATTGTTATTGGTATTCTGATTTTAAGTATTACCATATACAGTGTTTCACGCAGAACCCAATTAGCTTATGGACAGTGTGTCCCACTGAATCCAATATCTGTGAGACACAAACAATTTCAAAGGGATATACAAGTGAGCACATTTTTGACATTTTTTTAAATTTAATCTTTTTGACTTATTCACTGGAAAATTATATAAACAAACTTGACTGTTAAAAAGTACATCTTTAATTATTTTCACCAGAAGACTTTTTATGATGTCTAGTTGGTCGTAAATAAAAAAAGATGCAGCTCAGGTGTCCAATATGGCCACCACAGCGGCGATCTTGAAACTCTTGTTATCACTGCTTCTCCTTAATGGATGGTCATATCAACATGGGAATTGGGCTAAAAGACCTCTTGGTCCTAAACAAAAATCGTGCAAACCTGAGGTCCAATATGGCCACCACAGTAGCCATCTTGAAAATCTTTTTATTGCTGCTTCTACTGAAGGAAAAGTCATAATGACATGTGGTATATACCAGAAGGCTTCATATGATTTTTAGTTGGTCCTTACTGAAAATGGTGCCACTCGCACATCCAATATGGTTGCCACAGCAGCCATCTTGATAATCTTGTTACTGCTACTCCTCCTGAATGGATGGTTGAATCAACATGGGGATTTTACTAGAAGATTTCGTATGATCCCTAGTTGGTCCTAAATGGAAATGGTGCCAATCTGATATCCAATATGGCGACCAATGGGGCCGTCTTGAAAATCTTATTATTGTTACTCCATCAAAATAGAGAGTCATATTCACATGGTGTTTTCACCAGAAGATTTCTTATGACGTCTTGGTCTTGTTGGTCGTAAATGAACATGCTACCAATCTGACATCAAATATATCCATCACAGCAGTTAATTTAAAAATCGTCAGATCGCTGAAGAATATCAGAAATGGTTTCAACGCTGATCATCTAAAAGGAAGAAATGATCTTATCTTGAATTCCTGGCAATTCTTTTCAAACCAATAGAGCGTCAGCCCCTTTAATGGACTCATGTGTTGTACATGATCAGAAAAAGTGTATTAATCCTTTAACAGAGCATAACTATTTTAGGAGTAGATTGAGGTTTTTTTTCTTTGTGGGTTTTGTTTAACAAGGGGTGATTTGTTTTGCTCTACATGGTTAACTTTTTATTTTTCACTGAGAGGTGTACTATTTACACAATGGAAAATGGATTTCATTGACCCCAAACTCCCTCTGGATCTGCCATGGATGATGCCTCATCCTTGATCTATCATAACAAACCTACTCTTATCAAGTGGTATACAAATTTGATATGATAATGATGTGTCTTGGTAGCACAGAAAGGAAAACAACATTGTATGTCTTAGTGAGATAACAGAACTTTTACATAACTATATCCTTGTGCCTTTCCTGCTTTGATAGTCAGTACAGAAAATTCTTTCCTCCTCTCAAGAACAGCAGGAAAAGTGCACTTATAGTCCACAGTGACAAGCTCTCGTTTGCATAAAGGATTGTATACACTGGTTGTTAAGTTGCCCCACACATATTGTTAAATCCTGTATTAGCCTGAAACATGACAAAAATGTCATTAAACTTTATAAAAGTCATATACATCCCATTTACAATTCCCAGATTATATGTATTTATTTTTTGTCGCCTCTTTATTTTATTTTTTTCTTCAAAATAACTAATTCTTTATACTGGCATCCATAGCATAACTTGTAGTCTTGCACTATAATACCTTTTACGTGATGGCCAGATACTTCAGCAGCAATATTGCTGTTGATGTGTTTAAACAGAAACTTGGTGGAAGCTCGACATAGTGATCCCATTGGCATCCATGTAGTGTTAATCTGTCCATCCATACATACCCTAAATTAAGGTCAGTGTTCAAGTTTTTAGCTCTACTGGTCATAGATCAAAAGAGCTGATCGGATGGTTGTCGTCTGTCGTCCGTCCGTTAGCACACGTTTGTTATTGCTGCTCCTCCTAAACCGCTTGGAGGATTGCCATGAAACGTTACACATACATTCATCCTATGGTCTACTTGGTCTGAAACAAAAATGGGGCCTCACAGACATCAAATATGGCAGCGATCTTGAAAATCTTATCGCTACTTCTCATGAATGGATGGTCATATCAACATGATGTTTTCACGAAATGACTTCATATATGATGTCTAGTTGGTTCTAAATGAATATGGTGTCGATCTGACTACCAATATGGCCGCCATGACAGCCATCTTGAAAATCTTGTTATCACTACTCTTCCAGAATGAAAAGTCAGAGTAACATGGGGTTTTCACCAAAAGTCATCATATGAGTCTAGTTTATCCTAAATGAAAATGGTGCAGATCTGAGGTCTAATAGCAATCTTTGAAAATCTTGTTATTGCAATTCCTTCAGCACAAGAAGTCATATTGTGCATTTTACCAGAAAACTTCTTGTGATGAATCCAAGATGGCCACCATGGCAGCCATGTTTAAAATTGACACCTTGACGATGGCTCATATCAAGCGATCAATCTGCTATGACCAGTTCTCGAGCAAAGTTGCCAGTTGTTTCACCCTGGGTAAGATGTGGTCCACTTCCAGGGTTTACGATGCAATGTGGGGAATGTTCTGTCCCTGGTGTGGTAGGAAACGCGTCAATCCTAGCTGTACACCTTTGAGCGCAGTTGCAGACTTTTTTCTCTTTCTTTTTGAGGAAAGAGAATTTTCAGCCCCTCCATTAAGGTATATAGCGCAGCCCTGTCTAACATACTGAAGTTATCTAAGGGTCTCTCTATTGGATCAGACCCTCATCTATCCAATCCTATCAAGTATTTTGAGCTGCCGAGACCGGTATTTCGCTCACTGATGCCGAGATGTAATCTTTCGTGCGTTTTGTGGGCTTTGTAAAAACCCTCTTGAATGAACCGTTGAGTGAAGCTACCTTTGATAACCTTAACCTTAAAAAATGTCTTCCTGCTCTCCTGGGCATCAGTGAGGAGAAGGAGTGAGCTTCATACTTTGTCTGTAGAAAAAGGTTGTTTACGGTTCCGTGATAATTACGAGTCAGTTTCTGGCCTTTGCGAACCATAGATTTAAAGAAAGAATCAGCCCCCTTGAGTAGTTCCAGTCTTCCTATTGAGATACCCAGTCTCAGCTGTATCTGTGGTGCTGGAGAAGATCAAGATAGACTTCTCTGCCCATTTAGAGTCTTATAGTTCTATTTCGCCACTGCAAAAGTGAGAAAAAATGTTTATAAGCCTCTCTTCCTACCTATTAACTCATTTCATACTGAAGCCCAATTAGACAGGTAGTTGTGTAGAACAGGAAAATTGTTCTGTCAGTGCTGTAACAGCATGAGAGAATGCAGTGACGTTGGTCAATCTGACTTTAGTATTTTCAAATAATTTTTCAAAGTTATACACTATTTTAAAAAGCATAAAAGTTTCTTTGAAGTCATATATTTTGTCATTTGAAAATTTTCAAATGCAAAATATTCAGTTGATAGTAAAGTTAAGTAAATAAAAAGCATGCTTTGCAATTTTTTTATCTGCAATATTCATTTTACCTCCTATATGTCAGTGTATGAAATGTGAAGTTTACGCCGTTTAAGATGCTGAAAAAATAATAATAATCTATCAAGAACGTCAAAGGTTATTACAATTTTATTAAATTTACTCAATTGAGAATTGGAGAGCAAGCAGAACAGATCCTAACTGGAAACTGGACAAAGCCGTTGATTTTGTTTCAGTATTTTTATTCCATAGAAATTTATAATGTAAACATTTCAGAGTTTTGTTGGGTTTAGTTTGGTCCATTTCTAGGAAAGCAGAAAAATTTCATAATATTATGCACACATTCGACATCGATATAAGTGAAGTTCCAGTTAGCTCAAAATATTAGAATAAATTCAAAGACACACCTATCACCTTGAAAGTTTAATAAAATAGTAAGGGATGCCACACTTAATCAAACAGAATTACTTCAATGAAAGGCCTTCCGTTTACTGGGTTTTTTTTTTGTTTGTTTTTTTTTATGGGGGGGGGGTAAATTTTATACAATCAAGACATTTTTAGCAGGGCTGACACTGTTTATTGGAGCGTTTTTCGACCTAGTTACAGAAGTTTTCTGATTGGAGTCATGTCTTTTTAAATAACATTGACGCGTTATGTTCTTCGTTGCTAATGCTATTTACATTCAAATTTAGAGAAAACGATCCTAATATATTCCTTTGGGTAAGATCACCGACTGTTTTCAGACCGACTTATCAGAGAAAACACAACTGATGTTGAAAGTAACGTCGGCAACACATTAGTGATATGCTGATGTCTTGTCAAAACTTTACACTTAAAAATGGAAAAGCTCCCCCACAAAACAAAGTTATGTTAATATTTAATAGCTGTTTTCAAATGTATATTGACAGGAAGGGAAGATGTTCTCAGTTTATTGAGAATGAAACGTTACCGAGAGCAAGAGAACTTGCCAGTGAAGAAGAAGATTCAGAAAATTCAAACAAAGATTTTCAATGAACGGAAGAAGTTTAGAGAAACCACTGCCCAGAATATGAAAAAGTTACATGCATAAAATGTTGAAATCACGTGAAAAAGTATAGTTTCATTTATGAAGAATTCCTTAAATTTGAGGAATCCCTCAACTCTTCTCCACGAATAACAATATTGTTAGGTCTACGGTTTTACGACTAGGGAGTTATGTTTCATTCAGCTTACTATCTACATCTGAGAAAAATCCAAGTATTGTCAGATGTATCAAAAAATTTAAGCAAAATAATCACAAATCTCACTTTGATGACATTTTTTTTATAAATTTAGTGAAACAGTCACTTGCTTAATTTGCATGTCCACCATACATACAAGACCCTGTTTTAACTGTGTTGCCTGCCTGTCCAGCCATGAACTTTGCATGACTTATGATCACCTTCCAGAGGTCACCACTGTTAACTGTTTTCCTTACAAAAAAGCGCGCCCAGATGGATAATTGTAAAAGCTGGAAACTGCAGACTATTGCACCAGAATATCTCAGGATGTCACAAGATATGACTGTGATATTTTGTTCATGCAGCTGCCTAAAGATATATTTATGTAGGGGTATAGCACTTGAAAGACAAATAATTTGATAGTTCTAGAGTAGAGACATAGGTGGTATACAAACACAAATCTATTTTTCTTTTTATAAAAGCTAGTAATTTATAGTGAACTATATTTTTCAGTTGTAGCATCTTTCAAATTTTACATCAGAGGGAAACAGCTTAACTACAGCGTGTTGCAAACTTGTTTCTTTCAGATTGAAATGATACAGTTTTTAGAGCATAACTGCAGCACAAATTCAATATTGCTTAAGTCTTCCATGTCATGCATATGTATGTAAATTTCGCATGATTGCAGTATGTACTTTCAGCATTATAGTAATATATTCTGAGACACCAAATTGTGTTAAATTAATGGTGCTGCTTAAATGTCCATCTATGAACTTTGCAGGACTGATGATCAGCTTTCAGAGGTCATTAGATATCTTCATGACACTTTTCCCAGATTATGCATCTCCTCTTGTTGTTGAACTAAGTTTGTCCCAGTATCAAATGTTAAGGTCACCACTGTTTCAGATATTTTTGGATGGAACAATGTTTTAACATGTTGAGATTTTATGTACCACTTCACTGCTTGTTGTGTATACTTTGCTTCAAATGTAAGTAGTGTTACGACTCTGTGGTCTAAGAAAAATGTAACAGAAAGAAAGTGAAACCAACAAATCAAGTAAAAAATCAACAAGCAATTTATTACTAGATAATTAAAATGAAAAATCAAAAAGTCACTTACAGTAATGTGTTTTGAAATCCTAATAATCCAATAAGAATGAGTGTTCTAATCACAAGTCCTAAATATAGAATGTTCCGAATTCACGGCTGTGTCCTTGAATGTTATGATGTGCTAATGGTCTCCAAAGTCCCGATGTACTAGAAATCTTGATGTGCTGATGTCAAAATGAAGTATTCCAAAATATCTGAATAAGTTCACTTAAATTCCAAAATCATCAATTAAAAACCCAAAATCCAAAAGTTTATGAGCACTGTTATAATCCAATGAATATTTAAAATAATTCCTCTCTTAGAATTTGGAATGAATTTTCACAACTGTAATAGCTCTTTACAAGACTGATGGTAATGTCAAAACTGAATAAATGTCCACCAAACATGGTATATATAGAGATTGGTCACATGACAGAATGTTCTAGAACATGAGTCATCTTAATGGAATTTTAACTGTAAACAAAATTCAACCTTGACCTTCAAATTGAGAAAACATATTGATCAAAACAACCTAATTCAAGGACACTAGTTAAACATGTTTTTCCTGATAACATTAAGATTGAAGCAAATATTAAAGTGAAGAAACATTTATAATTTCCTAAAATATTTATAATATTATATAAACATCATACATAACACCTCCCCTCATAAAGAAAAAGAAAGATTTATATAATAAAGCTTTCTTTTGAATATACATCTAATACTATAATAACCAAAATTACATAAGAACATGTTTTATGATATTGGACTTAATTACATCAAGCAATATTACATTTCTATGCACGTGAGAGTGCATCTGCAATCACATTGTCTTTTCCCCTGATGTGTTTGATGTCAATGTTATATTCCTGCAATATCAAACTCCATCTCAACTATCTCCGATTTTTATCTTTCATTTTGTTGATTAAAGTAAGGGGATTGTGATCACTGTACACAATAATTGGAGAAAGAGCTGAGGTGACATACACTTCAAAATGCTGTAAAGTCAATATCAAAGCCAAACATTCCTTTTCAATTGTGGAATAATTTTTCTGGTGCTTGTTTAGTTTTTTAGAAAAATAACACACAGGGTGATCCACACCACTTTTGTCTTCCTGAATCAATACTCCACCAACCCCTACATCACTTGCATCAACAGATAATTTAAATGATTGGCTAAAATTTGGTGCAGAAAGAACTGGTGCATTTTTAAGCATGGCCTTTAACTTGTCAAAAGATTCCTGACACTTGTCAGACCAACAAAATTTGGTTTTCTTACTCAATAAACTTGTCAAAGGTTCAGCAATTTTGGAAAAATTGGAAAAAAATTTCCGATAATATCCAGCCATACCTAGAAATCGCATCAGTTGCTTTTTACAAATTGGAACTTGAAATTCAGAGATAGCTTTGACCTTAGCTTCTATAGGTTTAACTTGACCTTGTCCCACAATATGTCCTAAAAATGTGACACAAGCATGGCAAAACTCACTTTTGCTCAAATTAATTGTCAGATTCGCATCACTGAGTCGATCGAAGAATTTTCGAATGGTTTCCAAATGATCTTCCCAGGTTTTGTTGTAGATAATGACGTCATCAATATAAGCGTCACAATTATCAAGACCAAATGTTATCATGTTCATCAGACGTTGAAACGTTGCAGGCGAATTTTTCATTCCAAACGGCATGACTTTATATTGATAAAGTCCATCTGGAGTTACAAATGCTGAAATTTCTTTTGCCCTTTCCGTCAGTGGAATTTGCCAGAATCCTTTTAAAAGGTCAAACTTGGTGACATATTCCGCATTTCCAATTTTATCAATGCAATCGTCCATTCTTGGGATTGGAAATGAATCAGTTTTGGTGACACTGTTGACTTTTCTATAGTCAGTACACATACGGAATGTATTATCTGGCTTGGGAACAAGAATACATGGTGAACTCCAGTTACTTTTACTTGGTTCTATGAAATCATTCTCCAGTAAATACTGAATTTCTTTCTTCAGATAGTTCTGTTTGAGAGGATTCATCTTATAAGGATGCTGTTTCACAGGCGCAGAATCTACAATGTCAACGTCATGATAAATTTTACTTGTTCGTGTTGGAACATCAGGAAACAAGTGCTCATATTCATGTAATAGCTGTTTTAGTTCATTTCTTTCCTGTTGTTGTAGATGTGAAAGTTTCTGGTCTAGGTTGTTCAATATTTCTGAATTCCGAAGATTGGTTATACCAGAGTCACTATAGTCTGATCGTATTCCATCGTTGATATCTTCACTGTGTGGGACAGGTACAACTAAATTAACAGAATAATTAGCTGAGCTATCTCTGTCAAAATATTCCTTTAACATATTTATATGACAAAGTTGTTTCTGTTTCCGTCTCCCAGGAGTGTTAATGATATAATTTAAGTCATTTACTTTCTTTTCAACGGTATAAGGACCAAAAAATTTAGCCTGAAGAGGATTCTGAGGTATGGGAAAGAGAGCCAGAACTTTGTCACCAGGTTTAAAACCCCTTTCCTGTGAATTTCTGTCATACCTTAATTTCATTTTTGACTGAGTAGTGTGAAGATTAGTTCTTGCTACTTCACAGGCCTTTGACAACTTGTATTTGAAATCAGAGACATAATCAAGAAGATTAATCTTTGAATCTTAATTTGAAAGAAGTTTCTCTTTCAATAATTTCAATGGTCCACGGACAGTATGACCAAAAACTAGTTCAAAGGGACTAAAACCCAACGACTCTTGAACTGATTCCCTAACAGCAAACAACAACAAATGAACACCCTCATCCCAATCCTTTTCTGTATCAAAGCAATATGATCGAATCATATTCTTCAAAGTTTGATGAAATCTTTCCAAAGCACCTTGACTTTCAGGGTGATAGGCAGAAGATTTAAACTGTTGGATGCCTAATTCATGCATAACTTGATGGAAAATTCCAGACATAAAATTTGACCCTTGATCTGACTGGACAGATTTGGGAAGGCCAACAAGTGTAAAAAAACTTCACCAAAGCTTTCACAATAGTTTTAGTTTTTATATTTCTCAGAGGAATTGCCTCTGGAAATCTTGTAGATGCACACATGATGGTCAACAAGTATTGGTTGCCTAACTTGGTTTTAGGTAAAGGACCAACACAATCTACTATTATTCTACTAAATGGTTCATCAAATGCAGGAATAGGTTGCAGATGAGCCTTAGGTATCTTCTGATTGGATTTTCCTACCATTTGACAAGTGTGACAAGATCTGCAGTATTTAGAAACATCATTTTTGAGTTTCGGCCAATAAAAATGATTCAAGATTTTGTGATAAGTCTTACGGACTCCTAAATGACCAGCCAAAGGAGTTTCATGGGCTAAATTAAGAATTTCCTGTCGATATGACTTAGGAACAACAATTTGATAGCTCACTGACCACTCGTCACCAGCGGGTACATCAGGTGGTCTCCATTTCCTCATAAGGACCCCATTTTTCACAAAGTAACACACTGGAACTTGTGTGGCTTCAGTTTCACTAATAGCCCTCTGAAACAAACAAGATATCTCGGGATCTTGCTCCTGTTCAACGACAAGGGATTGTCGTTTGTCACCCTGAGTAGGACAAAGAGAATGAGTTGCCAAAAGAGGATCACTGTGATCAATACCATTTGATTGATCAATACCTGAGGAAAAAGTGACCTCATCAAAAGACTGACCAATACATGTGTCAGCTAAAGAAATAATATCCTGATCAACATCACTCTCAAGAGCTCTTTTTGCCATAGCTCTAGTAACTGCACAAGCAGGGTACAAATCAGGGATTTCAGTTTCGACAGGATCAACTTTCTGATCCAAACAAGGCTTGTCAGTTACAAGTGGATTAACCACAACCTTATCTCCAGCTAGGTCATTGCCTAGTAATAAATGAACACCCTCTATGGGTAAAGAAGTCACTGCCCCAACAGTCACAGGTCCAGAAACTAAGTCTGATGCCAAATTTACACAATGAAGAGGAACATTTACAAAGCCGCACTCAACTCCCTTAACAAGAACACTTTCACTTGAAGAAGACTCCTCAGACAAAGGCAAAGTACCTGATAATAAAAGACTCTGAGAAGCTCCAGTGTCCCTTAATATTTTAATTGGGATAGGTTTGGCAGAATCACCAATAAGTGATATAGAACCTTCTGACATGAATGGTTCATAAGCCTCCAAAATAGAATCAGACTGGGGTTTGTTTGACCCAACAAATGTATTGCTTTCAATACAAGACCGTGACCTTGACCTCGTAGAAATAAGAGCATTTGGAAAAGCTCTGTCTTTTCTCTGTTGCTTATTTTTCAACTTGAAGCAATCAGAAATAACGTGCCCTTTCGTTTTACAATAAGTGCACGTAGGAAGAGATAAGGATTTCTGATCAGTCTTATCAGATGTTTGATTCCTAACAGTTGTGCCGTTGTGAAATTTGGAAGTACTCGAATGAGATTGAAATGGTTTTTTACCAGAAAACTGCTGAGAGGACGACTTATTGCCAAATGAAATTTTGTGAGTCAAGGAATAATCATCAGCCATACGAGCAGCATTTTCCAAAGTTTCCACATTCTGCTCGTCAAGATAGGTTTTAACATCACTATGGATGCACTTTTTGAACTCTTCAATTAACTTTCTCATGCACTCTATCCCCTCCTGGATAGGTTTTGAAATGAAATTCTGAACATTAGATGTCATTGTAAATGCTTGTTGGTTTCACACACAAAAAATTTCTTTATTAAAAATCTTTGCCAAAGACAAAAAAAAATTCTCCGAGACAAAATCAATATGAATTTCAAAGATAAATTTAATATCTCTAATATGCTTTAAAGAAATTCAATCCCGGAACGACGAGCCCTCAATTTCTGTTACGACTCTGTGGTCTAAGAAAAATGTAACAGAAAGAAAGTGAAACCAACAAATCAAGTAAAAAATCAACAAGCAATTTATTACTAGATAATTAAAATGAAAAATCAAAAAGTCACTTACAGTAATGTGTTTTGAAATCCTAATAATCCAATAAGAATGATTGTTCTAATCACAAGTCCTAAATATAGAATGTTCCGAATTCACGGCTGTGTCCTTGAATGTTATGATGTGCTAATGGTCTCCAAAGTCCCGATGTACTAGAAATCTTGATGTGCTGATGTCAAAATGAAGTATTCCAAAATATCTGAATAAGTTCACTTAAATTCCAAAATCATCAATTAAAAACCCAAAATCCAAAAGTTTATGAGCACTGTTATAATCCAATGAATATTTAAAATAATTCCTCTCTTAGAATTTGGAATGAATTTTCACAACTGTAATAGCTCTTTACAAGACTGATGGTAATGTCAAAACTGAATAAATGTCCACCAAACATGGTATATATAGAGATTGGTCACATGACAGAATGTTCTAGAACATGAGTCATCCTAATGGAATTTTAACTGTAAACAAAATTCAACCTTAACCTTCAAATTGAGAAAACATATTGATCAAAACAACCTAATTCAAGGACACTAGTTAAACATGTTTTTCCTGATAACATTAAGATTGAAGCAAATATTAAAGTGAAGAAACATTTATAATTTTCTAAAATATTTATAATATTATATAAACATCATACATAACAGTAGTCTCTTCAAAATATACTGGTCATTCAGGTAGCATCATATGCTACAGATCGTAATGCAGACTAAGACATGTAAATCCCAACTAACATTAACCATTTTTTCTTCAAAGGGAGCGGTCAAGGACATACGTAGTCAATTCAACGATACCTATTGTTTCTTATTCTGTTGGCAAAACCGGCACAACGCCAATAATGGCATAATGAGAAACCTTCTTAAAGGGCTTCACTGTAGCAGTCGAGTGTGTTGTTTGTATTTGGACACAATCGTTAATGCCTGGGGTAAATGAGGTCTTTGTCTTTGTCTTTAATACGTGATTATCGTTTTCCAGATTTGATTGTCATTGTAAAATGTTCGTGTTGTGTGTTGCTTTTTTATGTTACAGTTATGAAACCCACACACCAAACAGTCATCTGTTTACCATAGTGCAGCCGGCTACACCATTTGTTTACTAAGTTAATCTCTTTATGTATTCGGTGAGCTAAGCCTTTGATTTCTCTCTCTCGATAAATTTATTTTATTTCTGTATGGGTTATTTTATTTATTTTTTTTTTCATTTCAAATTACAGATTCCGCATTTACCCAAAGCCTGATCAAAACCATTTCAGTGCAATTCATACACAGGATGAGCAGTTGTTACCATAATTAAGCGTGCAATTTGTATGCTACATTTGAAGTAAATCTGAAATTTATGGACATATGAAGCTCACTTATGAACAGGTGAAATAAATGTTACCTTAGTTGATTTTGCAGTTCATATGCTAATACATGTACACTTGGCCTTCTAATATGTGAATGTTTTATAATAGATGTATACCTTTATTGCCATATAAAAATTATTTTGGGATGAAATTCATGCAATATTTTAACCATGACTGTGAATAAAGAATAAAATGCATGTACAGAAATTGTGGGCATTTTCTTTCTTAAGCCCTGCTAAATTTCGACCGTGAAAACTTCATCTTGGAACAACCTGTTATGAGAGACCACCTATCTTGAGAGACCGCATTTTGTTGGCAGAAGGGGAGGTCTCTCAAGACGGGTTTTAGTGTAAAACTATGTGCATTTATATTTGCTGATGTTCCAATTTGTACAGGACAATAATATATTTGGCTCTTTAAGTAATGTCCATATACATCATGCATATGTAGATTTGTTATATATCATAATTGTGTGTAAAAAGACCTTCTAATAAGTTAATTTATATATTGGTACAGACTCTCGTATCTTCAGACAGTAATAATTTGATTTTGAAAGTAATAGCAATGTGTATAATATAATATTCTAGATTTTGTTTATGCTATTGAGAACTATACATCAATTACATTTGGATATTTCCATGGAAATACGTTGCACCTTCCATTAATTTTGTTTACTTCGCGTAACTCAAAAATTGGTTGACTATGAACTTTGTACTGATGATAAAGTATTTGATGTAATTCAATTTAGAGTTTTCCACAACTTTAATAGTTACTATGAGTTGTCCGTTTTAATTAATTTTGAACCACCTGATATGGGGCATATTTCCATATGAATGGAGATCGGTATTGTGTAAAACGTTAACTAGTTTTAGTTCAGCAAAATATGTAATGAAAATCATCAATGTGATCTTTGTCCTACAATTTTAGCAATATCATTGAAAATATTCAACTGATTTTCTGATTGTGTGATAACAGAGGCACCACAAAACCAATCTTACTATACTGAAGAACAAGATCAGTATATGAAACTCGTCATTAATTGGTTGGAGATGCAACAAGATGCCATTTTTGTTTAACTAAAGATTTTGAAGGATATTAGATGACTCTAAATGATTAATCATCAACTTTAAACATTTAAGTTGGCATACATTTTTGCATCCGTGGTTTGCAGTCTTATTGGGTTATTATTCTCAATTTGAGTAATTAAATTTTTGTGTCTTTTGTCACATTCATGGCAAGGATTTTTATTTCCTAATTGGTCATTGGAACCACCCACCGTATCATTACATAATCTCTCTGATACAGTTACTATACGCTGGGTCATTTTTAATCCTTTTCTATTGCCTTTGCAGATAATTTATTACCATTCACATTTGTTTAACTCACCTGGCCCTAAGGCATTCGCCCATCAACAATTGCTTTGGAGTCCATATTTCTGATCCGATTTCAATCAAACTTGAAATATGGGTTTACATCATCAAAATCCAAGACGAGTTCTATAACGAGCGAGATCCATTCATATTACTGAGGTGATCTTGCATCTAAGTTAATCTTGTTACCACTAAGGAGGCCATACTTTTCTGGTTTGATTTAATCAGACTTGGAATATACGCTTATATTATTAAGGTCTTGAACTTAGTTGGATTGATGCATACCAATTAGGTGATAATGCATCTGATTGAATGTGCTTGCTACCCTTCTGGAGGCTACATTTCTGATCAAATTTTGATCAACTTGGAATATATGCTTATATCATTAAGATCTCAGAAGATTTTGATAATGAGCGAGATCAAAGCATACTAATTAGGTGATCTTGCATCTGACTGGCCGGGCCTATTACCCCTCTGAAAGCCATATTTCTGATCTGATATTTACCCATCATGGATTATATCCTGGCATCTTTAAGATTTTGAACGAGTTCTATAATGAGCGAGATACACGCATACTAAGGAGATGATCATGCATCTGATTGGCTGAGCATGTTACCACTCTGGATTTTCTGAATGTTGTGATTTTATTCAGGATTACACTTTTAGACATCACGCTTATTTAGACATTTACTATTTCTCTGAAACATTTTTAGCGCTTCTTGGACATAGACTAGAAAGCATGAGTCAATAATGTCTGCCTTTGTGTGCTGTTTGCTAATTCTGCTCGGTTCAAATTTACAGAACGTTTTTTGAGACAAATGCAAATTATTTTAGTAATTATATAAAAAGCGCATATCTACAGATCTAAGTAGTATCAGAAAACATTGTATTGGTAAGTAATACTGACAAGAGCTTTTTTTTAAAGGAATAAAAATTGGTCATGCAACCTTGGTTCCCTTTTGTAAAATAGAGGAAGAAAAACGAATTCAAAAAAATCTTATTCCCATCAACCAATCCAATTCTTTTCAGCATGAAACTGGAAACACTCGTATTTTTGTAGGCCTAATAGACAATGTAGCAACTAAGCGCTCTAAACCTTTTCTTTTCACTTCACAGTTTCTCTACATGAATGAATAATGTTTTCAAAACCTTACATTTGTCAGTTGCCCAGGTAAGCAACATTAAGCCCTTAAGGGCACTTGTTTGAAGAAATGTGATGTCGAACTCACGTACACTTTATCACTCTGTTATATTGTACAGAATTATCTTGGTGTGATTTTATCAGATTTATATGCAATTTGTAT
This sequence comes from Margaritifera margaritifera, assembly GCA_029931535.1. Classification (NCBI taxonomy): domain Eukaryota; kingdom Metazoa; phylum Mollusca; class Bivalvia; order Unionida; family Margaritiferidae; genus Margaritifera; species Margaritifera margaritifera. The sequence continues at coordinate 418,329 of JAQPZY010000959.1, forward strand.
GAACCCTTTTTGTATGCATGTATTGGGGAAACACCTGAAAGAAATTTGTGCAAGCCATCCACCATAGAGACAAAATTATTAAGCTGAAATTTATCAGTTAGCCAGAATACCCAGTGAATAATCCAACATAAAGAGGCTAAAGTGAACTCATTATTTTGGCCACAATCACCAAGTGTCTAAATTTCTTAGGTGCTAGAGTATACAGGTTCACTTCATTGTGAATTTTTACATCTCAGGTATCTGTATGTTCTTAACAGGATATTCGAATTGATTGCATTTGACAACTATCTTCTTTTTTCCTTCAAGAATGGCTATTATGACACCATTATCGATCCAGTGTTAAAAAATGTTCTTTACACTTGAAATCTAATGAGTTTGTAACAATGGACATGAATGGAAACTGGTTATCAAGTATGAATTGCACATGTAAAATCTAAACGTTCTTGAAAATCAGTTGCAACACTCGAACCGTGCCCACTAAATTGAAGGAAAATACCAAAATTTGACTATTTATACTATTTTCTATCTTTACTAAGCAAAACTTTTATACTAAAACGGTTATTTAAACATACATAAATGTGGTAATAAAGTGGGCATACATTCCTTTCGTCTGCCAATCAATAAAATCTTGTATTTTGTATGATGTCAAGCCATTGTAAATAGGTAGCATATAGATGTTGTAAACTACTGCTTGAAGTAAACAATGTCGACTATTTTTCCAGTTGCTGCCAATATTTCAAAAGATTCCAATACATGACATTCGGACACGGAGCAGACTTTTAAAAAACTTGGAAAACTGTCACAAATTCTATCATCCGGTAGTCATTTCATTTTTGTGTTACTTGTATTACGAATTAGGTCGACAAATGTACTTCCAGTGCAAGGTGTCAAACATTGTCGGAATTCACGAGATTGGCATACAATTTATCTGAGTTTTTGATATAACATTTATGATGCGAATATACACCGCAGACGTGGTAAAAAAAACAATTTGATGATGTATTATTTATTTTGTCCTGAGGATCTTTGCATGATTTTTAATGTGTATTTTTATGCTTTCTCAGTAACTCTTAATATAAATGACTGCTGTCTTAAGGAGAAGCTGGGCATTATGATGGCAATCAATCATGACACCATTATTGCGTACACGTTAAAACTTGCGAATGTCAACATTTCGCTTGACAATTTCACTTTTTGAATTCATTTAACTTATAATCAAGTAAATAGTATGCAATAGTATCTCTCTTTTGTTAACTGTAAATGACATAATCACAACTTCAGGTTTTGTTTTTTGAAATGCTAACGTTTTTAACAGATGTAACCCCTATTTCATGATTTCAGATTCTGTATTATATGTCAAACTGTTGATCTACTTGTGCCTTTTACTATGATGAATTCTGCATTTATAATGTTTTATGTCTATTTGGCAAGAGTACAAACTACGCTACTTTTATTTTTTTATTATTTTGGTGTATATTGTTCATTTACACAAAATAATTCAAAATTTAGTCTATTACTTACATAAATGGTAAAGACTACTTTTATTTGACATTTATTTCAACTGTTATTTGTATGCACCAGAGACAGCGGTATCTGGAGTTTGGATTGTCTTTTTGTTTGTGTGTTTTGAGGAGGGAGGGGATTCTAGCATGTGTAAACCAGCAATCCCTTATCTGTTTCACTTCATATTTAAAACATATCAACATATACCTATCCTTGTCTCAATACCACTTCTACCCATGGGTGCTGCCCCAGCCCATGAGGTCTACAATTACATTATGGACATGTTATGCTTACATTTTTATGTTGAAGTATTTTTAAGCACTTGTAGCTTGGTAAACCCTTGTTTTGTTGCAGAATTTGTAAATTTTTAGCTATATTGTTGCTTTATTTTCAAATGTAAATTTACACCTGTTGTTTGTTCAGATGGGTTGATTTTACATGGTTAAAATAAAGCTGAAAGTTTAAAACCACACTCCTGGGTATTAATTGTTGCTTACACAGCATGCGCATCCTCTTAGTTTGGTTTACATTCTGTTTGGATATAAAATGACTACAGACAAAACAAATCCCCTATCTAAGACATGGGATGTAGGTCATAAACATCACGCGCTAAACACGTGGTTGACCGACATAATTATTGATTTTCCGTGGACATAAACACTGACTCATGTGGCATTCTGTAATCAATGTATACTAAATTAAAGAATTTATAATACAGATATAATAAACTAAATGAAAACTATATTATAATTTAAAGATGATACATAATTCCGTCACACCATTTGTGTGTTCTTCCGTTTGTGTGTTTTTCATTATTTAATTTGTTCATTACCCTCTCAATATTTCATTAATTCATTAAGTAGTCCAATAAATTAGCCCCCAAACCAGTATTGGTATGTTGTGTGCTTTGGGGTTTGATCTCACCTATTCTTCAAACTTTGCAAATATGATCATGCTTGAGTTCTTTTGCATTTGCAGCTTGTTGTTGGTTTATATATATATATATATATATATATATATATATATATATAAATATATATATATATATATATATATATATATATATATATATTGCACTCTCAATACAATTGACCCAATTTAACTTGCACTTATGAAAACTGGTGCGTAGATACATCTAGACGAAAGTAACTCTACTATACCAAAACAATGTCAACGTAATGTAATCGTTGCATACTGGAAGGATTTTTGCATACTGGAAGGACTTTTGCATACTGGAAGGACTTTTGCATTTCCATCTGTTCATTAATTACACTCTCAATATCATAACCAATGAGTTCTGAATTCATCTGGACAAAAATAACTCAGCCATATTAAAACTAAGTCAGTGGTGTCTCATGCATACCAAACCATCTGTATACATGCATATAATCACACAGGTTAGAGAGTTATAATTCGTTCCTAGCAGGATTCGAACCCATGTCTCGAGTAACAGCACCTATCACATAGTTCATGCACTAGCACCCTAACCCACACAGCCATGCACTCATTCCCCCGAAAGGATATTAACGACATTCACCATATTTTACAGACGCAGATTTTTTGTGGGACCGACCTTAACGCTAAACACCGAAATACTTTTAAATTTTCGACATCTTCTCTTTGTCACAAAACAAATAATTTCTTAGCTGGTAGTATTTTATCTTGTTGATGGAAGAGCACATTTAAGAACTGTGTAGTTTTTGCAGTCAGTACTGACCTCCGTCTAGTCATGAAACATTGTGAGCAAAAATAAATGCATACAAGGACTAAATGCCCAATAACTTAAACTCACAATTTTCAATAAATTCAAACCAAACGTTGCAAACATCATAATTTTTTAGAACTATCGTATCTTTGGTATACCGAGAGACCTTAGATATAGAAATATCGTATCTTTGGTATACTGAGAGACCTTAGATATATAAATATCGTATCTTTGGTATACTGAGAGACCTTAGATATAGAAATATCGTATCTTTGTTGTACTGAAAGACCTTAGATATAGAAATATCGTATCTTTGTTATACTGAAAGACCTTAGATATAGAAATATCGTATATTTGGTATACTCTGAGGACTTAAATATAGAAATAGCGTATCATTAGTATACTCTGCGAACCTAAATATAGAAATATCGTATCTTTGGTATACTGAGAGACCTTAAATATAGACCTAGATATAGAAATATCGTGTCTTTGGTATACTGAGAGACCTTAGATATAGAAATATCGTATCTTTGGTATACTGAGAGACCTTAAATATAGACCTAGATATAGAAATATCGTGTCTTTGGTATACTGAGAGATCTTAAATATAGACCTAGATATAGAAATATCGTGTCTTTGGTATACTGAGAGACCTTAAATATAGACCTAGATATAGAAATATCGTATCTTTGGTATACTGAGAGACCTTAAATATAGACCTAGATATAGAAATATCGTATCTTTGGTATACTGAGAGACCTTAAATATAGACCTAGATATAGAAATATCGTATCTTTGGTATACTGAGAGACCTTAAATATAGACCTAGATATAGAAATATCGTATCTTTGGTATACTGAGAGACCTTAAATATAGAAATATCCTATCTTTGGTATAATGAGAGACCTTAAATATAGTTTTCAGATTTTTAGACACGATTTCAGTTTTTATCCTCAGACCGTTTTATAACAAAGGGAACAGGTCTATGTAATCAAATGCAACTTGTAATAGAAAAATTAACTTTTAAACTGTGTTTTTTAATACCCTTGAATATGGATTTAGTCTTTTTTATGTGGTAGTTGTTGAAAGACAAAATAATTTTAGGAATTATACGGTAAAGTTTGTGCGGGGTGGTATCATCTTTCAATATTTGCTAATAATCAATAGTAAAGCCCCCATCCATTGATTCACTTCAACATAAGTTCCTTGATGTTGCAACAGTCTTTAATTTTGATGGTATTTGCATTGAAATACTCACTAAAAAGCAAATAAATTATATTGTCATATATTATAGTTTGCATACATATTTGGTGGACTTATGCTAGAAAAGTTTCTGCACAATACATATATATCTCTCTCTCATACATAAGATCCATCCATCTGTCTATCCATTCATTTCATAATCGTTGTGAGTCTGGATGACTGTTGATCAATCGATATATCTGATTAATGTTAATGTTTCAGAGATACGATACCATAGCAACAACAAAAATAATGTGTTAAACCCTGCATCTACATCTATATTAGGTCCGCCAAACTTTCTGCATGCACCAAAGAGTTCTGCATTCAGTCGAATCATCGCTGGAAAGAGAATCTTGTTCGTCCTTTAAGTTCGAAGATGATCATGACATCACTATTTGGTTTGGTTTCTGTGAGTACGTCAGTGGTTAATCAGGTCAATGTGTGCTCTTAACTATCTGTGGCACACCGAACAGGAGATGCCGCATTTGGTTGCTTGATCAACATAAGACGTGCTGCAGTCCCGAGGTTCACGCTGATTGTACTCCTGAACTGCGTCTGCGATTCTCCTCAGTTCATAGTCTGTAGCTCCAGTATGGATAAGACTGTATCAGATGGTACGATCCTGTGCGAGATCTTATCAAGATTCAGGGTCAATATCGAAGGGTTCCAACGGATCAGCCCAGCTGTCTCGATCTTATTGCAATTTCTGTCCAGCCAACGTTAACGGGAAGTCACGTTTCCGTCGGCAGCGTAAACAATTTGTTATGGTTTTGGTTCACATTTTTCAGCAATATTTTTTATTGTAAAACCGTGTCTCTGTTTCACATCTGGTCCCAGCCGTATCGAAGTGGTGAGCAACTAAATTTGCTGAGCAAGTTTTAAAGTGTTGACCTGCTGACCGTTGTAAATGCCCGTTTTTGTTATTTATTTGCAGATTTTCATGATTAAAAACTATTTCTCGTCCTCTGTCAATGGAGATCGTAAAGTATTCACAAAATAATCGAATTTTAATACCTGTTCCGGAACATGCTGAACAATACAACGGGTGCTATCCGACAGACTGTTTAAGGGTATAAAAAGCATCATAACCACCTAATTATTATGCCTACATGACATTATATAATACAACTAGGACATATCCAATCTAACGCTGAACAAGTAGAAATGTGTATGATATTCGCTTTGAAAATTCCAATTTCTTTTATTATGAGTAGCACAAAGAAAATACTCTATTTCTTCATTCCCATAAGTGTATATTAATAATAATAATAATAATAATAATAATAATAATAATAATAATAATAGTAATAATAATAATAATACTAATAATAATATTTTCATATACTTTTCTTTGTTTTCATTAAAAGTGCAATGAAACAAATTAATAATATAATTAAATAATAATTAAATAAATACATGAAGAAATTTATAAATTCAAACTTCAGATCGGTCATTATATCCAGTACTATAAAATACTGGATCAGTTAGATTCTAATTATTGTTGCATAAATTAAAAACTACTACACCAATAGGACATAAAGGTATCAATTAGTGAACAACAGTTATTAACTATCCAATACTATATTATCTACTATCCAGCACACCATTTAGAGTGACCATCACGTGTGTGCGCGTGTGTCTATGTGCTATCTTATTCGTACTAAAAAAAACACGTCTAGAAAAAGAGACACTTAATTTATTTGTTTTTTTGTTGTTTTTTTGTGTTGTTGTTTTTTTGTTTTGTTTTGTTTTGTTTTGCTTTTTCTCGGTATAATCTCATGAATAAGAATCGCAATGAAATTTCACGGAACCTGGGTTGTTTGTTTTTTTCCAAAGAGTGAACACTGTACATTTTCTTTTTGAGTTGTAATGGGTTTATTCAATTCAAAATTGCCATTCGCATTTCTCGCAGTACCTTCATGGTCATCCATATTTTTTTTATTCCTATCAGACATTAATAAGGAACGAAAATAGTCTAACCAGTCATTCTCAAAAGATAGGAAAATGGGAAGGATTCGTCTCTATCATTATTGCCTATGTTTAATATAAAGGGAAACATTTATGTGGATTATATTTAAATATCGGCTGGACAGTCGACGTGTTTCTGAAATTTTTGTAACAGATTGAGATACAAGAAATGATACGATATATATATAGAAAACATTATGTTGCCAAATATTCGTGATTGGCCGATTTTCGGAAATTTTGCATGTGTAAATTTCATGACTTGGTCTTTTACGATCATATATAATTTTAAATTCCAAAGATCTGCACGAGTTTAAATTTTCCTGATCTCTGATATGGTTGCTAGAATGGTGCAAATATAGAATTACGCGAATTTGTATCTATAAACGATAAATGGTGCGGCCAGGAAATTATAAAAGAATAAGATGGTATTGCTGAAATTATTGTTGAACTTATATAATTATTTCACTTGTGTGAATAAATGAAGAAAATATTCATGCCAATTTTCCCGGCTGGTTTACGTATGTTAAAACTATGGGTAACAGAAGAAATAGGCATACGAATAAATAACAGCTTGTTTAAGTGATCATTTCTTAACAAAACCATTCTCTATGACCTTATAATTTTCTTTATTTTGTGTTCAAAACTAATTCCATATTTCATATTTTTAAAATACAATTTTCCCTCTTGTATGTGTGTGTTTTCGGGAAGTTGTTCGCTTCCTCATAAAATACCAATATTTCTTGCTTAAAGTACATTATTGATTCTATTTTTATTTCCTTCTATCACGAATGTACTTAGTATTACCCTTACCTGTCGGTCCGTGAGTCCGTCCATCCAGACGACTCGTAATACCTACCGTCTGGAAAAAAAGTAATCCCTTCAGTCAGTTTGCATAAGTTTGTACAACAGCGTTTATTATTATAACAATGTCTTGCAGCTAATACCCAGTTTCACACAATCATTTGCCTTTCTTGAAATTGTCAGCGATTCAGGTCAATTTTCATAACAGTGATGTTTCATTTAGGAAATTTAGCGACTAAGAAGGCAAAAACAATTTTGATTAATGTCAACTCAAACAATAACTTTTGGTTTTCTGGGGTAGACATTCGTACAACCGTTGAAATTAGTTCAGATGTTAACCAGGTCCGGGGCATGCAATTTTCCCGAATACTTTTTCTAGAACCTGCAAAAGTATTTCGACGAAGGTGAACAATAAAATTACAATTAAAAACAACCCCGAGTCGAAATTTCTGAAGGGAGTAGGAAATAAAAGATGTTCTGTAGTTTAGTTTCGTCTTGAACTCCTTCCGCTATACATCCGTCATAACGTTTCTTATAAACCCCAACACTTTTACCATTCAAGCATGAACTATGTTAATATTAATTCATCTCCTAAATATTCCTCAAAGGGATGTACATAAGGTGTGTAATATAAATAAAATAGCAGAGAATACACCAATACAAGCCTTGACTACTACTACTGCTACTACTACTACTACAAAGATAATGATATGTAATTTTTTTCGTTTCTTGTGGCCTTTTACCTTGTGGAAGGGCGTTGCTTGTTTTTAGTCAGTGGGAGTAAGACATGAACAAATTAAATCGACGGGTGTGGCTTTTATTTATTGCTCTCTCACATTCAGTATTTTCATATGAGAACATTTGAGATATAAATAATACTACAGGACAATCAATAATTGACTGAAATATGAATACGTCGCTTCAAAATCTGGTAAAATATTTATTTGTACTAACTTTCACAATAGACGGACTTATGTCTACTCTTTTTTCTGTCATTTTTGCGTTGACCATCAATGCCCAAGATTAGTTTACACTCCAAAATATAAACTTTTGTGCCCAAATCATTTTAATGATTAAGTACAAACATGTCTTATGTAATTCTACTTTAGTAGAGTCATTTTTGCTGTCCACATTGGATCAGCTCGGGTCGGCTACTGTGGTGTGTTCTTTGTCACTTTACTCCAATGGCCTAGGTGCTAAATAACCTACTTGTTTTGCGGTGATGTTAAGCACCAAACCAGACCAAATCATTTTTGCTTTCGAACATGTTTTATCAATGTTTAAAAAATGAGTCGGGGATAACGTCCGTCTCTCTGTCTATAACACTGTCTAATCCTAAATAGCTTGGTGAAAATGTAGTAAAGTCAGGTCTTTGTACAAGGACCAAGATCGTGTCCAGACATTCTGTTTTAGTAACAAATATGTCGTTTTAAAGATAATGTCTTTAATTCAGAAAAGTGGTCCTTGGCTGATCGTTGGCAAATCAATGTAGCAGTGAAAAGAATGAGTCCGAAATAGAACTCTCTATATACACTATATCCGATATTATCGCAATTATTTTTAAACCTTATACACATTTTCCAACATATAAAACTCATTTTTTAAACATGACATGTGTATATGTTGTTTTCTGACATATTCCATGTAAAAGTAAAATCACTTGAAATGACAATGTCGTTGTAAAATCAAAATATAAGGAAATATGCATGTTTGTTGCGTGGAAATTGCCGTCGGAGTCGGAACCTGAATATTCCGTATTAAAGTTAAAATTTACCATCGAATACGTTTGTTCTCATCAATTTTAGACAGAACGGTAATATTCCATAGTAATAAATGTTGTTTCAATGAGAATTGACTGTATAAATTGTTATTTGTCAACGATCTGACGGAAGTTTATCTTTTTTTTTCTCCCTCCGGATTCATTAGCTGATTAGCATAAAAGAACATAGAATATTGCTTTAAATGTCAATATAAAAATATTTTCAATTCATCGATATATAACGTATGGTTTAAAGATAGCACAAAACTAATCGAATTCAGCTACGCTGCTGACTTGACCTCTGTTCAGCTTTTACCCTACACTGCAAGTTTTCTACAGCTAGGAGTACGTTGCTATGAAAACAGCAATTAGACAGCGTTGCTAACCAGGCTTCAATTTCGTACAGTTTTGTTTTGCGAGTGGATATGCATTTAGAAAAAGCAACAAACACTTTAAATAGTGTTGTTATTAATGTTATGTTAAAAGATGAATAGGTAAACAAAAATTACTGAAAAACATGAAATACTGACCATTGTTAGAGTCACGTGACTTTACTTCGATGTTAGCGTATAAATATGAAGTTAAAGATGAAACACAATGTCCTTGCAGTACATGAATAAGCATGGAAATATCAGATCAAAAGAGAAATTAGAACTCTGTTACAATCCTTGTATAAATTTCTCTTTGCTTTTTGAGAAAATTGTTCAAGAGTGGGACTTATCCGATTAACAATTCATCGTTGCAGCAACGTTGTTTCATAGTTATGGCAACAATATGATATTATTTTGTGGCAAGATGATTTGGTGATTTTACTGGAATGTTGTTTACTGTCATGATGTAACATTACAACCTCCTGAAAACATTACAAAACTATTGGAAACAGTCAAGAATGAAAGCTACTTTGTATTTGTGAAACACATATGCCCCGCTAGTGTCAAAAAAGTCCAAATCTACAATTAAACATTACAAACAAAAAATTAGCAAAAAAACTATCTATACCCTCACCACCCAAAAATACTCGTCGAAAATGTTATAAACAAATAAAGTTTCGAAAAGTGTTATTACAGCCTCTAAATCACATTATGCCTTATACAAATGCATTAAAGCATGTCTACTAAGTTTTAATGGTCTACCTTGAGTGGGTTTTGTTTAACTTTATTGAAAATATTTTTCTTCAATAAAGTTTAAGTTTCAAAAGTTCAAACTTTAAAACAATTATAAAGAAAGTAGTGTAATAATTCTGAAAACTTAAAAGATTATTGATATGGGCATGAAAATATGTATACTACATTACATTTGTCTACTTTATTTGGTTTTTATCAGAAGCACTTAATGAATATCTATGGGTGGATGGTCATGCAGCAGGGTGAACAGGATGACATTTAGATTTACTTAATGCCAGCAGTGGGAGTCACAAATGAAATTCACTATACAATTTTCAGATTATCTAGTTGTGAAGAGGGACATGCCTTCGGAATATGTTCGCCAAGATCAAGTAGTTTATGTGTACTTGTTTTAGCATGGTTTGCACGCAAACATTGTTTGCTGTTAATGACACGAAAACCTGTTCAAGTAACTTTCATGAACAAAGGAAATTATTTGTAAAATATTATTTTGTCGATAAATTTTTATCACGTAGTTTTGCTAACAAGCTTTACAGGCTTTACAGGCCGAAGGTTTAGACATTTTTTAAGAATAGATAAGGGAGTATGATAACAAACAAAAACAAGAAATAAAAACAGAATATTTTGTGCTTTTACTTTATTTCGTCTGTTCATTTTCTGGAATTTAATAAGATTCTTTATCAGAATCCTGGATTTCATGCATAGAATGTATAATATTAACTATTTTTCTTCTAATCCCTAATTGCAGTAGTTTATGCCATATAACAAATCTCACCTTCATTTAGATGAGGAGTAAATAAACCATGCAATATAAAATTGTTATTCCGACTGTGCTTCAATATAAACCTGATAATCATCTGCCCAAGGTAGAAGTCAATTGTGTAGAATACCGGGTAAAAATATACATCATACACCTAACCTGGTGATGACTCCTTTATTTTCAACCTCATCAATATTCTCTTTTTCTTTGAAGAACGATAATGATTCCGAAAGATCAAGTTTCAGGAAAACTCATGTATTGAATATATATATATATATATATATATATATATATATATATATATATATATATATATATATATATATATATATATATATATATACATATATTTGTTAACAAAAATATCTGCAATACATCATTGCCATGAATCAAAAATGTATTTATCAGTTTATAGGGTCCACTGCTTTAATGTGTTTTAGTTCTCTAATTCCTTTACTTATCTCTTTTTCCCTAATATCCTTATTAAAATTCGAGATCACCCTTTACATATTCATTATAAAATTCAATGGTATCGTCATCAGTACTAAAATAACGATCCTCAGATATATTAAAAGTTTTGGAAAAAGCTGTAAATTAGTGAATATTTTTTTATTTGGAGTTCCGATAAACCACGCAGAATTCAGTTGGTAGAACCTACGACTCGTAATCTGAGGGTTGTGGGTTCGATAACTACCCAGGCCAGACCGGATCGGCTGCCTCTGATTATATTGGAGGAAAGCACTAAGCTCACATTTCCTCGGCATCATATAGTCAATAATGTGTTAAAAGTGCCGTTAAAACCATTTTTTAAAATGTGGGGGTGCAGGGTAGCAGTCTAAACCTTCAACATCGGAGCTGTCATGCCTGTGTCAGGAAATTGCTTGCAGATAATGTGCAAACAGATAATTTGGGAAGCAGAATACCATTCCATCATGGTGATTTGTACATTGGAGTAATATTGACTCTTTCAGTCTATATAGTCAAACGAGAAAGACCATATGACATTTACACTCGTGAGATTAAATGATGTTATATAGTTAATAAAATCCCGATACGATGTGAGAAGAATTTATATAATAGGAGTTTTTAATTAGTATGATTGATTGTAAAACGTGTTGATGTATTTTAGTTCTATTTTGTTATAAGTTATGCTAGCTTGATACGATTTTACTAGAGTACGATGAATCTAATAATAAAGTATTGCGAGACATGAAAGAAATATTATTTTTAAAAAAAATAAAATCTTTAAAATGAACAAAGCACACTCTAATCATTTTTAAAGCTATTTAACTCATTCTTTAAAGGTGAAATCAATGTAATGGATATGTTGTTCATTAGGTATACTGGATTATTGAAACATATACGCGTGTATTTGTTTGATACATCACAGGATAGAGAAACCGATACTATTTAATCCCCCCCCCCCCCCAGCACAAGGCAAACTTCTAATTGAAATAAATTGGATGAGCGCGGCTTTCCTTTCTTGTACTATGTTTCGTATTTACGTGACGGGTCATTGGGATCTTTGCCTAGATTGATACAATAATTAAGGCCCTTTGTAGCTTATATTATGTTACTAAATATGTGACTACCTACTCCTTTTTTATTTCATAATTATGATTTTACATCATGCTTTATGGCGTTTTTTATTTTGCCATCCATAACAGTAGCGCTGTGGCGTAACCCCACCAAGAATGAAAGACTAACTTATCGGAGTCTGGATAGCGCATTGGTAGCACACTCGTTTCGTACAGCTGCGATCCCGAATTCGATTCCGGGTTCCAACATTGAGAATGTAATGTGGTTGCCCATCCTTGGTTGATGATTTTTCACGGAGTTTTTCCATTTTCTCCATCACGAAAGAGGTACACTACACCAACATGTAAGCCATCTCGAGTGCTTACTAAAAGTTGTGAAAAGTTGTTGTACAATCGATATAAATAAATAATCTAACATTGATTGTATAAAGTATTGTATCTGTATCATATATTTTTGTTGTAATGGAAATTTCAAATTAGAAAATATGAAACAAAAATCAATAACCTAACAGGACTAAAGTAATTGCCGAATGGTTTTTAATATGAATCTAACGTTGAGCCATGAGCATTAGAACTGTGTTCATTTTTAGACTCTACTACCGGAGTTTTAAGGATTTTATTAAAGATAAGTCTCTCACATGTAAACACGTATTTGCATTTTGACTCTAAAACCGCAGTTTTAAGGATTTTATTAAAACCGAGTCTAGAACATATATGCCTGTATTTGTATTTTTGACTCTACTACCGTAGATTTAGGGATTTTATTAAAGACGAGTCTCGAACATGTAAACATGTATTTGCATTTTAACTCTACTACCGTAGTTTTAAGGATTTTATTATTGGCGAGTCTCGAACATATATGTCTGTATTTGTATTTTAACTATACTACCGTAGATTTAGGGATTTTATTAAAGACGAGACTCGAACACGTATGCCTGTGTTTGGATTTTGACTCTACTACAGCAGCTTTATGGGTTTTGTTAAGCTTTATGTGCCCTCCTTGATCATTACACCGTGTATTTTGGCCATATGACTTCCAATGAGCACAAGGGAAAATTAAGATTAGGCCACCATCGGTGTGGGTTTATAGCAGCAAGGGGAAAACCTATGTTAAAAATGTTCATAGGTTTATCCTTTTAAAAATTCACTATGAAGCTCAGGTGGGGGAGTAGTAATTTTGCCTATCCTAAATTTAAGAATTTTACTGGCAGCAAGTTGTATTTCAAAATTACTGAGTATCAAGTCAGACAAATTTTCATTCATCAGTTTAACAAATGTTACAAATTTCCCAGCCCTACCACTGACTGTAACCTTGATTTACTCATTGTGTGGCTTGAAAATAGTGTTGTTGAGACCATGTCACAAATTTGCCGACCCTAGCACGTACTGACATCCATTTACATTACATTGCTACATTTCATACCAGGAGTGAAATTGTGGTTGCTTGGCTAGACCTATTTTCAACTTTAACCAATTCACTGGCAGCAAATTTTGTTACAAAAATATTCAATGTCAAGTGGCTGCCCGATTTGTTTGCTAGATAAATATATGCGCAAAAATGTGTTGCAACGTTAATGCTTTTATGGGGCAGATTTGTTACTTCAGTAGTTAGTTTGTAACAAAATGACGATTTTGTTTCTGTCTGTAAACATGCAGAGTGACTCTGTTTAAGCTTGAAAAATAGCTCAACTAGAAGTACATCGAAGTTGTGCATCGTACACTTTGGATAGAAGTTTATGCTGAGCCCACAGATTGAGAGAGACAGACAGACAGAGAGTAAGTAAAAAAGGTGAGTCAAATAAAAAATGACACTTTGGCCTACAACGGGAATTTAACATGATGGGGCTGTCTGGTCTCTAATGGAATTTAACATGCTGAGTCTCTCTGGTTTTAGTGATAATTTAACATGGTGGTACTGTATGGCCTCTAACAGGAATTTAACATGGATATGGCACACTGATCTCTAACGGGAATTTAACAAGGTGGGGTTCTCTGGCATCTAACTGGAAAGGTAATGTTAAAACTAACCCATACTAGCCAATGCGTCATTTGAATTGACCAACAGCCACTTATCTACTGATCCCACATGGTAGGACTTTAAAGAAAAGGTATACAAAATAGCTTTAAAATCCCTTATAAACAAAATAGAACCCCTATTCCCCTATAACTTTCCTAATCGCCTCTTATAGACAAGAAATAGAGATATGGAGACATTATAAAATATATGAGTGTGTGTGCGTTTCTCTGTGTGTGTGTGTGTGTGTGTGTGTGTGTGTGTGTGTGTGTGTGTGTGTGTGTGTGTGTGCAAGAAAAAAGATAAATCCACTCGCTTGTCGTGTTTCTTTTTTTCATCTTTTTTTGATCTTCTTCTTCTGGTCGTCATTCAATGCTTCTTCATGTTCTATGTCATATCTTGGACACATGAGAAAACCACATCTTTTCATGGAAACAAATTCTACGTATTTTACTGAGACTGTTTGGCAGGAAATGTAACATTGCAATATTATGGGTCTGTTTGGCGTCTAATGGAATTTAACATTGAGTTTCACACAAGTCATGTAACCAATGGAAAGCTTTGGCTGCATATCGACGGCTGACAGCCTTAATAAATTGAGGTGGTATAATGGCTATGGAAAAAAAAGAAGGAGGGATACATTAATGTTTATATAAAATTACATGGTAGAATATTATGTAAACAGAAAGCAACATATTGGAAAAATGTAAATTACCTTTTTTCCCCTTAGCATCAGCGTACTACTGTAATAGTATTTGAATAAGAATAAATTTTCTTCTAGAAGTTTTCCATCCTACGATCACGCTGTCTCAATTTGTTTATGAACACCTAATGATATTAAGGGTAATGGTCAAAAAGGAGAGAGAGAGAGAGAGAGAGAGAGAGAGAGAAAGTAAAATATGCAAATAAAAACAATCAGCACCATTTTTTTTTTCTATAATCAAACTAGTAAAAGTAGATATATATCGAGAATTCCGACCCACTTGCTATTCGTTTTTACTGCTTTTCAAATTTAAAATTGTACCTCCTCCCCATTCAACATGAGTAAAATACACACATTGTTGGAGCATGTTTGCTGCTTTAAAGAAAAAGAAAACAAAAATATGTGTGGACCTTTACGGAGTCTAACGGAAATTTAACATTACCCCCTTTGGTCCATATGTTTAACATTGATGGGCCTGTATGGATTCCTAACGGAAATTAAACATTACGCCTTTAGTCCTTAGGTTTAACATGTGTGAACCTGTACGTGGTCTAACGGATATTTAACAGTACGCCCTTAGTCCATGAATTTAAAAGGTGTAGGCCTGGTGTGGGTCTGTATAGGGTAAAACGGGAAATGTAATGTTAAAACTACATCTACTATCCAACATTCAGTTATCTACTATTCAATACTCAGCTACTATCCAACACTCATTAATCTACTATCCAGTACCAAATTTACTATTCAGCACGCCATTGGAAGTGACCATCACCCAGTTATTTACTATCGAACACCCAGTCATCATCCATTTATTAACTATCCACATTATAATATTTGTGTGTGTGAGAATGGTTGTGGTTGAATATCTGATCCATATTTAAAAAACAAATCAAAACACATATAGACACTTGCCTTTTTAGTATATTCTGGTGAATAATAATCACAATGAAATTTTAAAACAATTCACAAAAAGTCCATTTTTCTTCTTTTATTGACTTTCTTTTTTTATATTTCTTCACTGGAATTGGTTCTTCTGCTGCTTTTCTGTTTCCTCTTGCGTTAAAATTCTTTGCTGGAATGGGTTCTTCTTCAATTTTCTTCTTCTTCTTCTTTTTCTTCTTGTTCTCTTTTTTCACTTACTTGTAACACTCTGTCGACCAATGTCCTTTTTCCTGACAATGATCATGGGTATCTGTACCTTTGTATCTCTTTTCTCCTGTCCATATAGAATCCGTTACTTTGACGTTGTCTACATTCTGGTACCCAATGTCCTTTCTCTTGACAGACATAACGCTTATTTTGACTTTTACCTTGAGAGGAGTAGTTTTGGAGTATTTATAGAAGGCTTGTTGAAAGTGCATTTTTAAATAATTCTCTGTAAATCTCAGACCAGATGTGTCATGTTTTTCTTTCATGGTACAACGCATTCACATGTGTAAAAAGCCAAATTCATGTTTTTTCTATCATGGTGCAATAAATTTGCATTGCAAGAAAACAAAGTTTATGTTTTGTCTCTTTCATCAATTACATACAATATTTTTGTTATAATCAGTCACCTCTTGTTCCCAAGTGTTGAATCGAAGTCACGCCCATCCTTCTAATCGTAAATCTTAATCTTAATCCTTTGGTGTATGCAACTACCTATATACACTTCTTAGTAAGTATGAAGAGCAGATAAAGTGCGACGAATGTCTTCCTCACACTGGGGTACAGAAGTTGTATTCATCACTATTTGTAACAGTCTTAACACAATGAGTTTTTCGTGCACATATAAAGTTGTGGCTACCGTGTCTTTGCGTGTACTGTTCATAAATCTGCCACAAAGAATCTGCCAGTAAACAAAATCCAAGAAATGTAGTCACTAACACAAACACACATACGACATGTCGTGCAAAATTCAAATGAATCATATAGTCTTGTGGAATCAGTTCTTTTAAAAGTACTTGGTAATCCACTCAGTTTTGAATGCTGTCATTTACTTCCTTCCATGGAATTTGGTGTAACACTGATGACAAAAGTCGTGGCATTGGAGAGTCTAATGTGTTCGCAGTTTATCAATGTCTGACCATTTTAACATTTTCAAAGGAATCAGCCTTTTTACAGCATTCAGATAGCAATGATTAAAAAGTCTATGCATTTTGGATGCAATTGTTCTTTGCGTTTCACTTGAATCTGTACAAAGTCTCTGGAAATGCGCACATGCAGTTCCAACGGTAGATTCTGAATGTGCTCGTCTAAACTGCCCATTTACAAAAATGTAATTCGGTTGCACACTAATTGCAGAAGTCGTGGCATCGAGAACCTCGTATCCATGTAGAGTTTTGTGTTTCTCATAGTCTTTTCCGAGAATTAGCTTTCTTATACTATTCAGATATCAACAGTTTAAACATGTTGAAATCATTTGTCGTTTGCGTTTCATTTGAATCTGTCCAAAATACTTGTAAACGTGTTCTCGCAGTTCCAAAGGTAAATTCTGAATGTGCTGGTCTAAACTATTCATTCACAGGAATGTCTAAGTAAACTACATAATTCTCCTCCTGTGAGGTTTCCATGGGAATAATAATAATATCCCACCAAGGGAAGGTAGTGACAGCACGAATAGCATCTGGCATGCTCAAGGGCAGCTGAATCTGTGTAGTCCATACGAATTGTCACACCACAACTGAAACACTGTACTTGGTTTCCTCTTGCCAAGTAAACAGATTCTGCTCTGACTCAAGATTTGGGAGTGGGAACATCAAAGCTTTTCCCTTTGAACGTCTGTAATCGACTTTCGAAATACAATTGACAGGCAAAACCACAGAAAACGTGTATTCTACTTTGATTTGTGATTTTTGGTGAGTTTGTGGTTTGTGAGTGCATTGATCAGGTCCACAGATCGGCACACGAGCGGGATCATTTCCCATAGTAGAGCGGCACGGTTGTGCTGCATCGCTCATGTCACAGGATGCAGCATCACTCTGATCGCAGGGCGCGTCATTGCTATGGTTGCTTAGTTTTGCATTACATTCGTCTTCGTTTAACTTCTGGTAGGGTAGATCATATTTTTTCTGTGTGGAATTCATCTTTCTCGGCGAACGTCTATACTCAAAATGATATTTCTGTCTAGGATAATTTTGTTTCTATTCGACAACGGTACTGTATCAAAAACAAACAATATCAGCGTAAGAGGTTTGGTGTACTTTTATATCAAAGTAGGGAGTTCCATTATTTTCTTTTCTAAATGGCAAAAATTAAACTACATCGAAACTATGCATGGTACATGAAGTGTTCTATACTTGTAGCAAAAAGAATTTTGTATGTCTGTCTGTAAAAATGACAATCACACACAAGCAAGAATATGAGTGCTTACACACACTATACCCACAAACATACTTTTACGCTATCATGCAAGAGAGCTCAGGGGTTTAAGTTTCAGGGGTTTTTGTGTAGAAGACATAGGCATACACAACCATAAAACTGATAGATTGTTTGTTATAGAATAGTATCTCTTTTTCTAACAGAACTGGGTAGCCCTGACTGGTGGGTATTTTAAAACAAATAATTCTGGACTTGATAATATCAACTGCAACTTCCTTACACCTTTTTCACGTCCTAGTCCTATTCCTGCTGTGGTAGTAGTAGAGGTAGTGGTTTCCGCTACTGCTGACATTGGTGTAGAGGAGGGTTTATGTGTAGTGTAAGTCTATTCCTGCTGTGGTAGTAGTAGAGGTAGTGGTTTCCGCTACTGTTGATATTGGTGTAGATGAGGGTTTAGGTGTAGTGAAAGTCTATTTCTCTTGGGATTCTGCCAAAATGTCTTGTAACACACTAACAGTTTTGTTTTCACTCTCTTTCTTCTATTCACTGTTCAAAGTTTTCCTCTTCTCCTCTTGGTGCTTTCTCTTTTCCTCTTCTTGTTGTCGAACAAATGTCTGCTCTTCTTCTTTTTGGCGTTGCAAAAACGTCTCTAACTCTTCATTCTTTCTCTTTCTGAAGTCATCATAAACTAGTAATAAGGGAGAAGGAGGTGTAGGTGTTACTACCAGCAAAACTACTTGCGAAGAAGATAAGAAATCCCACAAAGCAAGTTGAAGTCATTCTCCTCTGGAATAATACTCGCTACAGCACCAACAGTAGTCATGCTCTCACGCTGAATATAAGAAGTACCCCTTGCAGACTGCACCCCAACACAAAGTCTATATCTCAGTCATGTTATGCTATACTTGAACTCTTCAGCAACGGTACATCTTAAAAACGCTCATCGGTATATATATATATATATATATATATATATATATATATATATATATATATATATATATATATATATATATATATAAACAGTTAAAGTCAGTTTTGTTATTAACATTATGCCTCAGCAACAGTAAAAGTCACGTTTTCTTCGCTAAAATTGTGCGACTGCACCAGTAGAAGTAAGATTTTCACTAAACTTCTGCTACTGCATCAGTAACAGTAAGTTTTCTTCACTAAAATCTGCTACTGGAACAGTAATTTGTGTGCCACTGCAGTAGTAAAATTGCACCATAAAAGAAAGTAACATGATTTTTTTTAAATGTAAATTTGTTGCGCTATGAAAAAAGCATGAATTTTGTTTCTTTCTGAAATGTGAATTTCTTGTACCATGAAAGAAAACACGAACCTTGTCCTTTTTAAAGTAAATTTGTTTGGAAAGGCCTGTGTTATAATATTTTGCTTCCTAAATCTAGTTCCTTCAATACTTATGCCATGAAATATACTCCGCCTTAGAAATCGGTGTATTATTTTGCTATTACTTGTCATTTGCTAGACTGAGCGTATTTAATGGCTGGGGTATTGAAGGGCCTAGGAGAATACACTCATGCAGTTTCAATCAGTTAAGATGGAAGAGCCACAACTAATGACACTTGTAGTCAAAGATATACAGAGAATTATTCGAAAATACACTTTGAACAAGCCTTCTGGAGAAACTCCAGACTACTCCTCTCAAGATAAAAGTCAAAATACTTGTTATATCTATCAAGAGAAAGGGCATTTGGGTTCCTGAATGTCCACAACGTCGAGGTAAAGGAACCTCTATAGACAGGACAAATGAGAGACAAAGGTACTTAGTAAAAGTTATCGTTGTCAGGAAAAAGGACATTGACAACAAGAAAGTGAAAAAAGGAGGAAATTCCAGAATCAGAAAAAGAAGAACAAGAACAAGAAGAAAAACCGATTCTAGCAAAGAAATAAAGCAAGACAAGCAGACAAAACAGCGAAAGAACCCATTCCAGTGAAAACATTTAAATAGGAATACGGTTGAGGACGAAAAATGGACTTTTGTGATGTGTTGTGAAATTTCATTGTGATTCCTATTCACCAGAATATACTAAAAAGTGTACCTAAGTGTCTCTATGTTTTGATTTGTCTTTTAAGTATGGATAAGATATTCAAATACATACATGCAGACAAATTGTACGATGTAGATAGTAAATGACTGGATGATAACTTGGTGTTGGATAGTAAATAACTGGGTGAATGTCACTCCCAATGGCGTGTTAAATAATAAATCTGGGTATTGGATAGTAGATAACTGGTTGTTGGATAGTAGATAACTAGGTGATGAATAGTTCATAACTGAGTGTTGGATTGTAGATGTAGGTTTAACATTACATTTCCCGTTTGACCCTATAAAGACCCACACCAGGCATACGCATGTTAAACCTGTGGACTAAAGGCGTAATATTTAACTCCGTTAGACCCCATACAGGCACAGCAATGTTAAACCTATGGACTAAAGGCGTAATATTTAATTTCAGTTAGACACCATACAGGTCCTCACACGTTAAACATATGGGCTAAAAGCGTGAATATTTAATTCCAGTTAGACCATTTACAAGGCCCCATATCGGTTTTATTTATTTCTTTCTTTATTTATTTATTTTTTTATTTATTTATTTATTTATTTATTTATTTATTTATTTATTTATTATATAGCACGAAAGCTGCTTCAAATGCTTTATTTTTTTTTTATTTTTATTTTTTTTATTTTACTCATTTTGGGGAGCTGAAATTGCGAGTTCAAAAAGCAGTCAAAACAAATAGCAAGTGGGTCAGAAATCTCGATATATATTTACTTTTACTTGCTTGATGACAGAACAAATGGCCTTGAATTTTTGTTGTTGTTATTGTTGTTGCATTTGTTTATTCTCTCTCTCTCTCTCTCTCTCTCTCTCTCTCTCTCTCTCTCTCTCTCTCTCTCTCTCTCTCTCCATAAAATAAGGTTATAATAGGGTGGTATCGAGATACGGAAGGCAGTTTATTTATAAGGGATTTAAATTCAGTTTTTGAGCTATCCCTTCTTTTACATTCAACTTTGTGTGGTCGGTAGATGAGTTGGTGCTGGTCACTCCTAATTTCTCTTTAGATAGTAGGTGTAGTTTTAACATTACATTTCCAGTTAGAAGCTATAGAGACCCACACATATTAAACACAAGGCGTCATATTAATTTCCGTTAGAGACATAGGGTCCCATTTGAGGTCAACCACTTCTAACAATGTACACAAGATGCTCTCGATGGCATCAATGTGAGCTAGAGTTCCATAATTTTAATCCTATCGACATTTTTCAACATAGGATTTCCCATTTTATGACAACGAATTCGATGTAGCATTGAAGGACGACCAGAACAAGAAAGAGAAACAAGGCCAACCTGTGGATATTATCTTTTTTACTTTGAATATTTTCAAGAGACTGGAATTCTCATTCCTAACTGGTTCATTGCTATTGCGAGCAGTGCATTCAAGATGGCGTATTGGATAGTAGGTGTTGTTATAACATTACATTTCCCTTGTCCTCAGACAGTTCTATCATGTTAATCTAATGGACATTTTTATATTACCATTCCTCTAGTACCTAGTGTCATTTTGGAAACCATTTCCATTAGTTCATATATATCGACTAATGTTAAATTGCCCTTCTCCCCAGACAGTCCCATTATGTTAAGCTATGGAAAAAATATGTTTAACATTACATATCACATTGTCCCCAGATGTTCATATTAATTTTGTCCAACCCCGCAACCCCCATGCTACTGATACCTAATTGGTTTTCTGATCTACCAATTTTGAATCAGGGTGTGCAGATTCCACTATATTTAAAAGCAAAGAGATATGAAATATCGAACAAATCAGGGACAGATCAAATGTGGGGGGAGACGGTGCTTTATTGTATGAAATGAACCGACTACATCGGTTTCTTTTAGTATGACAAAATTATTTAAATACAGAAAATGATGCATAAAAAAAAATCAGCGAAGCTGACGATTCAAAAAGCAAGTAAACATGACAAACAAAAATAGGCATTTCGCCAAAATTTAGGAAATGGCGGTTCATATTTTTCTCCCGTAGAGAATTTTATATAGATCGATAAGGACCTTCCAAAAATGTAACATTCCAGAACAAAAAATAACTATATATATATATATATATATATATATATATATATATATATATATATATATATATATATATATATAGTGTGTGTGTGTGTGTGTGTGTGTGTGTGTGTGTGTGTGTGTAGAGAGAGAGAGATTCTGCAAATTTATATTTAACACCTAACCTAAGAAAACATTCTGTAGACAAATAATATTAAAAAGTTCAATCTATACTTGGGTTAACTTGAATTTGAAACGAGGTGATTAAAAATAAAATGATAAGCAGTTCCTGGCATTGAAAGGTCATGATTGCAATGTTCACAAAGAGCAATTAAAATTATGTTGAAGCCATGATTTTTAATGACCGCTATAAAAATATTAAATGTTATAATGATGACATTATTGGTCCTTATTAATGATGACATTTTTGGTCCTTATTAATGATGACATTATTGGTCCTTATTAATGATGACATTATTGGTCCTTATTAATGATTACATTATTGGGCATTATTAATTATGACATTATTGGTTATTATTAATGATGACATTAATGGGCAGTATCACAAAGTTCTAAGTTATGAAGCAGCGGAATTCAATACCGTGAATTCTCTCTTGCAAAGGAGACATATAGGTAGTACATTGCAGCATGGAACATAAGTTCTACTTGAAATAAAGAAAGTATTTACAATTTCTATGGTAGAGAGATTTTTAAAAATAATTGAAAATAATTAAATATGAAAAATATAGTTTTACATAATATTATTAAAAATTCAGAATAACATACATTAGCAAAATAAGTATGATGTCTCAGAAATCAAACAAATACAAATATGAGTTCTCTCTCTCTATCTATCTCTCTCTCTCTCTCTCTTTCTCTCTCTCTCTCTCTCTCTCTCTCTCTCTCTCTCCAATGTTATAATTAACTGAAGGAGATGAGAACAGACTTTTCATAATTGATCTAATTAGTCAGGGATATGTAAGGTGCACAAATTAATAGCATATCCAAATGGCTGTCTATTTTTTTTTATTCCATTGTTTGAATTGTCTTCTTTATTGCTTTTATTAGTTTTGTTTTGTCCTGAATACTGTTTGTAATGTGTCCTTTTGATGGCATTATACTACTCAATGTCGATCAATTTAGCCAAGATAAAAATAAATAAATAGTAGCAATAGTAGCAGTAGTAATAGTCTGCATCACTGTCTATATTTAATGTTTTAACAAATTAATGGCATATACCAATGGCTGTCTATTTATATATATTCCATTATTTCATTGTTTTTTTTTTCTTTTTATTGGTTTTGGAGGTTTGGATTTTCCTGAATATTGTTTGTAATGTGTCTTTTTTTATGGCATTATGCTGCTCAAGGTCGAACAATTTAATCAAGAAAAAAATAAATAAATAGTAGTAATAGTAGTGGTAGTAGTAGCAGCAGGAATAGTCTACATCACTGTCTGTATTTTAATGTTTGTCCAAGACTGGCTGACTCAACAGGTTTATATTCTACGTTCAATACAATGTATGTGGTTCAACTGCAGAGTTTTCATGTTTTCTATCAGTATTGTTAGTGCATATTTATTTGTATTCAAATAGGAAATGGTCATGATTTCCTTCCGTCTTTTTTATTCATTTTCCATTATGTTCGTGCGGTGCAAGAACAAAATAGTCGTGATTTAGCTCTCTCGATCCCATTTCATTTCCTTCAGTGCCATTTTCCCCATCACGTTCGTGTGATGCAAGAACAAAATAGTCATGATTTTCCTCAGTCTTTCTCATTTCGCTTCCCTCTGTAGCATTTTTTCCATCAGCTTCATTTATTGCAAGAACAAAGTAATCATGTTTTCCCTCTTTGTTTCTAGTTTCATTGCGTTCCATTTGGTTGGTTGCAATCTGATTTACGTCAGTTCCTAGGGACACACTATCATATGGATGTTCCAAGCTGCTTCTTTGATAACCACGTTCAAATACGATTTCGTAATTGTTTGGCGCTAAAGGAACTTTTTGAGCAAGGTGGTCGTCTCCTCGAGATACATGAACATTACTGGCTGACAGATCTTCGTTATCATTGAGATCCGCATAAATGGAATCACCCTGTAAATTTATATATATATATATATATATATATATATATATATATATATATATATATACAAGAGAGAGAGAGATGGATATGTGAGTGAGTGAATATATAGATATATAGATCATGTATATTTTGTACTTGAGAGATAGAGGGTGATGATCAAGTTGACAGATAAGTAAATGGAGATTTAAAGGCGCGATACCAATAACCAAAAGGATATCTATCTAACAATCTATATATATATCTATCGATTGAAAGATAGAGATGCGTGTGTGTGTATGTGTGTTTGCGCGCGTGCGCACGTGTGTTTGTGTGTGTGTGTGTGACTATCTTACCGTCTCCACATGTATTTCTGACCTCACAATAATGACATCTGATTTCTGAGTAAATGGTTTCCTGGCGTGGTGTGTACCTTGACATGGAACGCGGCTAAAAATACAATCCAACACAATTTATTCCCGCAGGAAAGTAAACAATGTGTGATATGCTGCTTAGCAAGGATAATTGTCCGTCTATTTGTCTGTACGTGTGTCTCTCCCTTCGACTGTGTTTCTTTGATTTTCTCTTAAGATGATGCCAGTCTCTACGAATCCTTTATTCCACAATAATTATATGTATGATATATGTCTGTATCAATTATGATTAGCATATCTACGTTACTCTCTCTCTCTCTATCCCTCTCTCTCTCTCTCTCTCTCTCTATCTCTCTCTCTCTCGTTCCTTGTTTCCAACTTCTCACATGATAGCACTAATATTTTCCAAGTAAAAATCAATCTTAAGGGAGCACATCAATCTAAACCCATTCGAAAAACAAATATAGTTGAGCCAATAAAACTCGAATAGAATTTTTTTTTTTAAAGTTTTTTTTTACATTTTACAATGAATTTGTCATAGGAGACCATATTGGTAATTGTTACAAATTTCCTGATAAAGACTAAAACATGCCTTTCATTCATGCACAACATACATACATACATACATACATACATACATACATATCCATTCATCCATCCATCCATACATACATACATACATACATACATACATATATGCATGCATGCATATATCCATACACAGACACGCATACATACATACATACATACATACATACATACATACATACATACATACATACATACATACATACATATATGCATGTATGCATATATCCATACACAGACACGCATACATACATACATACATACATACATACATACATACATACATACATACATACATACATACATACATACATACATATATACATACATACATACATCCCAGTAGTCTTGGACTGTGGTCCGTTGAGTGATATATAGATAAAATCAAATTAGGTTTCTACAATAAAATTTGCAGAGCAAAAGGTTCATTAGCATGGAAAATTGTGTTCAACAGAAACATTCTTGATTTCCGGATGCATGGGTATGAGAGCACTGCTTTTGTTTAGGATATATACCGTGTTTTTTTTAAATACCAACTTTGGAGATTTTTTCCACTTATCCCTGAATACCCTATATTCTGTGTCGAAACCTATTTGGAAGAGGAATATTGAATGGACATGGTCGTTTGCAAGCATTGCATATTTAACAATTCAATTTCTTCTGAGGATGAATATAATTGTAAACTTTGCAAAGGATTAGTTGCAGAAAGAGTCAAGCATATAATTTTATTCTGTCAAAAAATAAACGAAGAACGCACTATTATGTTTGAACAAATAATAGACTCAATAGACATAGTAGACTCACACTGGCTTTTCTGTCTGAACGATGACACTCTACTTCTCATCCTGTTGGGTAAGAGACTGGAAAAAATTGCCTTTATGGATGACCTGACATGCCAAAAATGCATGTGTTTGGCGGCAGAAGGATTAAAATTGATGTACAGAAGAACAAATGAATTTGAACATGATATCTGCGAGTTTGCTTGTAGATTAGATTGACGCAATGAATCTATTTTATTTTTGACTAACATGTATATTATTTACAACCGTTAGACTTCAATTGTTGAGAGGAAAAACTAACGCGATAATTCATTTTAAATGTGCAAGTCAAATGTAAATAATTTTAATTCTTCCAAGATGTTTGCAATTTCTTTAGCATGTTATTCTTGATCGTTGTTCCTTTTATATTTTCCTTTCCGGTGAGTTTTCTCGCTCATGTGACTATACCTGTATATTTTCCTCAAATGTTTCCATTTCTGTGGTATTTTTCTACCCCTTTCCCGTATATTTGCTTACTTTCATGTATATATACATACATACGCATACATACCTACACACATAAATACTTTGAACGCCTACACAAACGTTTTTGTCCTTGTACTTTTGATATCCGTTTCATGTATATAATGGCCTCATGTTTAACATACGTTACTAGTTTATAACACTTATATTTCAAATTAAATGTATGTTATACTGTATATATTAATTATATGGTGTGCCGCATAATTATGTCTACATGGTTGGATGTTCTCAACACAAGCCTTGTTGTGAAGATAAATCATACAACTTTTCCATTTCCCGTGCTTTCCATACTGGATATAATAATAATGAAAATGAGGCAGGAAATAAAATCTTAATGCGGAGGTCTAACGACAATCACTATACTTCTGAAAAAATATTTACATGTTTAGTGTGTTGTGTACTCATCAATGTCACTTTAATGTTCCTATTAGTATGTGATAATTAAAATAACTGAATGTGATCTCTTTTGAAGAGGAAATAAAGAAAGTCATACATACATACATACATACATACATACATACATACATACATACATACATACATACATACATACATACATACATACATACATACATACATACATACATACATAGTCTTATTCTGATAAAATATTGCAAGTACTATCACGCATGGTATGTATCCCTAATCTCCAATAGTTAAGTCTGCATTCAATTGATTAATAAATAAAAGTATGCCATGTTGAACACAAGCTTTGATAACGTATACCTCCTCC
The DNA here is from genome assembly GCA_029931535.1 of Margaritifera margaritifera. Classification (NCBI taxonomy): domain Eukaryota; kingdom Metazoa; phylum Mollusca; class Bivalvia; order Unionida; family Margaritiferidae; genus Margaritifera; species Margaritifera margaritifera. The sequence continues at coordinate 445,899 of JAQPZY010000959.1, forward strand.
ATTTCTCATGAGTCCAACAAAGAATTACTGCCATCAAAACCGCACCGAGACAAAATGCTGCTATGATCAAGGTAACGACCAGATGTGCACCTTTTTTGCCGCCTTTCGTATATCTCCAATCTATATGATGATAATAATAATAATAATAATAATAATAATAATAATAATAATAACAGCAACAACAACAACAATAATGAACTTAATGTTAATCACAATATTTAGTGTCATTAAATTTTAGCGAATGTTTTATGTTATCATATAAACGACATACAATTTTCACGAATTATCGATGGGCAAAAGAATATATTGGTGTAATTATTTACACCATACCTGATAAAATGGGATATGTGTTTGACTGCTATGTTATATCAAAATAGACAAAAATGAAGTGTGTTTGTTTTATTCCAACAAGAGGTGTTATCAAACCGCTCGTAACATGAATTGCTGAAGAGAATGAAGAATGTTAAATAAATGATGCACAAGATATCAACGAGATCATAACTTTTTTAAAAAATCTCCACGTGTCCATCTGTTCAATAGTTGGTATTGTTTACTTTCATAACGTCTGCAAATCAATCAAAATGTCACAAAATCCTTTAAAATAGCTGAGGATATTTGAGACAAAACTGTTCTTGACTTTCCATTTACAAGGAAATAATAATTGGAATATAAAAACTGAGAAATAATGAAAAAGAAGGCATTGACCTCACGCAATGCTTGAAATGCGGCATTTTAGTCTTAGCCTTGCCTCTCTCCCAATTATCCAATATCATGTTAGAAAAAAGAACATTTCCCGATATATAGAAGATCTGTTTAATATCAACAATAGGAAACTTTCCTGATTTATGTAAGATCTGTTTAATGTCAACTACAGGAAACTTTCCTGATGTATGTAAGATCAATTTAATATCAACTATAGAAAATTTTCCTGATGTATGGAAGATCTGTTTAATATCAACTATAGGAAACTTTCCTTATATAGAAGATCTGTTTAATGTCAACTATAGGAAAATTTCTTGATATATGAAAGATCTGCTTAATGTCAGCTAAAGGAAAATTCCCTGATATATGGAAGATCTGCTTAATATCAACTATAGGAGAATTTCCTGATATATGGAAGATCTGCTTAATGTCAGCTAAAGGAAAATTTCCTGATATATGGAAGATCTACTTGATATCAAGCAAAGGAAAATGTCTTGATATATGGAAGATCTGCTTAGTATCAACTATAGCAAAATTTCTTGATATGTGGAAGATCTGCTAAATATCAACTATTTAAAAAGGCGGACAAAATAGCTAACAACTAAAGTTGAATAACTTTACTAAGTTGTTGGGTAAACCATTCAATTGTCTACTAAAGTTGAATAACTCTACTAAGTTGTTGGGTAAACCATTCAATTATCTACTTTAGACAAGCCTACACAATTATCTTAACTTTTATCGTCCTTTTTAATTTGGATTTCGGCCAAATCGTCAAAATAAGTATCACCTTTTTACTATTAAAGCTTGAAACAAATAAGTACTGCTGCTTTGAAGATTTCATCAAAACTTGTTATACAGTTTCGAGGGAAATCTTCTATACATACGGAACTTAGTAATTTAAGTGTTAATAATATTTTCCCCGGTCACTATTATTTATCGCTGGATTTGAAAACACACATGATAATATATTGCATGCTACAGGCCATAACTTAGCTAATGTTCAACAAGGCATTTACTTGCAGATAAACAGAAAATATAACGTGGACGCACACAAACTGTATATTTATTTTGTGTCTGATGCTCAGAAAAAAATCCAGAACAACCATATAAAAAACTATACTGTTATAAAAAAAATACCGTTTTAATAAATGGATCTATCTGAGATTTCAGGCGTAATGCTTGGAGAGTATGACAGATGTAATAAAAGTGGTGCAGTTTAGCAAGAAAGTAAAAGACAAAAGCGTGTAATATATGACTTTGAAATAATTACAAAACCTGAAGGAAGAAAAACATTAAAGGAGAACACATGACAAGTCAACAACAAATTAATACACCTCAAAAAAGTAAAGAGAAGACTACACACAAAGCAATTTCTGGCTACATTAATAAAGGATATTACAGAGTATAATGAAAATGGATAACGTAACAAAACTGATTTTCAACTACATTCTACAGCTTCAAAAGATAACTATAACATAAAGGACTACAAATTATGGTACAAGGGAAATTAAATATATAGAATGAATCTCAGTCTGATTGCTAAGGTATTAAAGTTATTTGCTAATTGTGTGCAAATCGGATACAGTGAACAAAACATAAACCATCCCTTAGTTTGAACAATATATTTTCCATGTATAATTTAGGCACATCCATAAAACCATTCGGCATAAAAAAAAGTCCTCATAAATTAAAACACGATCAATATATATAGGAGGAATTTCTTGATTGCATTGAGGTTAACAACAAGATAAATTATGATACCTTGTGTACGACAGCGAGAGAAACCAACACAGTTTTTCAACCCACAAACAGCTTTCATCTGACATTAAATAATATATTTGAAAGAACCTCATAATATGATAATATGTGGTGTTACAAATTGTGAAAAGCTAAAGTTTGCACTTGATTTAACCGAAACGCAATAATATCTTCTCTGACTTTGTTGTCATAATCTGTCCAACATTTATGTAAAACAAGACTTACGGTAGGGAATGGCTTTTTAGAGACTACAATATAATGTGTTAAACCCTTGAGATAAATTAGATATATGGTTAGATTTACTCATTAGTGCTAGCCAGGAATTAATAGTTTGTTTCTGATCGACGATTGTGGTAACATTAAAGATGTAAAAAAGTAAGCAAGCAATGTAACAAAGTTAGCATTCAGTGATAGACATTACGGAATAACTGTATGAGTGATATTACAGCAATACAATTTTGTCATAAAGGTCATACATGAGACTGTTAGATTTAAAGTAGTCGCTAACTCCAAAGATCAAAAGTCTAAGCAAAATGTGTTTGAGGAAAGTAATGTGGTACCTGTCCTTAAGAGATAAGATCTAATTAAAAGATTTAAACGAAACAAGAATACCCACCCACCCCCTCAAAAATAAAAGCTTTGAATGAGGCTTGAATACCCATTTAAATACACGGTGCTATGCTAGATTGAACATAACCATATTTAACTGCGTGTATACTATCCACTAAAAAACCTTTATCATCATAGCAACATAATGTAACCATATTTAGCGTAATAGTATATTCCTTGCAATGGTAGGATCTAATTAAATTCATCTCCTGGTGATTTACAGTTTGGTTGAATTGTCAGTCCTCATACATATCTAATTTTAGATTATATTTATCACACTTATTTGTTACCCTTTCACACTTTCTATTGATCTTTATTAGTCCTAAAAGTATATAGGTTACTTCTAAGACAGCAACATGATTAAATTAGATATCTTTTTATTCATATCAGGAACACTCAAATTATTAACTTTTCTGTAGTCACTTGTGTCATAAAACTGAATATTTTATTTTATGTCATTGTCAAACGTATCTGCCTCCACCTGAATACATAACGGAGCTTTATCTGTCATTATAAGTTTCATTTTATCACCATATTAGTTTTTGAACTTGTTGTCGCAGATGACACACATATGCAACTTACTTCTAGCACTGTAAATCACCATACAATGGCTTGATTAAATTGATTTTCTTCATCTTTAGTCGATTTTCCTCCTTACAATATATATATATATATATATATATATATATATATATATATATATATATATATATATATATATATATATATATATATATACTATTGAAGTTTAAAATATTTCTTTATTTCGAAGCATATTTTCATATTCGTTCTATTCCGTTGATTTTCCGTCAGTTTACCAAATACAGCATTATTCACCAGCTAGGTACTAAAGATTGCGTACCATTTTATCTATCCATTTTTTTTTTGTGATTGTGACTAATCACATTTCCTTAGGATTTTTTTTCTGGTGCTTAAGGATACTCTTTAAAATAGTCGTGCAGATGTGTTGGTACTTGTAAAATACCGTCAAAACTTTGTTTGTTACTGAATGACATTCAATTTTCTTCCATGGTTTTATTTATTATTTAGTTGCCCATCTAACATTTTTAAAAGGCATGAATTGGCACATGCTCTATTTAGTTTGTAATAACTCATACATTTCTAATTTGTTTTTAAAATGTCACGTAACATTAATGTATCTGTATTTACGTACTAGTATGAAGATCATCAAGAGAATTCAATTTTAAATATTGTGTGACATCTTTTACGTACTGGTAATCATCAACTGTTATCCCTGATCTTCAGAGACTGGAATATAAATTATCTTCTTCAGTTTCTTTAAGCCGTTCAAAGTCATCCATGTATTTGTATGGATAGATGTCTTTTCTTAAATATTTGGATCCATTCTTCCAAACTTTGTAATTACTTTTGTGAATGTATCATTGTTTAGATCTGTAGCAAGTTGATCTATAACTATGTAGAAATCTAATTGTCCTCTTTATGACAACTTTTGTACCTTTTTTATCAAATCTATCTCCCATAAAATTCTTATTAAATTAAATGTATTTTTCATCTTTTTTTATAGATGCATCTTTTTAATCTGAATCATATTTTACTAAAGTCTTGATAATCAAATGAGATTCACAGCCAGACAAATTGCGGATATACTTTGGATGTCTGTAATTTCAAATTACATTAATGATGGGCAGAACTTTTGCATTTGTCAGTTAAATGATCATAATCTCTTACTTTGTAGATGGTGCTTGCATGGTACTTAACTTCGTCAGTAATGTTCTTTTCACAAATATAGCATATGTTTGTGGAATTATAATGCTTTTGATCTATTCTACCTGAATATCATTACGGGTCTAAGTTCTTCATAAACTGTCTATTTTTTTTTAAATATTGTTTTGCATAATCTTTTATGATCTTGTAATGACAATTCAGAATAAATGCTTTTCCTTACTTAAGATAATGCCAAACCTCTACAAATCCTTTTTTGACAATAATGATATTTGTCTGCATCAATTATGATTAGCATATCTATATGACTCTCTCTCTCTCTCTTTTTTTTTTTTTTTTTTTTTTTCTTTTTTTTTTTACTGGTCCTACCAGTTTGGCTGCGGTTTCGTATACAGTAGCAGATCTTACATTCATTTTCAAAATCATCAACGTTCATATTTGTCAAGTTTATATTTTGATGGTCTGTAAGGATGATCGTTTGGTGGCTGCATTATTGATTCTGTGGTATAAAAAAATTTGCTGTTTGCATTTTTAACGTTAATTCAATCAGTCTTTTTATTTATTTTATTTTTTTACATTTTTTTGGTAATTGTTTTAAATCATCTACCATTCATTGACTGATATCTCTCAAAATGTAATGTTAAATAATCTATCCCTGCAAAACTCCAATGTGTATCTAGAGCTATCTCCTTGTCAAATTGTGTGTTTAGTCTTTTAAACATGCTTTTAATCGCCCTTTGCATTTAATTCTGTTTATTATTTTTCAAGGCTTTGTTCTGTGATACTGATTCATAAATTCTAGTCTATCTTCTATTATCATTACGAGTCAAATCCCTAAATATAGCTGAATTTTTACAGATCCAAATTGATTAAGTTTTCTACTTTTTTCAATATGGTACTACATCGTTAAAAAAATTAATGCAAATCATTTCATCCACCCCACCCCCTCTAAGTCTGTTATACACTTTTAAACAAACGATGGAGCCTTTTGTTGATAATTCTAATTATATATTGTATGATCATTCTGTTTATGTCCCATATTACAGGGAATCTGATTACAGGTGGATGCAATTTTCTTCTTTCAGATTTGGGAATTTTTTAATTAGGTATTGAAGCCATTTATTATAGTACAATTTTTTCAAATTCAAATTGTTGTGAAAGTTGCTTTCCTTGTGATTGTACATTGAACCCTTTATCAAAGAAAGTACTATTTTTTTGTAAATTGTCTCTTTTCGTGCAGGGTACGGTGTTGTCTCTAAAAGAAAGTTGTATGTCTTTTTGTTTTAGGAGAAGCGGTCTAATTATGTGTCTGTTTGTTTTTTGGGGGTGTTGTGTGTATAATGTTTTGGCTAAATATGCATTCTCTATATACAACGCCTACCTAGGCTTGTTTTTAATAGTAGACACTTTTAAAGTTCATTGTGGGTAATTAGATCTATTAGTTTTCTATTTGTGAATGAGAGTTCCTTTTGATATTTTGCATATTTCTCTTCGTCTGTACATATTTTAACTGGGGGCTTTTTTGTTTATTTGTTTGTTTTTTTCTTCTCAAATTCTGCTTCGTTTATCGATTACAGCATCTTTCATTAATTTGGAAAAGTTCTTTTTCGAAATAGTCAGCTGCCTTTTATTTTTACTTCATACTTGTTTTGAGCTCTATGTAGGATTTCAGCCAAGTTTCTGTTTAAACAAGACAACTATGTGTAACTTTTTCCAGTGTTACACCCAACTGCACGTAAAGATTTAAGTTTGGGAAATGTATGATGGATTTTTCTTCATTTACACTATAGTTTTAGTACAACTGGTTTTTGTACCTTTGTAATCATCAATCAATTTATTTCGCAACTCTGATAAAACAATTTTATTTGGAATTAATTTCTCTGGAGCAAACGGGTATTCCTTGAAATGGTCTCCCAATACCAATATTTCATATACGTTTACAGATATATCGAATTTATTTAAACTTTTAGAATATTATCGATTTGAACCAAACATTTATTAAACCAATGTCTATATCTATGCAAACTGTATTTTAATGGTCTATCTACATGATTTATATTTAACACAGATTCCACAGCATGCAAGAAACATTTCTCATTTTTATTTATTTACATTTATGCAAGCGTTTTGTTCTTAACCCATTTAGGTAACTCTGTATAAGAATTTCCTCTGAGCGGCTCGTATTTATTATGTGCAGTGATAAATATTAAATCCTGTCCAACATCCAGCTTGTACTTTCCCTTATTTTCTGTCCAAATTTAGTATGTAAAATATTAAATCCTGTCCAACATCCAGTTTGTATATTCCCTTATTTTCTCTCCAAATTTAGTATGTAAAATATTAAACAAATGTTCTATGACATTATGCATTTTACATTTGTTCATTATGTTCATAGGTCTTGTCCTGAACGAAAATATGTGTACATGATTTGCTCTCCTGCTTCACTGGGTCTTGTCCTCTGTGAAAACATGTGTACACGATTTGCTCTCCTGCTTCACTGGGTCTTGTCCTCTGTGAAAACATGTGTACACGATTTGCTTTCCTGCTTCACTGCATCTCTTCGTAAGTCAGATCGTTAAGTCTTGCTGTACTTGAACAGAACCAAACTATTTTCCGAATGACGATCTTTTTCAAGCTTAGTTCAGTGTCATTTAAAACAAATCGCACAAATCATGATTTTTGCCAGCGTCAAATCTTTACTAATTTAAAATTCTTTTCAATTAATATCGATGTCTTATCATGATAATTTTGTTTAAATTTTGCTTACTTATATGTGTCAATTCTTTTCTTGTTTCAGACTTAATAAAGTAGCCGTCATTTTTTTCTAACTTGCCTTGGAATCGACAACTCAAGTATCGAAGTCTTTATAATTGATTTATTTAAATAGCAATATTTCACAACTGATTGTTTAGATGTGCATATATGATGCAATCTTTATTTTCATCAATTTGATATATTTGAGTTTGAATGTTTTTATGTATATTTCATTATTTTGATTGATTTAATTTAGAAAATGTCAATGTATATTTCCCCTATTATGGTTTATTTCAGTTAGAAAATTTCAATTTATATTTCACTATTGTGTTTTATGAAGTTAGAAATGTCAATATATATTTTAATACTAATTGGGTTTTTTATGCATACCTTAGTATTAACACCCCGAGGGGGAGGCCATATTTCATATCGCATATCTTTTTCTACGCTCCGGAATCGAATTATGTTATATGTGATTTGGGCACATTCGATCCTGTGTCACGCTTCTAGTATGTTAGCATTAAGATTATTTTTTAAAATTATTTACACGCTTCTAGTACTTTAACCATATGATTTATTTTATTTTATTTTATTTATTTATTGATTCCTTTGTTAATTAATTTATTTATTTATTTACCTATTGGAATGTCTTGGCTAAAACATATCGGAATTATATTTTACAGCAGACTTTATATTTTACCCTGCTGTTTTAAAGACCAGCTTTATCTACTAAGTTCTTGTCACCATTAATTATCAGACAAGTATCTGATTAATTTAAATACACATTACCCTACTAAATATCTTTTAAAGCATACGCAAGCCCTTTCTAATATTCTTTTAAACAAACGAGGCACAGCTAAACACTTTAGTTAAATTTCTTTAGTTTTTGAATTTTCTCATTTGCTTTTTAATTTTTGGAAAAAGTTATATGAGAAACTAACGTCGGGTCAATCGCTCCAAAACTGTCATATGCATACAGCTAATAACAGCGGAATAAACTCATGCCATAACCAAACCAGTGGGATTTTATCGCCCTTGATAAATGTGTATGTGGTGCATAAACCATAGTATTTCTGCCCTACTCAATGCATAATTAACAGATTAGAATATGGTCCAGGACTATGGTGTATTTTGAGTAGTTATGAAAATATGAGTGGTCCAGCTTTGAAAAAAACATAAGTATGATAATAAGGCGCTTACGAAATGGAGGCTGATAATATCTACTTTAAATTTTGCTTATGGCTTTACAGATGAAAGAGAAGGATGTTTTTCAGATGTTTCTGCAAGCAAAGATATGAGGTACACTTATGTCATGCCAATTTATTATCTGTACAGGTAAGACATACATAAAAGGACATCTGTACAGGTAAGACATACATAAAAGGACATCTGTACAGGTAAGACATACATAAAAGGACATCTGTACAGGTAGGACATAAATAAAAACCTTAGCATGAATGAATTACATTACAACTTGGAAGGAAACAACCTCAGAATACAAAACAAAACACTCTATTATGAAAAATTGGATGGATAGTCCGTTAATATTTTGACGAAAGGCAACATGAAAGCACCCAGCATTATAGCAAGTAAAACTGGTATAAACTTGTTAATCGAGCTAATGTGAACAAAACAAGGGGATAGATGGCTACTTCCTGTAGATTCTGCGCATCAATCCTTTGCCGTCGAAAATACACAACCGAAAACTACGTAGCATCTCCGAAAAAACACTTGAACCTACTGTTGTACATAGGCAACAACTACTTGTCATTGATAAAAACGAGATGCAAATAATATACACAGATGAGCCGTTTGACGAACAGACAAGATAAGAAGAGACTATAATTGACGATTACCACGGAAGAATTTAAAGCACAGAACTTCCACCTGTCGTGAAAGAGTATTCACTGCGGAAGAGGAAAGAGCATTAGGGCTTAGATAAATGTTGCAGAAGTTGTCAAATCAAAAAAAAAAATAAAAAGAGTCAGGAAGTACTGATGTTGAAACGCATGAAAACTTATATAAGAGTGACAAAAATACTGCAGCTTTTATATGATATTCTTTGTCATTTTTTCCTGTTCAAAATCTCGCAGACCAGCTATGGTCTTTTACATTATTTTAAGCGTTTTCGAAATGCAGTTGCCATCAATTTCATATTTTGTAATATTCTCTATTTCCATTTCTTGTGTGATGTAATTTATGATCATGATAGGATATTACCCACATTGCAGTCGCCTTATCGCATTTTTTGTGAACCATTTGTTTTTAAACTGTAATGTTTTTGCTTGTATTGTCTCTTTTCAATTTCTTTCGTGATGAATACAAATCACATGACATGTATATTTTAAATCCTTCATTTTCAAGTGCACTTTTTCCCCACATCTGACATATTTCAATAACGTATTATCTTTCAACGACTGAAAGTTTTCATGCTCCTTAAAACAGTTATCTCTGTACTGTACTTCAATTCGTCTCCGTATAAGAGAATATTGCTGTGCAACAACTCTTGTTCTTAAAGAAGAACGAGGCTGTCTTTAACATTTCATAGCTGAAGGCGAGGTACACTTTTGGTAAATTATTTATTTGTATGCAATGATGTTTTTTCCTGGTTCCCAACTGTGAAACAATTCATCACATCCTTTCCGTTTCACAAGTGCATAATTTTTACATTTCATTCTTATGGTCTCTAAAATCTTTTCAAATTTGTATTTGTCAATATGTTATCTTGTTTGTCGTATAGAAATAGATCTTGTTCTAAAAGCATGCCCTCAATATCTTCTCCCTTTATGTATTCAAGTTTGTAAACTACCGAATCACCTAAACTTACTTGCCTGGTTTTGAACACTTTCCCAGGAAATTAATGTTAAAAAGGTTTTGTTTTGTATTTCGAAATTCTGACTGTTGGACCAATTGTACATTTGGGAGTTCCAAAATGTACCAGTTGTCAAATAACTGAATATACTGGTCCATACGTTTGATCTGTTTTGTTCCTTGCTCACTTCAACTGGAGTCACGTCTATTGATGTGCGATGAGTGTTATTGCATCCATAAATTGGCTTTGTTAAAATATCAACCCATTTCCTGGTTTACTTTTGGGTTTAAAAACCTCCAAATTCTAGTTTTCAGAGTTCTGTGTAGACCTAATCACTACATATGCTATTTTGTCTGATTACATTAAAAAGTACGAAATATTTTCCTTTTTATTACAAAAGTCTTTCTCTTCATCAAACTGTTTCTTTTCAGACTTTTTCTCTTTGAAGATTTCTCTGAATGTATCGTGTATTAAATCTTCTTCGTTTTGACTTTGTCTGCCAAAGTCAAGATGTAGTTAGTTGTATCAATCGCTCTACTATTCGTAAGCTTGCATGCCAACAGTGTCTGCCTGCCACTTCTCATCCACGTGAGTAACATAGCACATAATGTAGGGATGTCACTTTTACATTGCTTGTGTGACGTGTGGGTACATTGTTCGGTCAACCATTCTTTCAATTCAAGGTATTGTTGTTTTTTTGTTGTTTTTTTTTTTTTGTTTTTGTTTTTGTTTTTTTTGTCACTTTTAATATGTCCCCAGAATATATTATTATTTTTGCAGGCAACTGGATATACAGTACTCAGTAAATATGTATTAAATACTGTTCTTTTTCAGGCATTGAAAAGGATGTAAAACCATTCAGAAAATATGTAACGCTTGACACATTTTCATTACGCGTTATCAACATGCCAACAGGTCATCCATGGACAATGATAATTTTAATTTGCAGCACTTTACAACGTTTCTTCAATCCTTTCAAACGTATGAATGATTTCAGATTTATATATATATAAAAAATTATTCCTATCGGTGATTCAAAAGCAGTTACTTTAAATACTGAATAACCATGTGATATTTTTAATTGAACTTTATTTTCCATAAATTTAATCTGTGTTTTGATTGTATCGTTGTTGGTTTACCATGTAAAGTTGACAAAATCTTCGATTTTTACTGTAAATTTAGCCGATATTTACTCACATAATGGTACTTTTTAACAAGTTTTCTATCAGGATTTATGATGCTTATCTCAATGATATCATTAATGAATGTAATTGCTAAATCTTCACCCTTTCTAAAATATTGCAAGACATTTTCTCATGCTTGAAATAGACAAATCAAGAGTTATATTTTCTTGCATGTTATTTTGTAGTTTTTACTGCACTTTTATACAATCGAAACTTGTAAGCAAATGCACCACATCTTTTGAAACTGAGATTGTCGCTCTTATATGAAATTCATAAAGACCTTTATCACCTTTCGAAAACTGCTGAATCGATCACATGCTTTGTACCATTAGTTATGCTGGTCAAAAAATTTCAATTTATTTTCTGCTCTACTCAAAACACAATAAATAAATTGTAATGCGACTAAGAACTCGAGTGTATTTGTAGTAGTTATGAAAATATGAGTGTTCCAGCTCGGAAATGACACTATGGACTAGGAACTTGGGTGGGGGTATTTTGTTTGTGCTCTTCAAGCGCTCTCGTATAGGGTACGAGATTTAAAAAAATGTAATTTAAACTTTTCCAAGTGGTCCAGAACTGTAAATACACAACGCATGAGAATTAGGCCAATATGTTCCTATGCAGTGATTCCAATGAAACACAGTAGTATTCTGACCAAGCTACATGACGATGCCATGCTAAAGTAAAGTAATGTCAAGAAATTAAAACTTTAACAACGGGGTTAAACTGTAAACAAAAAACTCATTAGTGCAAGAGAAGTGGATCACTTTGACCTACTTTTTCCTGGGGTGGTTCAGATTGATGCAAGTACCACTATACAATGATACCAAACGATGGAGGTAATGGCAAGAAAACCAAATTTCATATGATTGCGGACGACATCGACGACACTGCAGTTATAAGCATAAACTCTCCTGTCCCTGATACAGTTGGGTTAAAAATGGTTATGCACTGCGAGAGCATGCAGATGAATTTTAAAGAAGAACAAGAAATGATGATGACGATGATGATGATAATGATTACGACGACGATGACATGTCTCAATCGATAATATTACTTCCTAATACATAGAGCGTCATTATCCGAAAGGCCCCATTCAGCCCGCAAAAAGGAAACATTCATTTGTTTTCTCCATTTTATACAACAATACTACCTTGTCGGTTTGCATTTTCTTTATGTTCACCTGTAGGAGAACTCGAACTTTGAATCGTTTTCGTGGTTTCCTCTTTCCCGGACATTTGCAACGTAGTGGATTCCTCAACATTACTCATTTTCTCTTTTTTTCTTTTCTGTGGTTTCCCTGTCAAAAAAAATATTTCACTTTTCACTTATTCACTTGGAACGACAGTATTATTGCTTTCCTGATGTTTGTTTTTAAATATGAACTATATCTGAATATTAACAAATGATTATTCATAACAGCGTATGTTGATCCCGATTGATAAGAATAAGGTAATCTAGATATTAATAGAATGCTTCGAATTTGGGAAAGAACGACGGACCGGACGGTCAAGCACAGGGACTGGCAATCAAATGGACGTTTTGAGACAGAATAAAAGAAAGGTGCTTCCTTCCTGTTATCGGTTTCCAGGTCCCGCTTTCATAAAACATCGACGACGTTGCATGCATAGCATGAACTCTCATATCTCTGATACAGTTGAGTTAAAAAATGGTCATGCATGTAACACATGAACTGCAAGAGCATGCAAGCGAATTTAGAAAGAAAAAAAGCAGAAGAAAATGAGGAGGAGAACGACGACGACGACAATTACTGGTTTCATTCGATGATATTACTTCTTACAAAGAGCATCTTCGTCCGACAGCAAAACAACCTTTATTCAGCCCCTCAAGAGTAAAATTCATTTATTCATTTTTTTACAACAACGCTACCTTGTTGGTTTGCATCTTCCGTTTTCGTTTCTTTGGAAGTTTGCAAAGTAGTGGATGTTTCACCTGTATCCGTTACGTCATCGTCTCCCACCATTCCCATCTCTGGAATAACAAATATTTGACTTTTAACTTATTCCCTTGGAACGACAGTATTATTGCTTTTACGATATTTGTTTTTAAATATTAAGTATATTGGAATATTAATGAAGGATTATTCATAACCGTGTAGGTTTGATACCTATTTATAAGAATATGGTAATCTAGATATTAATAGAATTTTTAGAATTTGGGAAAGAACGACGGACCAGACGGTCAAGCACAGGAACTGTCAATCAAATGGACATTTTGAGACAGGATGAAAAAGGCGCTTCCTTCATGTTATCGTATTGCAGACATAACAATATAGACATAGGGTAATATACTGCTAATCTACTTTTTTGCGACTACAACATTTCGCGGTTTCCAGGTCCCTCTTTCATAAAACGTCTTCACTTTAAGTAAAACAACCCAACTCAAATTGTGCGGACTGATTATTTTTACACATCCGTAGATAACCTCCGTTTTGAAACAAACTGGGTTTTCAGGCTTTGACATTAAGATACTGACCCAATATTTCACAATGTAAAAACCTTAAGATTCTGAGTTGAGAAAGGTTCTCAAGCTAAATTAGTTTTAATGAAAGCGGGGGCTGATCTCAAACGATAATTGGCGTAATTTAATTTTGAAGATGGTTACTGTTCGTCTATCTCACTTCCTTAGCAACTAAAACAAAAGCAAAAAAACGACTAGAGATGGAAGCCATCATAAATATCTGTACTGTTCTTATATCCCCACTTTGCAGATATATTGTGAGCATGTCCATCTGTCAGTGGGTAAGTCGCGTTCGTGCGTCCGTCCGTCTCTTGTATCCTTGCAACTTGAACTCCATCTACACCGATTGAAGGAGAGTGATCATCTTTGGTAGATGATTGAATAGGATGAGCAGAAAACAACGAAGGTTTCGTATCCTGGAAGCAAACATGGGGTTAGGTGAGGGGGTGACTGGGGTGGGGCAGGGCGGAGTGGGACAGCATGAAATAAATATGGATATTTGTGATGGGTTTCATGTCTAGGTTTTTTTAATAAACACTTCCCTCCAACAACAACAAGAACAAGCAAACCCCACTCATACCCATCGCCCCCCCCCCCCCCCCCGCCAACCCTCCACCCCATGAGCTGCATTCAACACATTCTTTGTCATTTACTCATCGTGCTGAAACATCATATCAGATATGATCACCTCCTAATAATCGGTGTAGATGTAGCTCAGGTTACAAGTAAAAGTCCATATTACTTATCAAAATGTGACCTTTGATATTAGACCCATCCTTCTAAGGTTCTGGGGTGTTCCTATATATCCAGGATCAGAAATCTCCGTTGTCATCAACTCATCATTCATTAACATCATACTAAATAGCATCCCTCTCCCTCAATCGGTGTACATGGAGTCCAGGTTACAAGGATAACAGTGATAGAGTGATAGACGCATTGACGGACAGACGGATAAATGCATGTACACACGATGCATGTACACGCGATCGGACGAAGGAACTGACATGATCTATCATAATCATTCACAAATGTGTGGATATAAAAATGTATTTGGGGCTATTTTTGCAATAGTGATTTTCCCACGAAAAATAAATAGCACGCGAACAAAATAAAACTGATCACCCTAACTCATCGTGGGACTTTATAGCTTAATCGGGAGTTAAAATTATCGAAGAAATATTTTACAAACTGTGACTCGAATGACGTGTTCTGAGTCCGAATAAAACGCTCGGATCACCAAAATCTTAGATCGGGATCAAACCAAGGTCCAGTCAAACAAAAAGACTCACTCTCAGTCGTAGATGTTGACACGGTCGTGTGTGACTCACAGTTTCCGTTCCTTCCACTGCAATTGAGAAATCAAATAGAGAGAAAATATATACTTTGTGTTTATTATATCATGAAACCAAAATAACGGAAAATTTTCATCAAGGACGTTTGAGGATCATTTCATATCATAAAACTAGCATTTGTATGTCTGGTTGTGTATGGGAATATTTTTCAAGTCGTTTGGCAATACACACTTTACAAACATACGATTAACGTAACTAAAGCAATTTATATCCATGTCACCAAGTGTAATTAGGGACTTATTGGACGATTTTGGCGGAACCCTATAGTTATCTTTTGTATGTCCGTCTGTCCATCAGTCCGGTCCTGCGTCAACAATTTGGTTTTCACAAGGTAACTTTACTGGGAATAAATAACTTCAACCAAATTTGCTTTGCAGCTAATATGACCTGAAGTCTGAGCCTATTTAGTCATTATTTAGTGTAGTTATTGCCCCTGATTGCCATACTTCCTAACTATTTAGTGTAGTTATTGCCCCTGATTGCCACACTTCCTAACTTATTTAATGTAGCTATTGCCCCTGATTGCCATACTTCCTAACTTATTTAGTGTAGTTATTGCCCCTGATTGCCACACTTCCTAACTATTTAGTGTAGTTATTGCCCCTGATTGCCATACTTCCTAACTTATTTAGTGTAGCTATTGCCTCTGATTGCCATACTTCCTAACTTATTTAGTGTAGTTATTGCCCCTGATTGCCACACTTCCTAACTTATTTAGTGTAGTTATTGCCCCTGATTGCAACACTTCCTAACTTATTTAGTGTAGCTATTGCCCCTGATTGCCATACTTCCTAACTTATTTGTGTAGTTATTGCCCCTGATTGCCACACTTCCTAACTTATTTAGTGTAGTTATTGCCCCTGATTGCAATAATTCCTAACTTTTGTTCTCGTAAGATAACTATAGCAGGAATTGTTAGATTTCAACCAAATGTAGTATGAGTTTGATTTTCACCATTCCTCGACATGATCTACAGACTTTCTTACCCCTGACAGGTTATCAATTATTCCCATTAAAAGTACCTTGTGAACACCAAAGTCCACCTAACTTTGTTTTCCGCAGGTCAACTTTACCAAGGAATTTCGGATTGCAGCCAAATACAATATGCATATACATACTGATTAGACCTCGAAGGAATTTGATTTCCAGCTTTCTACAAGAGTCTTGACCCGTCCACCTAACTTTGGTTTCCACATGATAACTTTACCATGGATTGTTGGACTGTAAACAAATTTTACATACAGCTTTATCTGGAGGAGACCTCAAATAAGTTTGATTTTCAGCATTCCATACGTCCTTTACAAAGATTATAGCACCCGATTGATTCTCCTCCTAACTTTGATTTTAGCGGTGTTACTTTACTGTGAATGTATGGATTTCAACCAAATTTGGCATGCAGCCTTGTATCAATAAGACCTTAAAGTATGTGTATTTTTAGCGCTCGATATCATCATTTACAGGAGTTATGGCCTAGATTGCACATTTTCCTATCTACCCAACATAAACTTACTAAGGGTTATTCGATTTTAAGCAAATATGTCTTGCGGCATTATATTGATAAGGCTTTGAAATAGTTTCATTTCCAGCTTTCTAAAATATCTTTTACGATGTTGTGGTCCCTGATTGTCTGTCTTCCTCAACTTTGGTTTCCGCAGCATATCTTTACCCGGGGTTGTCAGAGTTCAACCAAATTTGGCATGGAACTTTATATTGATGACATCTAAGACGTGTTTAGTTTTTCATATGTCTACTTTCCACGGAATTCATTGTAAGGTTACAAAATCATTAAATAGTGCAGTGATTGACCATTTTTTCCAACTTTGGTTTGTGCACCGGATCATCCAGGGTTTTTAGCGAATTTTATGTACAGATAAAAAAAAATGCTGAACTCTTCCATGAGCTTGATTTGCAGCATTTAGCATTATCATTTTGTAGAGTGATTGCCAGCATTTTTAAATTATCATTTGTAGAGTTATGACCGATTATTGCTGGATACATCCTGTTTTGTTTCCACAAAGTTATTCTGTTTAAGGCCCAGCTGAACAAATTGTAGCAAGCGGAGCCCTTTGCGAAGCACCAATCGGTAATAATTCTAGTTATAATTGAGAAAGTGAATATATATATATAGATATATATATATATATATATATATATATATATATATATATATATATATATATATATATATATATATATATATATATATATATATATAGTTTCATTGAAATATCTTCATTGGTTCAAAAACTATACCCGTACCTGGTTAGAGGTCACTGATTTCTTTTTTCCCCCTAGCTTTGACTTTTGACTTCGAGACAGGTAGCCTGGATATTGTGTGATACGCTTTCTATTCATGATATATAAATGGTTAGTGTTTGATTCAAATATCTTCAGTCTTTCAAATGTTGTACTCCGGACAAGGATACAAGTCACAGAATTCCATTTTCCCTTGGCGTGATCTTCATTTTGAGGCAATGGGCATTGCTATGGCATGCAACACACCGTCTAATTATGATATATAAACCGGCTAAAGTGTCATTAAAATGTATTCAGTGATCCAAAAGTTAACTCCGGACAAAGATACAAATCACCAAGTTACATTTTCCCTTGCCGTGACCTTGACTTTGAGGCAGAGAGAGGGGAGCTGGGGCTGGGGCTATGGTACGCGACACATCATCTAGTCATGATACTTTGGGCAAAGTTTCATTAAAATATCTCCAAGTGTTACAAAGCTTCATTAAAATATCTCCAAGTGTTACAAACTTATAAGCCAGAAGACAAGAAAATGTTAACGGGCGGACGGACATCGCCACAATATAATACACATAATCTAAGACAGGCTTATGACAAAGAGACTAATCAGAACATAGAAGAAAAATTTAAAAAGCATGATTCCTTCCTATGAGCCAGAGACGAAATCTAATGCGTAAACTTTAACCTGCTCTCTACATCCAGCGAAGCCGACATGGTCTTAAGACACCTCTCCTATACGTCGTACAGGCGAGCTAAAAATGAACACAATCTATACAAGGATATAACTGCTGACATCAAAGCATAATCAGTCAATACAAATTACAGCAGGAACAATCAGCTTCATGTCGTTGAAAACGGGCTTCATTCTGTAATATATCAGGTTCTGTAATATTTTATTTCTACTCTGACATTCAATGGATTAAATTTATTAAATTTTAATAAAACTTTTCTCTTGAAAGTATTGACATTTTTTCAATGAAAAAGGTGTAATTAATTAATACAATTTATAGAAAATTCTGATACAATGTAAAAAGTCTCTCTTTAAGGAAATGCGGTTTATACAATAAATTTTAATAATGATTGAAGTATTTTACAGTTGCTACCTTTTTCTGCTATTTTATATACATTTTACATGTGTTCCCATTATCTGCTATTTTATTTACATTTTCAGGCGTTACCTTTATCTGTTATTGTATATACATTTTACAGGTGTTACATTTTACTGTTATTTTACAGAATTTTTACATCTTTATGTTTTATATTTTATCTTGTACTTAATTTTACATTTATTTGGAACGCTTTATCTTCCTGAATTATACATACATACATACATACATACATACATACATACATACATACATACATACATACATACATACATACATACATATTGTAACGAACTGAAGGGCAGAATTTTGCGGATGGGCTGGATTTCTTACTTAGGAGTTATGTGACTTTGTATCTCCGAATTGGCCTCAGAGGTATTTAATCCTTGTATAGCAGGGCTATTGCCGAAGGACACAGTCAGGCTGCATACCCGGTGGCGCGCCAAGAAGGTGTGAAGAAACCTGGACCCAGGCGGAAAGAAAATCAAACGATAGGCGTGTCGACCAATTAGGGATGAGAGAAGCTAAATCTACCGGTGGGAGGGGATAATCCTTAGGCGGGAAAATGCGCACAGAGAAACGTTAGTGTGCTGCTAATTCTCGAAGGATAGAAACGTGTTGTCTGAAGTAGAGAGGAAAGCTTATGTTGAGGAGGGAATTCTAGCTACAAGCCACTCCGAGACTTAACTCGTAAAAAAATGGGAATTTTAACTGGGTAAAGCAAGATTCTAAAAGGTAAGACGGTATCTTGGCCTATGCGAAATTAGACTAAGTTGGATTTATGTGCATATGTATTTATATGTATAATTCTGTAATTCTTAAGACGCATGGAATAGGAATGATTACTTATTAACGATGGGTAGATTGCTGTGTCAGAACATATCAACATTTAGATGATGTGTGATGTGTTGTGTTACATAAATTCATTGAGTAATACTATTCGTACGTAGAACGCTAGACTTGTATAAGAAAAATGGAAATTAGTATGTGCATAGGGCCTGGTTCCCCCATTAGTCTGATGGAAGGTCCGTGAGAGAGTATTAGATTTCGAAGAGTAGGTTAGGGAGACAAGGGTGTACGTCAATAATATTTCTTCAAGAAGCTCCCAGGGTGCTCGTGAGAGTCGACGCTGAGAGATTCCTAGGATGTATGTAGTGACTACACCGAATTTTAACATCTTTACATTTGTTGAACTTAAACTTTTGTTGGCACAACATAGCCACTTTTGTGCCGAGGTGCCGTAAAACACATACATACATACATACATACATACCGTAACGAACTGAAGGGCAGAACTTTGCGGAAATCATAGCATGCGGGCTGGAGTACTTACTTAGGAGTTACTTGACTTTGTATCTCCGAATTTGCTTCAAAGGTATTTAATCCTTGTATAGCAGGGCTATTACCGAAGGACATTGTCAGGCCGGATACCCGGTGGCGCGCCAAGAAGGTGTTAAGAAACCTGGACCCAGACGGAAAGAAAATCAAACGATAGGCGTGTCGACCAATTAGGGATGAGAGAAGCTAAATCTACCGGTCGGAGGGGCTAAACCCTTAGGCGGGAAAATGCGTCATTCTTATTTGTAAACGCACAGAGAAACGTTAGTGCGCTGCTAATTCTCGTGTTGTCTGAAGTAGAGAGGAAAGCTTATGTTGAGGAGGGAATTCTGGCTACAAGCCACTCCGAGACTTAACTCGTAAAAGAAGGAAATTTGAACTGGGTAAAACAAGCTTTTAAAAGGTAAGACGGTATCTTGGCCGAATCTTTGTGCTTGATTTGAGTACATAGTTGAATTTATTAGAATATTGAATCATAACGTATAGTTGAATTTATTAGAAAATTGACTTATGACATGTACTTACAATTATCAGAATGTAGATTGCGATCTATGCGAAATTAGACTGAGTTGGATTTATGTGCATATGTATTTATATGTATAATTCTGTAATTCTTAAAAAGCATGCAATAGGAATGATTACTTATTAACGATGGGTAGATTGCTGTGTCAGAACAATCTCACTGAGTAATACTATTCGTACGTAGAACGCTAGGCATGTATAAGAAAAGTGGAAATTAGTATGTGCATAGGGCCTGGTAAAGTTGTGCGCCCATTAGTCTGATGGGAGATCCGTGAGAGAGTGGTAGATTTCGAAGAGTAGGGTAGGGAGACAAGGGTGTCTTTATATTTCTTCAGGAAGCTCCCAGGGTGCTCATGAGAGTCGGCGCTGAGAGATTCTCAGGCTGTACGTAGTGACGACACCGAGAAAATAAGAAGAAAGGAGTAGGGAGGAGGACAGAAGGGAGAAATGCCGAAGGAAGCCGAGTAAACTCCCATTGTGCACACAACAGGAACGGAGTACAGAAGGAGGAAGAGGAAGGAAGGAGGAAGGAAGAGAAATTAGTAACAGATGAGTGCTCGGGACAACTTACTGAACAGAGACTCTCTCACAATTGGACATTAACTTCCGTGTGACGAATTAAAGTCTAAAATGGCATTTGGTTAGCCCAGACAATTATTGTGTCAAGATGTTATTGAACTGAAGTTTACGTCCAAGTTATTATTGAAATTTGAAATTGAAGATTTATATCCAGGAAATTATTTTAATTGATTCTTATATTTGATAAAATTGTTATCTATTCAACCTTGAGTTGTTATATGTATTTAGAGAGTCAGCATTGCTGACTGTGGGCTCATGAGTTGTTAAATTTTAATGCACACCTTCTGCAGTGTTATTTATAATAACGTAGCGGATCTGCAGTATTATTTATAATACGGTAGCGGGGTTGTGACACATACATACATACATACATACATACATACATACATACATACATACATACATACATACATACATACATACATACATACATACATACATACATACATACATACATACATACATACATACATACATACATACATACATACATACATACATATATATAGTTACAGTATAAATAACCTACTTACCTCTTATTTGTATCTTTTTTACAATCAGGTTTATCACGTTTGCATTCTAAATGCAATATAAGGCTTGAAATCACAATGAAAACTGAAACGTAAGAAGACAGCATAATATTAGGCCAATAAACGGTTGGAAAAATATTTATGTCCTGCATATACTCGCTTATAAGTTGAGTCCAATGGAGTCCAACTGCAAACTGTACAAACCCAGATCTGGGTCTATGCAGTTTGTTAGGAGTAATCAGTAAAACCAACAACATAGACCTGATCTGCCGGCGCATTATACGACGTAGATCACGGACTAGGTTGTTTGCAGTTGGACTGGTCTTATAAGCGAGTATAGACGATAGTATTCTCAGACCAGCGATTCTTTTAAGCAGAAGGTCATGCGCATTGGAAGAGTATTTATCAGAAATCTTGCAGTTAGAATTGTTGAGGCATCAATCGTGCGTTTATACTCATGAGCATATAAACTTCATCAAAATTCAAGATATACCCTTAAAAATTTGCATGTACCACTTTATGTAGGTATTGAACTTTTTGCTGATGTATATTTTGTATAGTGAAATATACTTACATTAGAGCCCCCTTCGTTTCACTGATCTAGGCACTGGCATGGGAACGGTTTAATAAACAGACGTAGGATTTTTTTTTTTTTTTTTTTTTTGCAGAGCAATGTTTTGGGTTTTTTTTTTTTTTTAAATTATGTTTTATTGTGGGGTAGAAAATTCTTTTAACTGTACATTAAGAACTCTGAACACTTGCTTGTCATGTTGATTACATTGTAATTTGTATGACTCAAATTTTTAATCTTTGGACTTTTATTGTAAAACGAACATGTTTTATTATATAGTAAGCAGAAATTTCACTTCATATTTGTGGTCGTTGTCATTAATTGGCAACTGCAATATATTAAGCTATTTGAATTATGTATTAATATAATATGATTTATTTTTAAAAAACTTGAAATGTGATTTTGCTATAATAAGGTGTTTTCCTGGGGCTTTATCGCTGAGCTAAAGTTGTTTTGTTGGCACATAACAAATAAAGCACCCTATTTCAGGAGGAATGAAAATAAGAGATTTAACTCTCTCATAAATTATTTCAGCGTGTAAGACAGTAATTCAGCTATTTTTATCTATTCTATCTTGTTTCGGTATAAATAACTTTCAGATTATTAGGCCTAAAGCTATTACTATAATCTCTTGCCAAACGCTTCATAGGTTTCTTGAGTAATATTTTCTTTACAATTTCTACCATTCGATATCGATGACGTTTAAGAGTTGATGAAGATCTTTCATTTTGCATTTTAGTCAACGAGTGACGTAGATCAAATGATGTGTATCAGACACTGACAGTTATTTTAAGATTCCATTTTTAACCCCCCTAAAAGTCTTTACAGTGTTCAAAAGTATGAATTTGTTGTACTAAATTAGTTTTCTTCTGTTCTTCTACTGACTTCTGTGGTACTAATTATGTCCAATACATATTGAAATTGTTGCAAATTGCAAACATAAATCTTTTTTTCGAGCATACTTGTTGGCATGTTGGCATTGGAAGAGGAGATGGGTAGGGGTGGGGGTAGGCTGAAGGAGACATATATAAAAACGAACAAAGGGAAATGCAACCACTGGGACATCGAAAATGCAATGTTTTGGGACATAATGCTCGTATTCTTAGGGGTTTTTTTATTTATCATATGGCAACTTCCACATCTCACAAATTATTTAACATTTTTGGAATACTCAGACATATTTATGCCTGTTTTAGGTATGTTAAGGCAAAGCCACCCTTTGAACGTTATATCGTGCTGAGGCAAGAAAAGTGCCTGGCCAATCGACACACCAGGATTGCTGATCTGGATTGATACGATTGTAGGAATCAAACTCGCACCCTTTAAGTCATGAGGTCCAAGCCTTGACCAGACGTGTAGAAAGGTGCACAAATATATATATATATATATATATATATATATATATATATATATATATATATATATATATATATATATATATATATATATATATATACTTGATTCCTACTGCCGGTATGGCAGGACGTCGGTAACTGAATTTTCAAGATGGCTCTTATTAATAGCTGAATCGATGTCATTAGTACAAAAGATGGAAATATACTGCCAAAACATACTCATATATCATGTCCCAAGCCCTGTCAAAAATTACCCCGCTACGTTCTACCCAATCAATTGTCGATAATAGATTTATGTATTTTAAAAATTCTTAAAATTATCAATAAGTTTCTAGATCACCAAAAATTCTATTTATCACGAGGATTGACCGCCAAAACATTCTTAGAACGCAAGTAATTTTGTATGTTTTTATCAAACTTAAAAAAAAAATATTAATATTTTAACAGTATATCCTATCTTCTCTGCTACTTGTTTGTTTTATGTCAGATAAAGCCACCTAGCGACAAATATTTCTAAGCCATAATTACTACATTTTCCATAATATAAATGCAAACATAATTAATTGATGTTAACTTCTTTGTTAACAAATATGGCTTTAAGTGTGATTGGTGATATTGATGTTGATGATCTTGTTGATCATGAGAAGATAACAAATAATAATAATTCAATAGACTTCTGATATAAATTAATAAGAACAGCGCCTGATCCATGTCCTGCAACTCAGTTTACCACTTAAATTAATAAAAACATTGAACAAATATTTACATGAATACAATTTCTACACAGAAAGCAATTATTTCGCCTACAAACCATGAAATATATTTGATAATTACATTTTACAATTTGATTGTGAAGATTTGATGAATAGGTATGGTGCACAGTGTAACATTCAGTTTTGGCAGTGTCAGGTAAACTTTGCGGTCTGGATGGCAACGTCAGGTTGTTGAATATCTTATTGTTATTTAAGTTTACCGGGGTTAGTAAAACTAATATAAAACTTCTCGCTATTACTTTAAAATACGCAAATTATTCCATTGCCTGGCGAAAATGATTTTAACTTCAACAACAATAATATAGATGTAAAATAATTTAAAATAATTTGTAACCATTTTAACATTCCCCCACATAATGGTTAGGATGAAAACTGGTTAGTTACATGCAAAAATACATTTTACTATACGAGTTGGGGCCAATTAGCAGAAGATGAATTTTAAAAAAAATCGGTAAAAGAAATATATTGACATATTTCTATAGACATGAGGTTAATATGCCATATCGAATAATTAATAGTAAAATAAAACCAAGCGAAAATGCAAGATGCTAACGGATTAGCAGATAAAGGTATTGCAATAGTATTTCAGAGTATAAAGTCTTATGTGATTTGTGTATTGGCAGTGTTGCACATAGGATCCCAGGGGCAGGGCACACTGTGTCCCTCTCCCTCCAAATCTGAGGGAAACATACCATTTTAGACGGACAACTGAAAATAATAGTACATAATGCACTAATAGTGCTATAAAAATGAGATAATCTTGGTTGCTTCAACAGTTTTGTACCTTCACTTTGTGGTCTGCACTGTACTATCATAATTTCCTTGAACACTTGCATTATTGCAATAAAGTTTTATCATGTGCTCAAGTAACCCATGAAAACATTATCTGGTTATCCTGAAATGAACTGCACCATGGAATTTTCCGTTCCGGATCTTGCTCTCTCTCTCTCATTTACGTTTAGTGTACACTCATTATCTTCCAGCATTTATTATAATAAATACCTATGTTTTCTGAAATACTTTTCTTTCCAAACTAATGAATCAATAATTACATGACAAAATGTGTATTTGCATAAATTTTGTCAATTTTGTCAACCTCAAAATAAATTAAATCTTCCTCGTTGTAGGGGTGACTTTAACATCTAAAATACGTTACACTAACGGCCGTCAAACACTTTACATTGCAAATCGGCCGACTGTCACAAACTTTAAATGTTTTCATTGCCAGATACATGTTTTCAAAATAGATATTCATTGTCATCTTACGGTTTAATCACCTTTTGCGACTTTGGACATTACTAGCGCCAACAGAGACAGTGGTGGACATTCACTAATGAAAAGTTGAAGGCGTAATTCTCGAATTTTTTCTGACAAAAAAGGCGCGCCCAGGAGGGCGCACACGGTCAAGATTTGAGGGACATGGGACAATACATTGCGGGAAACCCGCGAGCCCGCGCTATATGTGCAACACTGTATTGTGTATTTAAGTTCCAAACAGAATATGGGTTACACAGTCTGTTTCAACTGTTTAAGATACAAGAAAAAGATTATTTGAGAAGTTAATTTTAGGAGAACAAGGTTATAAGTCTGATGAAAGATTACCAAAAATAATTCAAAAATTTATTTCAGATTTTAAAGTTCAACTATACAATAATCTTGGTGGTAATTGTAAATTTTTGTTCTGAGTGCAATGCTTATGAAAAATTAATAGCATCGTTATATAGAACAATAACTTTTACAAAATTGTCGGATAGTTCTAAAATGAGAGATAAGAGCTAACTCAACTATAAATATAGTTGTTGTAAAAAATATTATTCCAGCCACTGATAAACAGTTTTCAATAATTTTGGCAAGAGATAGGCAATGAAATAAAAGAAGAAAATGTGAGTAAAATCCATATAAATAACAAGGAAGAAAATGGTAACAGTACTCTGCAGATGATTTAAAAGACAAAGAACACGAAAAAAACAAAAGCACATTTAATATTACTAAAGTTATGGAGGACTTATTTTAATTTACCTTTGAGAAATGGGTTGAACTTCTAACCGTTCTTTTTGCTTTCTTTTGTATTTATTCTTTATATCTCCATTTGCTTGGGAACTATTATTTGTTGTCTGACTTTAACTGTTGAGCCTTAAGGTCGATATAAAGATCTGCTTTATTTACCATCTGGTTCTATCCATTAATTTCCTTATTTTGTCAATCCTATAGATCAACGGAAGCTAGGTTCACCTCTTTTTGCAGCTATACGGTTAGATACTTATATCCTTTTGGATCAGCTTTGCTAGAAATTTGTATTAAATCTCCGCTTACAGTTTGGTAATATAGTGTTTATCCCTCAATTTTTGAATGATGTTTAATTACTTGATATTGTGTTTTATTTATGTTAAAACTGTGCTTAATTTTTTATCTATTAAAGCTTCAGATACAGGAGTTTGTTGAATTTTAATCCCTTATATTAGATAAATCATTAGAAATTGAACCGTTAGCAGTTGATGCATCGCGTAATTGTTCATCATAATCATGTTCATCTTAAGTACCATTTTCAAATGCGTGATCAAAATCGCTTCTACCATCTTCTGCTATTTAACACTATTTACATGATAGATAACAACTTGAAAGGAATTGGGTTTTTACAAAAGATAAAAATAACAGTAAACAAACGTTACATGACAGCTGATTAAAGCAATAATTGAAAATGAGTATACCAAATGGAACTAACAATAAAGTAACTTGTAAAACTTTAACTGACAAGGAATTGGGAAAAAATATGAAAAACAAATGAAGAAAACTTATGAAATTTGTTTATAATAGGAGATCAGCAATTGCTGTACGAGCACCAGCATCTTTAATTAGTAAATTTATATCCATTGATAATTTAACTACATTACAGACAGAGTTAAAGGAGATTAAATGACACTAAACGGTATTAGATACATTACGAGGTTTGAGTCATTATAGTGAGGACTACCTCTATCAGCACAAAGTGGTAGCTTGATAACACATTAATTTTGAGAATCAACCAGAGGAAAAAGACTTACAGACCAATCTACATGAACTTTCACTGAACCATGAGCTCTAAACAGTATTCTGATTATCTGTTTTAAAAAGGGTCTCGCTTCATTTTTAAAATGTTTTTACAAATTTCTTTTTATCTGGAAATGGTATACTCGTTGAATCATCTAATAAATGAATCTTGATGAGCTTTCTATCAATTAGTCTTCCAGTAAATCTTTCAGTTTCTGTTTATAGTTGGAAAATGTATAAGAAGAGGTGATAATTTGCATCTTTTACTTTTTGATATCGGTGGATCATTTAATGTTTTCATTTATTATACTCCTTTTGTTTTCATTCAAATATTGATTACGAGACTTAGTTTGTATGTGAGCATACAATAATAATGCTACTAATGACTATTTAAAAAGGTGCCACAATTAGTTGAAGAACTAATCTACATTGAAACCCTAATATATATATATATATATATATATATATATATATATATATATATATATATATAGAGAGAGAGAGAGAGAGAGAGAGAGAGAGAGAGAGAGAGAGAGAGTTTAACATGTATGTATATCAACATTCTCTTTTCTTTTATTCCTCTCATCACACCCATGCATATGAATCCACATGGAGTCAATATAAATGCAATATGCAATTACAGTAACGAACCTTTAGTTAGTCTTTCTATATAAACATGCAATTTTATTTTGATTATTTTCTCAGATTGATTCCATCATGTTTACACGCCCGTTACATCGATGGTATTTTTTTTTTCTATTTGAACAATTGTTTCGATTTAATTTTTCTATTGTTTTTTTCAGTGTTACACTTATAGCATGTAATAATGCTCATTTGTTTTTTATTTAAATGTTATAAAGTCATTAATTATCTGACTTTTTCCAGACTTGTTAAAAAAATACAAAAGCAAAATATTAAATCTTTTTTCTTCAGCAACATTTTATGAGATATTTCCAAAACCTACAGTTATCGGTTTGCAAAATATCTGATCATTTATTAGTAGTAGTATTTATTTATATTGTTTGTTTGTTGTTTTGTTTTTTTTTTTTTTTTTTTTTTTTTGGGGGGGGGTCTCATTAAAAGAAAATATTTTCATCGTACAAAATATCAAACTGCGTATCTTTTAGGATGATTGATTGTACCTTATCCCGAGGTTGTTATTTATACTTTGGAGTGACTAATTTGTTATCCATTTATTTCAGCGACACCAAATTTGCATCTAGTTCCCAAGTATTGAAAGAATCATAATAAACTTTCTATTTCACATATGCATATTTGATACCATTAGTTTTTAATATTTTACAATCTTCTCTATTTTGTATGCATTGTACTGTTTGCCATAGAGAGGTATATCCAAACAATATTCACACTCTAAAACGTCTTCCAATTTGTTCACGGATCACCTAATATTACTTCTCTTACTTTAAATATTTCCTGTTTAAAAGGAGGTAAGTGTCATTTTGAAAAGATTGATTTATATTTTTTAATACTTGATGTTTCACCTATTTTAAATTTAGGTATTCTAAGTGTCTGCTTTGTTAGGTAACCAAGTAAACGAATGCAGACTTTAGACCCATTTTCTTGGCTTTCAGGAAGTCATGTCAATGATCAATGATGGGTGTTGTTGTATCTCTTGATTAGTTTAGGCAATATTTCTACCCATTTTCTCATGTCCTATTGAGTAAAATACTTTCCACTTTCTAATTTTTAAAGTTCTATAAAATCTTTCGGCTACCAAGGCTTTTTTATCAGAGTAAGTGGAAATCTACTTGATATTTCCATCCTCCAACAATTCCTTAACTTTCCTGTTAACAAATTCGTTCCCTTCATCAAACCGTATCTTTTTTGATTTCCTGTCTTTGAAGATAATTTTAAATATATAATATAGATCGTCACATTTTTTCGACTTCACATTGTAGTCAATTCATATATACAGAAAATATTTACACAGTCAAAATGTATTTATTTTTGTTTTTATCTTTTTCCGTACGATTTAATATCAGCTATATATGTCTGCCACTGTGAATCAATGTCATATACATAAACCCTTTTGCATGGAAGTCTTTGTCAAGCTTGTTTGTTGAATGTGTCGGTGAACCTTTCCTTCAATTCACATTGTTTAAGGAATTGAGATTACTCTCTTAACAGATCAAGTAGATTCTGAAATTTGTGCTTTCATTTTTATCTACGCAGTGAATGTTATTATTGATTTATTTAGTTAGTTACTTGGTTTTTAACTTGGCAAGTTTGTTAACTTTGAAACATGGTGCTGCATAATTTGGAAAGATACGTTAAAAATTTCTGATAAATTTTGGTACAAATTATTTAATATTGATTTAGCAGCATATCAGGTTTCAAAAATGCATGAAACATGGCATGTAGACACGCGAATCATGTAATTTGTTTATATATTGAGAAATCTGCACACAAAAGCATAGCAAACTCACCAAGAAACCTTCGCTACCCCTCGAAAAAAAACAAGCTTGAAAACTTTGAAAATCACTCTACAACTTTTCATCTAAAATCATTGCAATTTACTTTCTATAGAGTTACTGTTTCATATGTTCTGCATACATTTTTATTAAATAATTTTAATAGACGTAAAAGTAAAACTTTAGAAAGATATCTTCAATTTGTTTTTGCCTATTTTAAAGATTTATATAAATGTTATAATATTTGAATGGCAAAATGTATTACTAACTTAATTTCTGTCCATTTGTGAAATCTCAGTGATAACTCATAAGATATTCCTGTGAATAGACAAACGCGTGATAGATTATACCGCAGGTGTTATAGAACTCTTTGTGAAAAAGTTGGTAAAAATTAATTAAAAACCAAGGAAAATCAGACAGAAAAGTAGAGCAGAATCATGAGATTAACTTGCCTTTTGTAACTAAACCAACCATATCTCCACTCACATTTCTACTCACATATATGTTACTCCAATCCAATAAAAACTTCGTTTTTCCAGAAATAAACAAGTTCCACACTGCAATAGCCAACGTTTAGCTGAAACTGCACTTTAGAAAAGGTTGACATGCTGCCTTTACCAATAATGAAGGAAATAAATGAACCAGGCTGTCTACCCAATATTAAAACATTACAGAATTGATTGTTCCCTAATAACTGCATAAATTACTGAAAGAAAGCACTGAGAGACAAAAAACACTCCATGATGGTTAGGTCATATTGCATGCATAAAAGAATGTCTCAAACATTTTAAATGAAAGATAGTAGGTTTGCTTTGAAGAAAAGAAGAGAAAAGTAGGGAACCCAATGAAAAACCTAGAAAAAGCAGGGACACTTGATAGACTGATACTGTGAGGTACGTTTTTGATTCCTCATCCACAACAAGAAACAACAACAACAGCGACAACCTTCCCCAACACACACACACACACACACACAAACACATACACGGCTTGTCGATTAAACTGTCCCCATACAGTGAGTGTCAGGGCTCTCACGAACAACAGGTAAACTTGTTATTGCGCGAAACTAAATCGTTGCAATTTGTAATACAGACATTTTCCCCTGATATGACACATCATTGCAGTTTTAAGAAATATTTTCGCTGGACGATGAGTAAACAAGTAATCAAATTAATCTATTCAGTTTTTCACTCGAAAACTGATTAAATACATAGACATAAATGCATGTATATTTGCAAAGTTTGATCGTAGAGCCTAAGAGATATACTTACCTAACGTTACTGGAAATGAAAAAGTTACATCCATTCTATACTGCTGTAAATCTAACCTCAATACTGAAGCATCTGCCTGAATTATCGATATCCTATGTGCGACTTTCCTGAATGAGACATATATCTGTATATGGCTGTATGACATTTATTCAAATTTATTGTTAATAAACGGGAAATATATGCACCCGGAAGGTGACAATCGTCAAATTCATACCCGTGTAACGTGCCGGTTGCAAGTCAAACCGGAATAAGCTCGAGTATGTCAACAGTTTATGATACAAATCCGTTGTGATTTCATTGATTTAAGGTCAAGTTTGCTTTATTTGCTTGCTTTTTTAAAATAGAAATAAAGCATGTCATTATTAAACATCTTTAATCACTGACTATAATATGAAGTTAACTCGGAACACTAGACTCGCACTATACTTAAAGTACACAAATAAATAAATAAAAAAGAATTGTTGTTAATAGTTTTAAAAAGTGACTCACTACACGTCTTTGAAACTCGGAATTTGTTTAACAATGTTTTCTTGCGCGCAAATTTTTTATTTTTTTAATTCTTTTATAAGGGTGGGGCTGAGGGTATTTTCAGTGTAGTAATAACACTCATTTACTACAGTTTTTGTGTAATATATTTTGTATGATAATGAAAGAAAAAATATGTTACCACAGGTACGACTCGATTGTCTCCCATGAACGACGCAAGATAGATAAGATAGATTTCAAACCTGCTATTGCGGTCACTTCTATCTTGCGGTTACCTGTATATAAAGGTCGTGTACAAAATATCCCATTCAATCACAACTTAGTGCATATTTACCTTATTTAGCCAGGGACTGGTCCATATAATAACATAAATGACATGGTCTGCATGTCAGCCCATGATCGAAGCATTACTTTAAAACGTCTGACACCGACTCCAAGGTCAAAAGGTTGAGAGAGTGTGTTGCATAATCTAGCTTTATAATGATTCATTTCAAGTGTGAAAAGAATCAATCAAAGACTTTAGGAAATATTAAGAACTGAAACACTTTAATCAAAACCCTAACACTAATGTTCTATGACTGTGACCTTAGACACCAAGTTCAAAGGAGTAAACGCGCCTTTCTCAGAATGAAATGCATTCGTTTCATGGTGATTTATCATAAGTATGAACACAATCCATCAAGAGGTTTAGAAATATAAGCAAATGAAGCAACTTCAATCCAAATCCTTAGCACAAACTTCTATGACTTTTACCTTGACCCTAAGGTCATTGGTAACTAGCTAGAATAACATGAATTAATTGTTTTAGCTTCATATTAATTCACGTCAAGTATTATGAGAATCATCAAGGGTTTAGAAAATTATATACAAATAAAATCTTGAACCAAAACCTTCACAAACCATTGACAGCAACGCTACCGGAAAAGTGACTGCTATATCTACCTTCCTATTAACATGGGTTCGACAATAAAATGTGCAATTAATTGCACGGGGAAAAGTCTTAAGTACTACACAATATGAGTTGCAGTTATCCGCACCCTCTCCCAATATATATTGACTACTTGCTTATAAAGATGGACATATTATAAAGTCTTTTAGTGAAAAACTAATTTGTCGACACAAGCATCCGTTCAAGAGAAGTAATGATAAGATTTTAAAGCTGTCCACAGTGGCGGCCATATTAAAAGTCTAAGAGGCACAATTTTCATTTAGGACCAAGTAGATATCATAAGGAGTATATTAATGAAAATCCGTGTCAATATGAATTTTCATTCAAGAGGAGTAGCGATAGCGTGGCGTCCATTTTTGTTTAAGATGGCCGTAGTGGTGGCCATATTGGATGTCAGAGGGGCACACTTTCATTTAAGACCAATTCAATTTTGTGATAAATGTGTTTGTAAACTTTCGTAGCCATTCTCCCAGCAGTTTAGGAGGAGTAACGATAACACTCTTGCGGGGACAAGGATGGATGATAGACAACCGACAACAGGCTATTGCATAAGCACTTTTGGTCTATGACAAGCAGAGTTAAAAATAATGTACTGCCTCCACCCAAGTGAAGTCCATCTAAAAAAATCCATGAAAAAGTTTTATGGGAAACTCGATTAGACCATTAGAAAGCAAAATCACAATTTGTGATTTTAATCTCTGACCTTTTGACCTCCAAATCAATATGATGCTACTCCATATACCCAGGTACATGCATTTCAATACATTTCATTAAAAAGACCTCCTGTATGAAACTGACTTGTAGTATGAAAACTACACCACTTTTCCGAATGACTTTGAAATTGAACGTTCGACTTTCAAATCCCTAGGGAGCTGTGCTGTACCCAAGCATACTGCATTTGTGAAGTTTATTGAGAACTGGGAGCAGAAAACCTAACTTATCATGTTGAAAACAAAGTCACAGTTTGGGCTCCTGTGAACGTGACCTTTTTTATCTTTAGGCCCTGAAATCGATAGTATGCTACCTCTACATAATTGTATCTTACCTTATTAGTTTGATAATAAACAAACACCTGCAGGAAATCATATGGATACCAAACATCATTTTTAGCCTCAGCGATATATATATATATATATATATATATATATATATATATATATATATATATATATATATATATATATGTGTTTGTGTGTGTGTGTGTGTGTGTGTGTGCGTGTTTGTGTGTGTGTGTGTATAGTGTGTGTGTGGAGAGAGAGAGAGAGAGATTCTGCAAATTTATATTGAACACCTAACCTAAGAAAACATTCTGTAAACAAATACATTAAAAAGTTCAATCTATACTTGGGTTGACTTTGATATAAATTGAGGTGATTATAAATTAAATGACAAGCAGCTCCAGGCATTGAAAGGTCATGATTACAATGTTCACAAAGGCAATAAAACTTATGTTGAAGCCATGATTTTTAATGAGCGCTATAAAAACATTAAATGTCATAATGATGACATTATTGGACACTATCACAAAGTTCTAAGTTGTAAAGCAGCGGAATTCAAAACAGTGAATTCTCTCTTGCAAAGGAGACCTATAGATAGTAAATTGCAACATGCAACATAAGTTCTACTTGAAATAAAGAAAGTATTTACAATTTCTATGGTAGTGAGATTTTAAAAATAATTAAAAATAATTAAATATGAAAAATATAGTTGTACATAATATTATTAACAATTCAGAATAACATACATTAGCAAAGTAAGTATGATGTCTCAGAAATCAAACAAATACAAATATGAGTTGTTTCTCTCTCTCTCTCTCTCTTTCTCTCTCTCTCTCTCTCTCTCTCTCTCTCTCTCTCTCTCTCTCTCTCTCTCTCTCTCTCTCCAATGTTATAATTAACTGAAGGAGATGAGAACAGACTTTTCATAATTGATCTCATTTAGTCAGGGATATGTAAGGTGCGCAAATTAATAGCATATCCGAATGGCTGTCTATTTATATTTGTTCCATTGTTTAATTGTCTTCTTTATTGCTGTTTTGTTAGTTTTGTATTGTCCTGAATACTGTTTGTAATGTGTTCTTTTATTGGCATTATGCTACTCAAGGTCGACCAATTTAACCAAGATAAAAATAATAAATAGTAGTAAATAGTAGTCTACATCACTGTCTGTATTTAATGTTTGTCTAAGACTGGCTGACTCAACAGGTTTATATTCTACGTTCAATACAATATATGTGATTCAACTACAGAGTTTTCATGTTATCTATCATTACTGTTAGTGCATATTTATTTGTATTCAAATCGGAAATGGTCATGATTTCCCTCCATTTTTCTTATTTCATTTCCCATTACGTCCGTGTGGTGCAAGCACAAAATAGTCGTGATTTAGCTCTCTTGTTCCAGTTTCATTTCCTTCAGTGCCATTTTCCTCATCACGTTCGTGTGATGCAAGAACAAAATAGTCATGATTTTCCTCAGTCTTTCTCATTTCGCTTCCCTCTGTAGCATTTTTTCCATCAGCTTCATTTATTGCAAGAACAAAATAATCATGTTCTGCCTCTTTGTTTCTAGTTTCATTACGTTCCATTTCATTGGTTGCAATCTGATTTACGTCACTTCCTAGGGACACACTACCATATGGATGTTCCAAGCTGCTTCTTTGATAACCTTGTTCACATACACTTTCGTAATTGTTTGGCGCTAACGAAACTTTTTGATCAAGGTGGTCGTCTCCTCGAGATACATGAACACTACTGGCTGACAGATCTTCGTTATCATTGGGATCCGCATAAATGGAATCACCCTGTAAATTTATATATATATATATATATATATATATATATATATATATATATATATATATATATATATATATATATATATATATATATATATATATATTTGGTACTTGAGAGATAGAGAGTGATGATCAAGTTGACAGATAAATAAAGTATGACTGGATAAGTATACATTGTTTGATCAGGTACAGCGTATTTGGACCTGGAGATTTAAATGCGCGATACCAATAACCAAAACGATATCTGTCTATCTATCTATATATCTATCTATCGAAAGAGAGAGAGAGAGAGAGAGAGAGATGCGCGTGTGTGTATGTGTGTGTATATGTTTGTGTGTGTGTTTGAGCGCGTGCGCACGTGTGTTTGTGTTTGTGACTATCTTACCGTCTCTACGTGTATTTCTGACGTCGCAATAACATCTGATATATGAGTAGATGGTTTCCTGGCGTGGTGTGTACCTTGACATGGAACGCGGCTAAAAATACAATCCAACATAATTTATTCCTGCAGTAAAGTAAACAATGTGCGATATGCTGATTAGGAAGGATAATTGTCAGTCTATTTGTCTATGTATGTGTCTCTGCCTTCGACTGTGTTTGTTTAATCTCTCTCTCTCTCCTTGTTTCCAACGTCTCACATGATAGCACTAATATTTCCCAAGTAAAAATCAGTCTTAAGTGAGCATATAAATCTAAACCCATTCGAAAAACAAATATAGTTGAGCCAATATAACACTCGGATAGATTTTTTCAAAACATTTTAAAAGTTTTTTTACATTGAAAATGAATTTGTCATAGGAGACCATATTGGTAATGATTACAAATTTCCTGATAAAGACTAAAACATGTCTTTCATTCATGCACAACATACATACATACATACATACATACATACATACATACATACATACATACATACATACATACATATCCATTCATCCATCCATCCATACATACATACATACATACATACATACATACATATCCATTCATCCATCCATCCATCCATCCATCCATACATACATACATACAAATGTCCATACATGCAGACATATATGCATTCATCCATCCATCCATACATACATACATACATACATACATACATATCGATCCATCCATCCATCCATCGAACCAACCATACATACATACATATATATATGCATGCATGCATACATCCATACACAGACACGCATACATGCATACATACATATATATATGCATGCATGCATATATCCATACAAAGACACGCATGCATGCATGCATACATACATACATGCATACATACATACATACATACATACATACATACATACATACATACATACATACATACATACATACATACATTCCATGTATTCTACTAGCTGACGAAACTATCCTGCTATCCTCACCAAAAATTCATGTTTGGTGGCAGAAGGATTAAATGAACTTGAACATGATATCTTATATTATGCTTGAAGATTACATTGACGCAATGGACCTATTTTATTTTTGACTACCATGCATATTATTTACAGCTGTTAGACCTCAATTGTTGAGAGGAAGAACTAACGCGATAATTCATTTAGAAGGTGCTAGTCAAATGTAAAAAATTCCAGTTCCTCCAAGATGTTTCCATTTTCTTTAGCATGTTATTCTTGATCGTTGTTCCTTTTTATATTTTCCTTTCCGGTGAGTTTTCTCGCTGATGTGACTATACATGTATATTTTCCTCAAATATTTCCATTTCTATGGTATTTTTCTACCCCTTTCCCATTTATTTGCTTACTTTCACGCATACATACATACATACATACACATACATACATGCATACATACATACTTTGAACGCCTACACATACGTTTTTTCCTTGTATGTTTGATATCCGTTTCATGTATATAATGGCCTCATGTTGTACGTACTTTACTAGTTTATAATACTTATATTTCAAATTAAATATATGTTATACTGTATATATTAATTATATGGTGTGCCGCATAATTATGTCTACATGGCTGGATGTTCTCAACACAAGCATTGTTGTGAAGATAAGACATACAACTTTTCCATTTCCCGTGCTTTCCATACTGGATATAATATTAATGACATTGTGTCAAGAAATATAATCTTAATGCGGAGGTCTGACGACAATCATTGTACTTTTGTAAATATATTTACATGTTAAATGTATTGCGTACTCATCAATGTCACTTTAATGTTCCTATTAGTATGTGATAATTAAAATAACTGAATGTAATCTCTTTTGAAGAGGAAATAAAGAAAGTCATAGATACATACATACATACATACATACATACATACATACATACATACATACATACATACCTAGTCTTAGTCTGAAAAAATATTGCAAGTACCATCATGCATGGTATTTATCCCTAATCTCCATTTGATTAGTCTACTGGCAATTGATTAATAAATAAAAGTATACCATGTTTAATAAATAATAGTATACCATGTTGAACACAAGCTTTAATAACGTATACCTCATCCACTTCTCATGAGTCCAACAAAGAATTACTGTCATCAAAGCCGCACCAACAGAAAATGCTACTATGATCAAGGCAACGACCAGAGGTACACCAATTTTGCCACCTTCCGCGTATCTGCAATCTATATAATAATAATAATAATAATAATAATAATAATAATATTAATAATACTAATAATAATAACAGCAACAACAACAACAATAATGAACTTACTGTAAATCACAATATTTAGTGTCATTAAATTTTAGCGAATGTTTTATGTTAGCATATAAACGACGTACAATTTTCACGAATTATCGATGGGAAAAAGAATACATTGGTGTAAGTGTTTGCACCATCCTTGTTAAATAGGATATGTGTTTGATTGTTATGTTATGTCAAAATAGACAAAAATGAAGTGTGTTTGTTTTATTCCAACAAGAGGTGTTATCAAACCGCTCGTAACATGAATTGCTGTGGAGAATGAGGAATGTTAAATAAATAATGCACAAGATATCAACGAGATCATTTCTTTTTTAAAAATCCACGTGTCCATCTGTTCAATGGTTGGTATCGTGTACTTTCATACGTCTGCAAATCAATCAAAATGTCACAAAATCCTTTAATATAGCTGAAGATATTTCAGACAAAACTGTTCTTGACTTTCCATTTACAAGGAAATAATAATTGGAATATAAAAACTGAGAAATAATGAAAAAGTAGGCATTGACCTCACTAAATGCTTGAAATGCGGCATTTTAGTTATTGCTTTTTAGCCTTGCCTCTCTCCAAATTATTCAATATCATGCTAGAAAAAGGAAAATTTCCTGATATATAGAAGATCTGTTTAATATCAACTATAGGAACATTTCCTGATATGTGGGAGATCTGTGTAATATCAACTATAGGAAAATTTCCTGATATATGGAATATCTGTTTAATATCAACTAAAGAAAAATTTCCTAATATATGGAAGATCTGCTTTATATCAACTAAAGGAAAATTTCCTGTTATATAAAAGATCTGCTAAAAATCAACTATTTAAAAAGGCGAACAAAATAGCCAAAAACTAAAGTTGAATAACTGTACTAAGTTGTTTGGGTAAACCATTCAATTATCTACTTTAGACAAGACGTCACAATTATCTTAACTTCTATTGTCCATTTTAATTGGGATTTCAGCCAAATCATCAAAATAAGTATCACCTTTTTACTATTAAAGCTTTAAACAAATAAGTACTGCTGCTTTGAAGATTTCATCAAAACTTTTGATACAGTTTGGAGGGAAATCTCCTTATACATACGGAACTTAGTAATTTAAGTGTTAATAATATTTTCACTGATCACCTTTGTTTATCGCTGGATTTGAAAAACACACATGATAATATATTGCATGGTACAGGCCATAACTTAGCTAATGTTCAACAAGGCATTCATTTGCAGATAAACATAAAAGATAATGTGGACGCATACAATCTGTATATTTATTTTGTGTCTGATGCTCAGATAAATATTTAGAACAACCATATAAAAACTATATTGTTATAACAATTGCCGTTTTAATAAATGGATCAATCGGAGATTTCAGGCGTAATGCTTGGAGAGTATGACAGATGTAATAAAAGTGGTGCAGTTTAGCAAGAAAGTAAATGACAAAAGTGTGTAATATATGACTTTGAAATAATTACAAAACCTGAAGGAAGAAAAACATTAAAGGAGAACACATGACAAGTCAACAGCAAATTAATACACCTCAAAAAAGTAAAGAGAAGACTACACACAGAAGCAATTACAGATGCAATGAAAATGGATAACGTAACAAAACTTAATTTCAGCTACATTTCTAAAGCTTCAAAAGATAACCATAGCAAAAAGGACTACAATTATGGTACGAGATACTAAACAAGTACAAGGGAAATTAAATATATAGAATGAATCTTAGCTTGATTGTTAAGGTATTAAAGTTATTTGCTAATTGTGTACAAATCGGATACAGTGAACAAAACATAAACCATCCATTTGTTTGAACAATATATTCTCCATGTATAATTTAGGCACATCCATAAAACCATTCAGCACAAAAAAGTCATCATAAATTAAATCACGACCAGTAAATATAGGAGGAATTTCTT
Source organism: Margaritifera margaritifera (assembly GCA_029931535.1). Classification (NCBI taxonomy): domain Eukaryota; kingdom Metazoa; phylum Mollusca; class Bivalvia; order Unionida; family Margaritiferidae; genus Margaritifera; species Margaritifera margaritifera. The sequence continues at coordinate 485,846 of JAQPZY010000959.1, forward strand.
GATTGCATTGAGGTTAACAACAAGATAAATTATGATACCTTGTGTACGACAGCGAGAGAAAATAGCACCGTTTTTCAACCCTCAAACATCTTTCATCTGACATTAAATAATATATTTGAAAGAACCTCATAATATGATAATATGTGGTGTTACAAATTGTGAAAAGCTCAAGTTTGCACTTGATTTAACCGAAACGCAATAATCTCTTCTCTGACTTTGTTGTCATAATCTGTCCAACATTTACGTAAAACAAGACTTACGGTAGGGAATGGCTTTTTAGAGACGACAATATAATGTGTTAAACCCTGGAGATAAATTAGATATATGGTTAGATTTACTCATTAGTGCTTACCAGGAATTAATAGTTTGCTTTTGATCGACGATTGTGGTAACATTAAAGATGTAAAAAAAAAAGTAAGCAAGCAATGTAACAAAGTGATAGACATTACGGAATATCTGTATGAGTGATATTACAGCAATACAATTTTGTCATAAAGGTCATACATGAAACTGTTAGATTTAATGGTCGCTAACTCCAAAGATCAAAAGTCTAAGAAAAATGTGTTTGATAAAAGTAATGTGGTACATGTCCTTTAGAGATAAGATCTAATTAAAAGATTTAAACGAAACAAGAATACCCACCCACCACCTCAAAAAAAGGTTTTTAATGAGGCTTGAATGCCCATTTAAATCCATGGTGCTGTGCTAGATTGAACATAACCATATTTAACTGCGTGTATGCTATCCACTAAAAAACCTTTATCATCATAGCAACCTAATGTAACCATATTTAGCGTAATAGTATATACCTTGTAATGCCAGGATCTAATTAAATTCATCTCCTGGTGATTTACAGTTTGGTTGAATTGTCAGTCCTCATACATCTCTAATATTAGACTATATTTATCACACTTATTTGCTACCCTTTCACACTTTCTATTGATCTTTATTAGTAATAAAAGTATATAGGTTACTTCTAAGACAACAACATGGTTAAATAGTTAGATATCTTTTTATTCATATCAGGAACACTCAAATTATTAACTTTTCTGTAGTCACTTGTGTCATAAAACTAAACATTTTATTTTATGTCATTGTCAAACGTATCTGCCTCCACCTGAATACATAACGAAGCTTTATCTGTCATTATAAGTTTCATTTTATCACCATATTAGTTTTTGAACTTGTTGTCGTAGATGCCACACATAGGCAACTTACTTCTAGCACTGTAAATCACCATACAATGGCTTGATTAATTTGATTTTCTTCATCTTTAGTCTGATTGTGCTCCTTACAATATATATATATATATATATATATATATATATATATATATATATATATATATATATATATATATACACACACACTATTGAAGTTTAAAATATTTCTTTATTTCGGAGCATATTTTCATATTCGTTCTATTCCGTTGATTTTCGGTCAGTTTACCAAATACAGCATTATTCACCAGCTAGGTACTAAAGATTGTGTATCATTTTATCTTTTATCCATTTTTTGTGATTGTGACTAATCACATTCCTTAGGATTTTTTTCTGGTGCTGAAGGATACTCTTTAAAATAGTCGTGCAGATGTGTTGGTACTTGTAAAATACCGTCAAAACTTTGTTTGTTACTCCATGACATTCAATTTTCTTCCATGGTTTTATTTAATACTTGGTTGCCCATCTAACATTTTTAAAAGGCATGAATTGAAACATGGTCTATTTAGTTTGTAATAACTCATACATTTCTAATTTTTTTAAAAATGTCACGTAACATTAATGTATCTGTATTTACGTACTAGTATGAAGATCATCAAGAGAATTCAAATTTAAATATTGTGTGACATCTTTTACGTATTGGTAATCGTCAACTGTTATCCCTGATCCTCAGAGACTGGAATATAAATTATCTTCTTCAGTTTCTTTAAACCGTTCAAAGTCATCCATGTATTTGTATGGATAGATGTCTTTTCTTAAATATTTGGATCCATTCCTCCAAACTTTATAATTACTTTTGTGAATGTATCATTGTTTAGATCTGTAGCAAGTTGTTCTATAACTATGTAGAAATCTAATTGTCCTCTTTATGACAACTTTTGTACCGTTTTTATCAAATTTATCTACCATACAATTATTATTAAATTAAATGTATTTTTCATCATTGTTTTTACTAATGCATCTTCTTAATCTGAATCATTTTTTTTACTAAAGTCTTAATAATCAAATGAGATTCATAGCCAGACAAATTGCGGACATACTTTGGATGTCTTTAATTCAAAGAACATTAATGATGAGCAGAACTTCTGCATTTGACAGTTAAATGATCATGATCTCTTACTTTGTAATTGGTGCTTGCATGGTACTTAACTTCGTCAGTAATATCCTTTTCACAAATATAGCATATGTTTGTGGAATTATAATGCTTTTGATCTATTCTACCTGAATACCATTACAGGTCGAAGTTCTTCATAAACTGTCTATTATTTTTTTAAAATATTGTTTTGCATAATCTTTTCTGATTTTATAATGACAATTCAGAATAAATGCTTTTCCTTACTTAAGATGATGCCAAATCTCTACAAATCCTTTATTCACAATAATGATATTTGTCTGCATCAATTATGATTAGCATATCGAGATGGCTCTCTCTCTCTCTCTCTCTCTCTCTCTCTTTTTTTTTTTTTACTGTTCCCACCAGTTTGGCTACGGTTTCGTATACGGTAGCAGATGTTACATTCATTTTCAAAATCATCAACGTTCATATTTGTTAAGTTTATATTTTGATGGTCTGTAAGGATGATCGTTTGGTGGGTTCATTATTGATTCATTATTGATTCTGTGGTATAAAAAATTTGCTGTTTGCATTTTAACGTTAATTCAATCAGTCTTTTATTTTATTTATTTTTTACCCTTTTTTTTAAAAAAATTTTTGGGGGTAATTTTTTCAAATTACCTAACATTCATTGACTGATATCTCTCTACGTGTAATGTTAAATAATCTATCCCTGCAAAACTCCAATGTGTATCTAGAGCTATCTCCTTGTCAAATTGTGTGTTTAGTCTTTTAAACATGCTTTTAATCGCCCTTTGCATTTAATTCTGCTTATTATGTTTCAAGGCTTTGTTCTGTGATACTGATTCATAAATTCTAGTCTATCTTCTATTATCATTACGAATCAAATCCCTAAATATAGCTGAACTTTTACAGATCTAAATTGATTAAGTTTTCTACTTTTTTTAAGTATGGTACTAAATCGCTAACAAAATTAATGCAAATCCTTTCGTCTACCCCACCCCTCCAAATCTGTTATAGTTTAATGCTCTTTTTAACAAATGATGTAGCCTTTTGTTGATAATTCTAATTCTCTACAGAGAATCTGATTAAAGGCGGATGTAATTTTCTTCTTTCAGATTTGGGAATTTTTTAATTAGGTATTGACGCCATTTATTATAGTACAATTTTTTCACATTCAAATTGTTGTGAAAGTTGCTTTCCTTGTGATTGTACATTGATCCGTTTCTCAAAATAAGTACTGTGGCGTGGGTTGGCTAGGTATGTTTTGTAAATTGTCTCTTTTGGTGCAGGATACGGTGTTGTCTGTAAAAGAAAATTCTATGTCTGTTTGTTTTAGGTTGACCGGTGTAATTGTGTGTCTGTTTGTTTAATGGGTGTTGTGTATAATGTTTTGGCTAAATATGCATTCTCTATATACAACACCTAACTAGGCTTGTTTTTAATAGTAGACACTTTGAAAGTTCAGTGTGGGTAATGAGATCTATTAGTTTTCTATTTGTGAATGAGAGTTCCTTTTGATATTTTGCATATTTCTCTTCGTTTGGTAATATTTTAACTTGGGGCTTTTTGGTTTATTTGTTTGTTTTTTCTTCTCAAATACAGCATCTTTCAGTAATTTGGAAAAGTTCTTTTTCGAAATAGTCAGCTGCCTTTTGCTTTTACTTCATACTTGTTTTGAGTTCTATGTAGGATTTCAGCTAAGTTTCTGTTTAAACAAGACAACTATGTGTAACATTTTCCAGTGTTACACCCAACTACACGTAAAGATTTAAGTATGGGAAATGTATAATTGATTTTTCTTCATGTACACGATAGTTTTAGTACAAATGGTTTTGTACCTTTGTAATCATCAATCAATTTATTTCGCAACTCTGATAAAACAATTTTATTTGGAATTAATTTCTCTGGAGCTAACGGGTATTCCTTGAAATGATCTCCCAATACCAATATTTCATATACGTTTACAGAGATATCGAATTTATTTAAACTTTTGGAATATTATCAATTTGAACCAAACATTTATTAAACCAATGACTATATCTATACCAACTGTATTTTGATGGTCTATCTACATGATTTATATTTAACACAGACTCCACAGCATGCAATAAACATTTCTCATCTTTATTTATTTACATTTATGCAAGCGTTTTGTTCTTAACCCATTTAGGTAACTCTGTATAAGAATTTCCTCTGAGCGTCTCGTATTTATTATGTGCTGTGATAAATATTAAATCCTGTCCAGCATCAAGTTTGTACATTCCCTTATTTTCTGTCCAAATTTAGTATGTAAAATATTAAATATATGTTCTGTGACATTATGCATTTTACATTTGTTCATTATGTTCATAGGTCTTGTCCTCCACGAAAACATGTGTACATGATTTGCTCTCCTTCTTCGTTGGGTCATGTCCTCTGTGAAAACATGTTTACACGATTTGCTCTCCTGCCTCACTGGGTCTTGTCCTCTGTGAAAACATGTGTACACGATTTGCTCTCCCGCTTCACTGGGTCTTATCCTCTGTGAAAACATCTGTACACGATTTGCTTTCCTGCTTCACTGCATCTCTTCTATTTGAGTTTGAATGTTTTTATGTATATTTCACTATTTTGATTGATTTAAAATGTCAATGTATATTTCCCTTTATTGGTTTATTTCAGTTAGAAAATTTCAATATATATTTCACTATTGTGTTTTATTGAAGTTAGAAATGTCAGTATATATTTAACTACTAATTGTTTTGTTTTGATGCATACCTTAGTGTTAACATTCCCAGGTGGAGGCCATATTTCATATTGCATATCTTTTTCTACGCTCCGGAATCGAATTCTGTTATATGTGATTTGCGCACATTAAATCCTGTGTCACGTTTCTAGCATGTTAGCCTTAAGATTATTTTTATAAATTATTTACATGTCCTTTTTTGCATATACTAGATCCTGTATCACGCTTATAGTACTTCAACCATATGATTTATTTTATTTTATTTTATTTACTTATTTATTCATTTGTTAATTAATTAATTTATTTTTTTACCTGATGCAATGTCTTGTTTAAAACCTATCGGAATTATTTTTTTATAGCAGAGTTTATATTTTACTCTGCTGTTTTAGTGACCAGCTTTATATACTAAATTCTTGTCACCATTAATTATCAGACAAGTATCTGATTAATTTAAATACAAATTACTCTATTAAATATCTTTAAAAGCATTCGCAAGCCCTTTCTAATATTCTTTTAAACAAACGAGGCACAGTTAAAAACTTTATTTAAATTTCTTTACTTTTTGAATTTTCTCATTTGCTTTCTAATTTTTGGAAAAAGTTATATGAAAACTAACGTCGGGTCAATCGCTCCAAAACTGTCATATGCATACCGCTAATAACAGCGGAATCAACTCATACCATAGCCAAACCAGTGGGATTTTATCGCCCTTGACAAATGTGTATGTGGTGCATAGACCATAGTAGTTCAGCCCTACCCAATGTACAATTAATAGATTAGAATACGTTCCAGGACTATTGTGTATTTTGAGTAGTTATGAAAATATGAGTGGTCCAGCTTTGAAAAAAAAAATATCAGTATGATAATAAGGCGCTTACGAAATGGAGGCTGATAATATCTACTTTAAATTTTGCTTATGGCTTTACAGATGAAAGAGAAGGATGTTTTTCAGATGTTTCTGCAAACGAAGATATAAGGTACAAGTATTTCATGCCAATTTCTTATCTGTACAGGTAAGACATACATAAAGGCATTAGCACGAATGAATTACATTACAACTTGGAAGGAAACAACCTTAGCATACAAAACAAAACACTCTATTATGAAAAATTGGGTGGATAGTCCGTTACAATTGTGACGAAAGGCAACATCAAAGCACCCAGCACTATAGCAAGTAAAACTGGTATAAACTTGTTAATCGAGCTAATGTGGACAAAACAAGGGGATAGATGGGTATTTCCTGTGTATTCTGCGCATCAAGGCTTTGCCGTCGAAAATACACAACCGAAAACTACATAGGCAACAAATACTTGTCACGGGTGAAAACGAGATGCAAATATTATACACAAATGAAGAATTTAAAGCACAGAACTTCCACCTGTCGTGAAAGAGTATTCACTGCGGAAGAGGAAAGAGCATTAGGGCTTAGATAAATGTTGCAAAAGTTGTCAAATCAAAAAAATAAAGAGTCAGGAAGATCTGATGTTGAAACGCATGAAAACTTATATAAGAGTGACAAAAATACTGCAGCTTTTATATAATATTCTTTGTCTTTTTTCCTGTTCAAAATCTCACAGACCAGCTATGGTCTTTTACTTTCTTTTAAGCGTTTTCGAGATGCAGTTGCCATCAATTTCATATTTTGTAATATTCTCTATTTCCATTTCTTGTGTGATGTAATTTATGATCATGATAGGATATTACCCACATTGCAGTCGCCTTATAATCATTTGCTTTCAAACTGTAATGTTTTTGGTTTTATTGTCTCTTTTCAATTTCTTTTCGTGATCAATACAAATCACATGACATGTATATTTTAAATCCTTCATTTTCAAGTGCACTTTTTTCCCCACATCTGCCATATTCCAACAACGTATTATCTTTCAACGACTGAAAGTTTTCATACTCCTTTAAACAGTTTTCTCTGTACTGTGCTTCAATTCTTCTCCATATAAGAGAATGTTATTGTGCAACAACTCTTGTTCTGAAAGGAGAACGAGGATGTCTTTAACATTTCATAGCTAAAGGCGATGTATACTTTTGATAAATTATTTATTTGTATGCAATGATGTTTTCTCCTTGTTCACATCCTTTCCGTTTCACAAGTGCATATTTTTTACATTTCATTCTTATGGTTTCTAAAACCTTTTGAAATTTGTATTTGTTAATATGTTATCTTGTTTGTTGTACAGAAATAGCTCTTTTCTTAAAGCATGCCCTCAATATCTTTTCCCTTTATGTATTCAAGTTTTTAAACTACCGAATCACCTTAACTTACTTGCCAGGTTTTGAACACTTTCCCGGGAAAGTATTGTTAAGAAGGTATTGTTTTGTATTTCGAAATTCTGACTGTTGGACCAATTGTACATTTGGGAGTTCCAAAATGTACCAGTTGTCAAATAACTGAATATATTGGTCCATACGTTTGATTTGTTTTGTTAATTTCTCACTTCAACTAGAGTCATGTCTATTGATGTGCGATGAGTGTTATTGTGTCCATAAATTGGCTATGATAAAACATCAACCCATTTCCTGGTTTTATTTTGAGTTAAAAACCTCCACATTCTAGTCTTCAGAGTTCTGCCCAAGTCAAGATGTAGTTAGTTGTATCAATCGCTGTACTATTCGTAAGCTTGAATGCCAAATTTCTCGGCCTGCCACTTCTCATTCACGTGAGTAACATAGCCCTTAATGTAGGAATGTCACTTTTAGATTGCTTGTGTAACGTTTAGGTACATTGTTTGATCAACCATTCTTTCATTTCAATATGTCTCAAGAATAAATTATTATTTTTGCAAGCAACTGAATATATAGTATCTCAGTAAAGCTGTCTTAAATACTGTTCTTTGTCAAGCATTTAAATGGATGTAAAACCATCCAGAAAATATATTACGCTTGACACATTTTCATTACGCGTTATCAACATGCCAACAGGTCATCCATGGACAATGATAACTTTAATTTTCAGTTCTTTACAACGTTTCTTCAATCCTTTCAAACGTATGAATGATTTAAGATTTATATAAAATTTTGTTATTCCTATCGGTGATTCAAAAGCATCCACTTCAAATACTGAGTTATCATGTGCTGTTTTTAATGGAACTTTATTTTCCATAATTTCAATCTCTGTTTTGATTGTATCGTTATAGGTTTACCATGAAAAGTTCTTCTATTTTCACTGTAAATTTAGCCGATTACAATTTATTACATTTACTTACATCAAATAAGTAATTTATTCCTTCTTTATATGGTACTGTTTTAACAATCTTGCTATCATGATTTATTATGCTTATCTCGATGCTATCGTTACTGAATGTAATTTGTAAATCTTCACCCTTTCTAAAATACTGCAAGATATTTTTTTCATGTTTGAAATCGACAAATCAAGAGTTATATTTTCTTGTATGTTATTTTGTAGTTTTTACTTCACTTTTATACCATCGAAACTTGCAAACAAATGCACCACATCTTTTGAAACTGAGATTGTCGCTCTTATATGAAATTCATGAAAGACTTTCATCACCTTTCTAAAATTGCTGAATATATCACATGCTTTGTACCATTAGTTATGTGGGCTAACAAATTTCAATTTATTTTTTGCTCTACTCAAAACGCAATAAATAAATGGTATTGCGATCTAAGAACTCAGGTGTATTTTTAATAGTTATGAAAATATGAGTGGTCCAGCTCCGAAATAACACTATGGACTAGGAACGTGGGTAGGGGGTATTTTTTATGAGTGGTCTTCAAATGCTCTGGTATAGGGTACGAGATTTAAAAAATGTAATTTAAACTTTTCAAAGTAGTCCCGAACTGTAAATACCCAACGCATGAGTATTAGGCCAATTTGACATATGTTCCCATGCAGTGGTTCTAATGAAGCACAGTAGTATTCTGACCAAGCTACATGAAGATGCCATGCCAAGGTAAAGTTATGTCAAGAAATTAAAACTGTATTCTAAGAACAGTTGGAAAGTACTTAAGGTAAAATGGCGTAATTAATTGGACATCTAAGACAGTTCGAGAGACATTTTAGAGACAATATTGAAACAAATCAATTCAAAAGTTAGGAAATAAAACATCATTAGGTGAAAAGCTGAAACAACTGTTTAAAGACAAGGGTGTAACAATAGCTGCTACATCTACAGCGATAGCAATGACTATATCGTTAATTGCTCTATCTATAGCAAATTATATAAAAGGTTTCGCAATTGGAGGAGGAAAAACACGTGATGGTAGTGGTCCATCAGGAAGTAAAGATGCTTTGTTCGTTGACAAAATTAAAAAAGGTTATGAAGAAAAAGTTATAATTATTTGTTTGGGTTAGCCAACAAAGTAACAGCAGCATTGCCTGGAATTTTTCATAACATGATAAGAAGACTTTTGAAAACAGCTGGACAAATTGTTTCTTTCTTGGCTGAACATGTCATTTTACTTGTTTTAGAGTTAGTAGGTTTGTTATTTGCATTTTTGATAAAAGGTGTAAACATATACATCCTTGTATATTGACTTTGTAAAGTTTATGAGATCTTCGAAATGTACTGTAAATTTGGACGAGTACAAATTTTATTATTTACCAACATCAAATACGTATAATTTATTCATTCTTCATATCGTACTGTTTTTACCAATCTTACTATTAGGATTTATTATGTTAATCTCGATGTTATCATCATTGAATGTGATCTGTAAATCTTCATCTTTTCTGAAATATTGCAAGACATCCTATTTTATCTTTTAAATCGATAAGTAAACGGTTGTGTTTTCTAGTATGATATTTTGCTACGCAACTAGATATAACCACCCTTTTATTCCATCTAAATTTGTTAAAAAATACACGTCATCCTTTGAAACTGAGATTGTCTCTATTACAAGACACTCATGAAAAAGACCTTTATCACCTCTCTGAAACTGTTGCATCTATAACAATATTACTTTATACCATTAGTTATGCTGGCCAACAAATTTCAATTTATTTTCTGTTCTACTCAAAACACAATAAATAAATTATATTGCGGTCTAAGAACTCGAGTGTCGAGTGTATTTTTTGTAGTTGTAAAAATATGAGTGCTCCAGCTCAGAAATAACACTATAGACTAGAATCATGTGTGTGTGTGTGTGGGGGGGGGGGGGGGTAATGAGTGGTCTGCAAACGTTCTCGTGTAGGGGTACGAGATTTTTAAGATGTAATTTAAATGTTTTTAAAGTAGTCCAAAACTGTCAATACCCAACTATTCTAATTCACGCACGAGAATCAGGACAATTTGACATTTGTTCCCATCCACTGGTTCCAGTTAAGTACATTAGCACTCCGACCAAGTTGCATGAATATGCCATGCCAAGGTAAAGTTTTATCAAGAAATTAAAACTTTAACACCGGGGTTAAGCTGTAAACAAAAAACACATTAGTGCAAGAAAAGTTGATCACTTTGACCTACTTTCCCTGGTGTGGTTTGGGTTGATGCAAGTACGCTATACAATGATGCCAAAAGCTGGACATACGGAAGTATAAAAATTTTTTAATATGACTGCGAACAACACCGGTCGTCGACGTTGTGCAGGTAGAGCATAAACTCTCCTGTCTCTGATGCAGTTGGGTTAAAAAAAATGGTCATGCATGTAACACATGCACCGCAAGAGCATGCAGGCAAATTTAGAAGAAAAAAAAAGAATCTGAAGAAAATGATAATGAGGACGACGACGACGACAATGACAAGTTTCATTCGATGATATTACTTCTTACAAAGTGCGTCTTCGTCCGACAGCAAAACAACCTTATTCAGTCCCCCCCCCCCCCCCGCCCCCAAGTAACATTCATTGTATTCATTTTTTATTACAACAACGCTACCTTCATGGTTTGCATTTTCCTTACCTTCTGCTACAGAAGAACTCTTTTCCGTGGTTTTCGTTTTTGTGGTAGTTTGCAAAGTAGTTGATTCTTCATCTGTATCATCTTTATCGTCAACCTGATCGTCTTTCTTCTTTTCCTTCTCTGGAATAACAAATATTTCACTTTTAACTTATTCTCTTGAAACGACAGAATTATTGCTTTTACGATATTGTTTTTAAATATTAAGTATATGGAAATATTAACGAAGGATTATTCATAACCGTGTAGATTTGATACCTATTTATAAGAATATGGTAATCTAGATATTAATAGAATAATTCGAATTTGAGAAAGAACGACGGACCGGACGGTCAAGCACAGTGACTGTCAATCAAATGGACGTTTTGAGACAAGATGTAAAAGGCGCTTCCTTCATGTTATCGTATTGCGGACATAACAATACATACATAGTGTAATATACTGCTAATCTACTTTTTTGCGACTACAAAATTTCGCGGTTTCCAGGTCCCTCTTTCATATAGCGTCTTCAATTTAAGTAAAACAACACAACTCAAATTGTGCAGACTGATTATTTTTACACATCGGTAGATAACCTACGTTTTGAAACAAACTGGGTTTTCAGGGTTTGACATTAAGATACTGACTCAAAATTTCACAATGTAAAAACCTTAACATTCTGAGTTGAGAAAGGTTCTTAAACTAATAATGTTTTAATGAAAGCGGGGCCAGATCTCAAACGATAATTGGCGCCATTTAATTTTGAAGATGGTTACTGTTCGTCTATCTCACTTCCTTAGCAACTAGAACCAAAACAAAAAAAGACTAGAGATGGAAGCCATCATAAATATCTGTACTGTTTTTATATCCCCACTTTGCGGATATATTGTGAGCATGTCCGTCTGTCCGTCTCTGTTTTATCCTTGCAACTTGAACTCCATCTACACCGATTGAAGGAGAGTGATCATCTTTGGTAGATGATTGAATAGGATGAGCAGATATCAATGAAGATTTCGTATCCTGGAAGCAAATCTGGGGTTAGGGGAGGGGGTGACTGGGGTGGGGCAGGGTGGGGTGGGATAGCATGAAATAAATGTGTATATTTGCGATGGCTTTCATGTCTAGTTTTTTTTTTTACTAAACACTTCCCTCCAACAACAACAACAACAACAACAAGAAAGCCCCACTCATACCCCACCGCCAACCCTCGACCCCATTAGCTGCATTCAAGATTCGGCACATTCTTTGTCATTTACTCATCGTTCTGAAACATTATATCAGATATGATCACCTCCCATCAATCAGTGTACATGTAGTTCAAGTTACAAGTAAAAGTCCATATTACTTATCAAAATATGACCTTTGACCTCCGTCCCATCCTTCTAAGGTCGTGGGGTGTTGCTATGTATCCAGGATCAGAAATCTCCGTTGTCGTCTACTCATCTTCCATTAACATCATACTAAATATCATCCCTCTCCCTCAATCGGTGTACATGGAGTTCAGGTTACAAGGATAACAATGATAGAGTGATAGACGCATTGACGGACAAACGAATAGATGCATGTACACACGGTCAGACGAAGTAACTGACATGACCTATCATAAAATATTCACAAATATGTGGATATAAAAATGTATTTGGGGCTATTTCATTTTGCAATAGTGATTTTCACACGAAAGATAAATAGCACGCGAACAAAATAAAACTGATCACCCTAACTCATCGTGGGACTTTATGGTTTGGGTAATCAGGAGTTAAAGTTATCGAAGAAATGTTTTATAAACTGTGACTCGAATGACGTGTTCTGAGTCCGAATAAAATGTTCGGATCATCAGAAACTTAGGTCGGGATCAAACCAAGGTCCAGTCAGACAAAAAGACTCACTCTCAGCCATAGATGGTGACACGGACGTGTGTGAATCCTCACAGCTTCCGTTCCTTCCACTGCAATTGAGAAATCAAATAGAGAGAAAATATATACTTTGTGTTTATTATATCATGAAACCAAAATAACGGAAAATTTTCATCAAGGACGTTTGAGGATCGTTTAATGTCCCAAAACTAGCATTTGTATGTCTGGTTGTGTATGAGAAGATTTTTCAAGTCGTTTGGCAATACACACTTTACAAACAAAGTGTAATTAGGGACTCATTGGACGAAGTGGGCGGAACCCTATAGTTGTCTTTTTGTATGTCCGTCTGTCCATCAGTCCGGTCCTCCATCAACAATTTGGTTTTCACAAGGTAACTTTACTGGGAATAAATAACTCCAACCAAATTTGCTTTGCAGCTAATATGACCTGAAGTCTGAGCCTATTTAGTCATTATTTAATGTAGTTATTGCCCCTGATTGCCATACTTCCTAACTTATTTAGTGTAGTTATTGCCCCTGATTGCCATACTTCCTAACTTATTTAGTGTAGTTATTGCCCCTGATTGCCATACTTCCTAACTTATTTAGTGTAGTTATTGCCCCTGATTTCAATACTTCTTAACTTTTGTTCCCGTAAGATAACTATAGCAGGAATGGTTAGATTTCAACAAAATTTAGTATGAGAGTGATTTTCACCATTCCTCGACATGATCTACATAATTTCATACCCCTGACAGGTTATCAATTATTCCAATTAACTAACTTTGGTTTTGGCAGGTCTACTTTACCAAGGAATTTCGGATTGCAGCAAAATACAATCTGCATCTACATACTGATTAGACCTCGAATGAATTTGATTTCCAGCTTTCTAATAGAGTCTTGGACCCTGATGAACCGTCCACCTAACTTTTGGTTTCCACATGATAACTTTACCATGGATTGTTGGACTGTAAACGAATTTTACATACAGCTTTATCTGGAGGAGTACTCAAATAAGTTTGATTTTCAGCATTCCATACGTCCTTTACAAAGCTTATAGCACCCGATTCATTCTCCTCCTAACTTTGATTTTAGCGGTGTTACTTTACTGTGAATGGATGGATTTCAATCAAATTTGGCATGCAGCTAAAGTGTCATTAAAATGTATTTAGTGATCCAAAAGTTAACTCCGGACAAAGATACAAATCACCAAGTTACATTTTCCCTTGCCGTGACCTTGACTTTGAGGCAGGGAGAGGGGGCTGGGGCTGGGGCTATGGTACGCGACACATCATCTAGTCATGATACTTTGGGCAAAGTTTCATTAAAATATCTCCAAGTGTTACAAAGCTTCATTAAAATATCTCCAAGTGTTACAAACTTATAAGCCAGAAGACAATAAAATGTTAACGGGCGGACGGACATCGCCACAATATAATACACATAATCTAAGACAGGCTTATGACAAAGAGACTAATCAGAACATAGAAGTGAAATTTAAAAAGCATGATTCCTTCCTATGAGCCAGAGACGAAATCTCAAGCGTAAACATTAACCTGCTCTCTACATCCAGCGAAGCCGACATGGTCTTAAGACACCTCTCCTATACGTCGTACAGGCGAGCTAAAAATGAACACAATCTATACAAGGATATAACTGCTGACATAGACTGCAACACACATACATACATACATACATACATACATACATACATACATACATACATACATAACATGACATTCATATATGTATATAGTTATGTAATAAATAACTTACTTACCAGTCATTAGTACCGTTTTTATTATCATCTCCGCATTCTAAATGCAATATAAGGCTTGAAATCACAATGAAAACTGAAACGTAAGAAGACACCATAATATTAGGCCAATAAACGATTGGAAAAATATGTATGGCCTGTTTATACTCGCTTATAGTTGAGTCCAGTCAAGTCTAACTGCAAACTGTACAGACCCAGATCTGGGTCTATGTAGTTTGTTAGGAGTAATCAGTAAATCAAACAACATAGACCATGATCTGCCGGTGCATTATACGACGGCAGATCACGGACTAGGTTGTTTGCAGTTGGACGCGTCTTATAAGCGAGTATAGACGATAGTATTCTCAGACCAGCGATTCTTTTAACCTGAAGGTCATGCGCATTGGAAGAGTATTTACCAGAAATCTTGCAGTTAGAATTGTTAAGGCATCAATCGTGCGTTTCTACTCATGAGCATATAAACTTCATCAAAATTCAAGATATACCCTTAAATATTTGCATGTACCACTTTTATGTTGGTATTGAACTTTTTGCTGGTGTATATTGTGTATAGTGAAATCTACTTACATTAGAGCCCCCTTCGTTTCACTGATCTAGGCACTGGTATAGGAACGGGTTAATAAACAGACATGCGATTTTATTTTTTTTATTGATTTTTTTTTTTTGCAAAGCAATGTTTGGGTTTTTTTGTATTTTTTTTATTTTTATTGTGGGGTAGAAACTTCTTCTAACTGAACAATGAGAACTCTGAACACTTGCTTGTCATGTTGATTACATTGTAATTTGTATGACTCATATTTTAAATCTTTGGACTTATTGTAAAACAAACATGTTTTTGTTATATAGTAAGCAGAAATTTCACTTCATATTCGTGGTCTTTGGCATTAACTGGTAACTGCAATATATTAAGCTATTTGAATTATTTATTAATATAATGTGATTTATTTTTAGAAAAATTTTAATGTGATTTTGCTATTGCTATAATAAGGTGTTTTCATGGGGCTTTATCACTGAGCTAAAGTTGTTTTGTTGGCACATAACAAATAAAGCACCCTATTTCAGGAGGAATGAAAATAAGAGATTAAACTCTCTCATAAATTATTTCAGCATGTAAGACAGTAATTCCGCTGTTTTTATCTATTCTATCTTGTTTCAGTATAAATAACTTTCAGATTATAAGGCCTAAAGATATTTCTATAATGTCTTGCCAAACGCTTCATAGGTTTCAGGAGTAATATTTTCTTTACAATTTCTACCATTCGATATCGATGACGTTTAAGAGTTGATGAAGATCTTTCATTTTGCATTTTAGTCAACGAGTGACGTAGACCAAATGTTGTGTATCAGCTACTGGCAAATATTTTAAGATTCCATTTTTAACTCCCTAAAAGTCTTTACAGTGTCCAAAAGTATGAATTTGTTGTACTAACTTAGTTTTCTTCTGTTCTTTTACTGACTTTTGTGGTACTAATTATGTCCAAATACTTATTGAAATTGTTGCAAATTGCAAACATAAATCTTTTTGTCGAGGATACTTGCTGCCATGTTGGCATTGGAAGAGAGGGTAGGTGGGGGTGAGGGTTTACTGAAGGAGACATCTATAAAAACGAACAAAGGGAAATGCAACCACTGGGACATTGAAAGTGCAATGTCTTGGGACATAATGCTCGTATTCTTAAGGGTCTTTTTATTTATCATATGGCAACTTCCACATCTCACAAAATAGTTGACATTTTTGGAATACTCAGACATGATTATGTTTGTTTTAGGTATGTTAAGGCTCAGCAACCCTTTGAACGTTATATCGTGCTGAGGCAAGACAAATGCCTGGCCAATGGACACACCAGGATCGCTGATCTGGATTGATACGATTGTAGCAATCAAACAATTCACCCTTTAAGTCACGAGGTCCAAGCCTTAACCAGACGCGTAGAAAGGGTGCAAGAATATATATATATATATATATATATATATATATATATATATATATATATATATATATATATATATATATATATATATATATATATATATATACTTGATTGCTACTGCAGGTATGGCAGGACATCGGTAACTGAATTTTCAAGATGTCTCTTATTAATAGCTTAATCGATGTCAGTAGTACAAAAGATGGAAATATACTGCCAAAACATACTCATATTTCATGTCTCAAGCCCAACAAAAATTCCCCCGCCTTGTTCTGCACAATCAATTGTCGATAATAGATTTATGTATTTTAAAAATTCTTAAAATTATCAATAAGTTTCTAGATCACCAAAAATTCTGCATCATTTTACCACGAGGATTGACTGCCAAAACATTCTTAGAACGCAGATAATTTTGTACTTTTTATCAAACTTTAAAAAAAATATTAATATTTTCCCAGTGTATCCTATCTTTTCTACTACTTGTTTGTTTTATGTCAGATAAAGCAACCTAGCGACAAATATTTCTAAGCCATGATTGCTACATTTTCCATAATATAAATGCAAACATAATTAATTGATGTTAACTTCTTTGTTAACAAATATGGCTTTAAGTGTGATTGGTGATATTGATGTTGATGATCTTGTTTATCATGAGAATATAACAAATAATAATAATTCAATAGACTTCTGATATAAATTAATAACTACAGCGCCTGATCTATGTCCTACAACTCAGTTTACCACTAAAATTAATAAAAACATTGAACAAATATTTACATGAATACAATTTCTACACAGAAAGCAATTATTTCGCATACAAACCATTAAATATTTTTGATAATTACACCTTACAATTTGATTGTGAAGATTTGATGTATAGGTATGGTGTACAGTGTAACATTCAGTTTTGGCAGTGTCAGCTAAACTTTGCGGTCTGGATGGCAACGTCAGGTTCTTGAATATCTTATTGTTATTTAAATTTACCGGGGTTAGTAAAACTAATATAAAACTTCTCGCTATTACTTTAAAATACGCAAATTATTCCATTGCCTGGCGAAAATGATTTTAACTTCAACAATAATAATATAGATCTAAAATAATTTAAAATAATTTGTAACCATTTTAACATTCCCCCACATAATGGTTCGGATGAAAACTGGTTAGTTACACGCAATAATACATTTTACTATACGAGTTGGGGCCAATTAGCAGAAGATGAATTTAAAAAAAGAATCGGTATCAAAAAAGAAATATATTGACATATTTCTATAGACATGAGGTTAAGATGCCATTTCGAATAATTAATAGTAAAATAAAAACAAAATGCAAGATTCCTACGGATTAACAGATAAAGGTATTGCAATAGTATATCAGAGTATAAAGTCTTATGTGATTTGTGTATTGGCAGTGTTGCACATAGGATCCCAGGGGCAGGGCACACTGTGTCCCTCTCCCTCCAAATCTGGGGGAAACACACCATTTTAGAGGGACAACTGAAAATAATAGTATATAATCCACTAATAGAGCTATAAAAATGAGATAATCTTGGTTGCTTCAACAGTTTTGTACCTTCACTTTGTGGTCTGCACTGTACTATCATAATTTCCTTGAACACTTGCATTATTGCAATAAAAGTTTTATCATGTGCTCAAGTAACCCATGAAAACATTATCTGGTGATCCTGAAATGAACTGCACCATGGAATTTTCCGTTCCGGATCTTGCTCTCTCTCATTTACGTTTAGTGTACACTCATTATCTTCCAGCATTTATTATAATAAATACCTATGTTTTCTGAAATACTTTTCTTTTCAAACTAATGAATCAATAATTACATGACAAAATGTGTATTTGCATAAATTTAGTCAATTTTGTCAACCTCAAAATAAATTAAATCTTCCTCGTTGTAGGGGTGACTTTAACATCTAAAATACGTTACACTAACGGCCGTCAAACACTTTACATTGCAAATCGGCCGACTGTCACAAACGTTTAATGTTTTCATTGCCAGATACATGTTTTTAAAATAGATATTCATTGTCATCTTACGGTTTAATCACCTTTTGCGACTTTGGACATTATTAGCGCCAATAGAGACAGTGGTGGACATTCACTAATGAAAAGTTGAAGGCGTAATTCTCGAATTTTTTCTGACAAAAAAGCGCGCCCAGGAGGGCGCAGACGGTCAAGATTTGAGGGACATGGGACAATACATTGCGGGGAAACCCGCGAGCCCGCGCTATATGTGCAACACTGTATTGTGTATTTAAGTTCCAAACAGAATATGGGTTACACAGTCTGTTTCAACTGTTTAAGATACAAGAAAAAAATTATTTGAGAAGTTAATTTTAGGAGAACAAGGTTATAAGTCTGATGAAAGATTACCAAAAATAATTCAAAAATTTATTTCAGATTCTACAGTTCAACTATACAATAATCTTGGTGGTAATTGTATATTTTTGTTCTTAGTGCAATGCTTATGAAAAATTAATAGCCTCGTTATATAGAACAATAACTTTTACAAAATGGTCGGATAGTTCTAAAATGAGAGATAAGAGCTAACTCAACTATAAATATAGTTGTTGTAAAAAATATTATTCCAGCCACTGACAAACAGTTTCCAATCATTTTGGCAACAGATAGGCAATGACATAAAAGAAGAAAATGTGAGTAAAATCCTTATAAATAACAAGGAAGAAAATGGTAATAGTACTCTGCAGATGATTTAAAAGACAAAGAACACGAAAAAAAAAACAAAAGCACATTTAATATTATTAATGTTTTGAGGACTTATTTTAATTTACCTTTGAGAAATGGGTTGTGAACTTCTAACCCTTCTTTTTGCTTTCTTTTGTATTTATTATTTATATCGCCATTTGCTTGGGAACTATTATTTGTTTTCTGACTTTAACTGTTGAGTCTTAAGGTCGATGTAAAGATCTGCTTTATTTACCATCTGATTCTATCCATTAATTTCCTTATTTTGTCAATCCTATAGATCAACGGAAGCTAGGTTCACCTCTTTTTGCAGCTATACGGTTAGATACTTATATCCTTTTGGATCAGCTTTGCTAGAAATTTGTATTAAATCTCCGCTTACAGTTTGGTAATATAGTGTTTATCCCTCTATTTTTGAATGATGTTTAATTACTTGATATTGTGTTTTATTCATGTTAAAACTGTGCTTAATTGTTTATCTATTAAAGCTTCAGATACAGGAGTTTGTTGAATTTTAATCCCTTAATTAGATAAATCATTAGAAATTGAACCGTTAGCAGTTGTTGCATCGTTTAATTGTTCATCTTAATCATGTTCATCGTAAGTACGATTTTCAAATGCGTGATCAAAATCGCTTACACCACCTTCTGCCATTTAACACTATTTACATGATAGATAACAACTTGAAACGAATTGGGTTTTTACAAAAGATAACAATAACAGTAAATAAACGTTACATGACAGTTGATTAAAGCAATAATTGAAAATGAGTATACCAAATGGAACTTAAAATAAAGTAACTTGTAAAACTTTAACTGACAAGGAATTGGATAACGATATGAAAAACAAATGAAGAAAACTTATGAAATTTTTTTATGATAGGAGATCAGCAAAAATATCAAAGTCATTGTCAGATTCAGATATTGTTATACGAGCACCAGCATCTTTAATTAGAAAATTTATATCCATTGATAATTTAACTACAGTACAGACAGAGTTAAAGGAGATTAAATGACACTAAACGGTATTAGATACATTACTAGATTTTTGTCATTTAAGTTAGGACTACCTCTATCAGCACAAAGTGGTAGCTTGATAACACATTAATTTTGAGAATCAACCAGAGGAAAAAGACTTACAGACAAATCTACATGACATTTCACTGAACCATGAGCTCTAAACAGTATTCTGATTATCTGTTTTAAAAAGGGTCTCGCTTCATTTTTTAAAACAATTCTTTTTCTGTGGAAATTGTATACTCGTTGAATCATCTAATAAATGAATCTTGATGAGCTTTCTATTAATTATTCTTCCAGTCAATCTTTCAGTTTCTGTTTTTAGTTGGAAAATGTATAAGAAGTGGTGATAATATGCATCTCTTACTTTTTGATATCGGTGGATCATTTAATGTTTTCATTTATTATACTCTTTTTATTTTCATTCAAATATTGATTATGAGACATAGTTTTTATGTGAGCATACAATAATAATAATAATAATAATAATAATAATAATAATAATAATAATAAATAATGACTATTTAAAAAGAATGCCACCATAAGTTGAAGAATTAATCTACCTTGAAACCCTAATATATATATATATATATATATATATATATATATATATATATATATATATATATATATATATATATATATATATATTGTTATGTATGATGTTTATATAATGTTGTATATGTGTTTTGGGAGGTTATAAATGTTTCTTCACTTTAATATTTGCTTAAATCTTTATGTTTGTTAGGAAAAACATGTATAACTAGTGTCCTTGAATTAGGTTGTTTTGATCAATATGTTTTCTCAATTTGAAGGTCAAGGTTGATTTTGTTTACAGTTAAAATTCCATTAAGATGACTCATATTCTAGAACATTCTGTCATGTGACCAATCTAGAACATTCTGTCATGTGACCAATCTTTATATATATCATGTTTGGTAGACATTTTGTTCAGTTCGACATTACCATCAGTCTTGTAAAGAGCTATTACAGTTGTGAAAATTCATTCCAAATTCTAAGAGAGGAATTATTTTAATTATTCATTGGATTATTAACAGTGCTCATAAACTTTTGGATTTTGGATTTTGATTGACATTTTTGGAATTTATGTGAACTTATTCAGAGATTTTGGATTACTTCATTTTGACTTCAGCACATCAAGATTTCTAGTACATCAGGACTTTGGAGACAATTGGCACATAATAACATTCAAGGACACATTCTATATTTAGGACTTGTGATTAGAACAATCATTCTTATTGGATTATTAGGATACATAAACACATTACTGTAAGTGACTTTTTGATTTTTCATTTTAATTATCTAGTAATAAATTGCTTGTTGATTTTTACTTGATTTGTTGGTTTCACTTTCTTTCTGTTACATTTTTCTTAGACCATAGAGTCGTAACAGAAATTGGGGGCCGTTCCGGGATCTGAATTTCTTTAAAGCATATTAGAGATATTAAATTTATCTTTGAAATTCATATTGATTTTGTCTCTGAATTTTTTTTGTCTTTGGCAAAGATTTTAAATAGAGAAATTTGTTTTGTGTAAAACCAACAAGCATTTACAATGGCATCTAATGTTCAGAATTTCATTTCAAAACCTACCCAGGAGGGGTTAGAGTGCATGAGAAAGGATGAGTTGCTCGAGCTTGCCAGAAAATACAGTCTATCTGAGGCAAAAGTATCATTGACAAAACAGGAGATAAAGATTATTTTGATTCAGTATTTAGTAGGAAAGGGAATTTTTGATAGCAGTGCTTTAAGTTTGAAGAGAAAGCCTGTATCTGGTTCTGACAGGAAATTAAGGGAATTAGAGTTAAAGAAACAGATTGATTTAGAATTGGCAAAGCTTCAGATTCAGAGAGAGAGAGAGAAAGAAGAGAGGCAGATCCAAATGCAGAAAGAAGAGAGGCAGATCCAAATGCAGAAAGAAGAGAGGCAGATCCAAATGCAGAAAGAAGAGAGGCAGAGGGAGAGAGAAAAAGAAGAGAGGCAGTTGGAGAGAGAGAAAGAAGAGAGACAAATGCAGATACAGATGGAGAGAGAGAAAGAAGAGAGGCAAATGCAGATGCAAAGAGAAGAAAGGGAAATGCAATTTAAATTAAGAGAATTAGAACTGGCAAACAGAGCACACTCCACTCCTTTAAACACAAGTCCAGGTTTTGATGTTACTAGATATATTAGGTTAGTACCCCCTTTTCAGGAAAAAGAAGTAGATAAATACTTTCTTCATTTCGAGAAAATAGCTGAAAACTTGAAATGGCCCAGAGAGCATTGGACTTTGTTATTACAAAGTGTACTTATTGGCAAAGCTCGTGAAGTCTACACTTCACTGTCAGTACAACAAAGCACTGATTATGATTTGGTTAAGGAGTACATCTTGAAAGCTTATGAGTTGGTACCAGAGGCATATCGACAAAGGTTTAGGAATTGTAGAAAAGAAACTGGACAAACTCATGTCGAATTTGCAAGGGATAAAGAACAACTATTTGATAGGTGGTGCTCAGCCAAGAAAGTTGATCAAGCTTATGATAACCTCAGACAGCTCGTATTAATTGAAGAGTTCAAGAGGTGCATCCCTAGTGATGTTAAAACCTATCTTGATGAGCAGAAAGTGGAAACTTTGGAAAATGCTGCTCGTATGGCTGATGATTATTCCTTGACTCACAAAATTTCATTTGGCAATAAGTCGTCCTCTCAGCAGTTTTCTGGTAAAAAACCATTTCAATCTCATTCGAGTACTTCCAAATTTCACAACAGCACAACTGTTAGGAATCAAACATCTGATAAGACTGATCAGAAATCCTTATCTCTTCCTACGTGCACTTATTGTAAAACGAAAGGGCACGTTATTTCTGATTGCTTCAAGTTGAAAAATAAGCAACAGAGAAAAGACAGAGCTTTTCCAAATGCTCTTATTTCTACGAGGTCAAGGTCACGGTCTTGTATTGAAAGCAATACATTTGTTGGGTCAAACAAACCCCAGTCTGATTCTATTTTGGAGGCTTATGAACCATTCATGTCAGAAGGTTCTATATCACTTATTGGTGATTCTGCCAAACCTATCCCAATTAAAATATTAAGGGACACTGGAGCTTCTCAGAGTCTTTTATTATCAGGTACTTTGCCTTTGTCTGAGGAGTCTTCTTCAAGTGAAAGTGTTCTTGTTCAGGGAGTTGAGTGCGGCTTTGTAAATGTCCCTCTCCATTGTGTAAATTTGGCATCAGACTTAGTTTCTGGACCTGTGACTGTTGGGGCAGTGACTTCTTTACCCATAGAGGGTGTTCATTTATTACTAGGCAATGACCTAGCTGGAGATAAGGTTGTGGTTAATCCACTTGTAACTGACAAGCCTTGTTTGGATCAGAAAGTTGATCCTGTCGAAACTGAAATCCCTGATTTGTACCCTGCTTGTGCAGTTACTAGAGCTATGGCAAAAAGAGCTCTTGAGATTGATGTTGATCAGGATATTATTCCTTTAGCTGACACATGTATTGGTCAGTTTTTTGATGAGGTCACTTTTTCCTCAGGTATTGATCAATCAAATGGTATTGATCACAGTGATCCTCTTTTGGCAACTCATTCTCTTTGTTCTAATCAGGATGACAAACGACAATCTCTTGTCGTTGAACAGGAGCAAGATCCCGAGATATCTTGTTTGTTTCAGAGGGCTATTAGTGAAACTGAAGCCACACAAGTTCCAGTGTGTTACTTTGTGAAAAATGGGGTCCTTATGAGGAAATGGAGACCACCTGATGTACCCGCTGGTGACGAGTGGTCAGTGAGCTATCAAATTGTTGTTCCTAAGTCATATCGACAGGAAATTCTTAATTTAGCCCATGAAACTCCTTTGGCTGGTCATTTAGGAGTCCGTAAGACTTATCACAAGATCTTGAATCATTTTTATTGGCCGAAACTCAAAAGTGATGTTTCTAAATACTGCAGATCTTGTCACACTTGTCAAATGGTAGGAAAACCCAATCAGAAGATACCTAAGGCTCATCTGCAACCTATTCCTGCATTTGATGAACCATTTAGTAGAATAATGGTAGACTGTGTTGGTCCTTTACCTAAAACCAAGTTAGGCAACCAATACTTGTTGACCATCATGTGTGCATCTACAAGATTTCCAGAGGCAATTCCTCTGAGAAATATAAAAACTAAAACTATTGTGAAAGCTTTGGTGAAGTTTTTTACACTTGTTGGCCTTCCCAAATCTGTAAAGTCAGATCAAGGGTCAAATTTTAAGTCTGGAATTTTCAAACAAGTTATGCATGAATTAGGCATCCAACAGTTTAAATCTTCTGCCTATCACCCTGAAAGTCAAGGTGCTTTGGAAAGATTTCATCAAACTTTGAAGAAAATGATTCGATCATATTGCTTTGATACAGAAAAGGATTGGGATGAGGGTGTTCATTTGTTGTTGTTTGCTGTTAGGGAATCAGTTCAAGAGTCGTTGGGTTTTAGTCCCTTTGAACTAGTTTTTGGTCATACTGTCCGTGGACCATTGAAATTATTGAAAGAGAGACTTCTTTCAAATGAAGACGCAAAGATTAATCTTCTTGATTATGTTTCTGATTTCAAATACAAGTTGTCAAAGGCCTGTGAAGTAGCAAGAACTAATCTTCACACTACTCAGTCAAATATGAAATTAAGGTATGACAGAAATTCACAGGAAAGGAGTTTTAAACCTGGTGACAAAGTTCTGGCTCTCTTTCCCATACCTCAGAATCCTCTTCAGGCTAAATTTTTTGGTCCTTATACCATTGAAAAGAAAGTAAATGACTTAAATTATATCATTAACACTCCTGGGAGACGGAAACAGAAACAACTTTGTCATATAAATATGTTAAAGGAATATTTTGACAGAGATAGCTCAGCTAATTATTCAGTTAATTTAGTTGTACCTGTCCCACACAGTGAAGATATCAACGATGGAATATGATCAGACTATAGTGACTCTGGTATAACCAATCTTCGGAATTCAGAAATATTGAACAACCTAGACCAGAAACTTTCACATCTACAACAACAGGAAGGAAATGAACTAAAACAGCTATTACATGACTATGAGCACTTGTTTCCTGATGTTCCAACACGAACAAGAAAAATTTATCATGACGTTGACATTGTAGATTCTGCGCCTGTGAAACAGCATCCTTATAGGATGAATCCTCTCAAACAGAACTATTTGAAGAAAGAAATTCAGTATCTACTGGAGAATGATTTCATAGAACCAAGTAAAAGTAACTGGAGTTCACCATGTATTCTTGTTCCCAAGCCAGATAATACATTCCGTATGTGTACTGACTATAGAAAAGTCAACAGCGTCACCAAAACTGATTCATTTCCAATCCCAAGAATGGACGATTGCATTGATAAAATTGGAAATGCGGAATATGTCACCAAGTTTGACCTTTTAAAAGGATTCTGGCAAATTCCACTCACGGAAAGGGCAAAAGAAATTTCAGCATTTGCAACTCCAGATAGACTTTATCAATATAAAGTCATGCCGTTTGGAATGAAAAATTCGCCTGCAACGTTTCAACGTCTGATGAACATGATAACATTTGGTCTTGATAATTGTGACGCTTATATCGATGACGTCATTATCTACAACAACACCTGGGAAGATCATTTGGAAACCATTCGAAAATTCTTCGATCGACTCAGTGATGCGAATCTGACAATTAATTTGAGCAAAAGTGAGTTTTGCCATGCTTGTGTCACATTTTTAGGACATATTGTGGGACAAGGTCAAGTTAAACCTATAGAAGCTAAGGTCAAAGCTATCTCTGAATTTCAAGTTCCAATTTGTAAAAAGCAACTGATGCGATTTCTAGGTATGGCTGGATATTATCGGAAATTTTGTTCCAATTTTTCCAAAATTGCTGAACCTTTGACAAGTTTATTGAGTAAGAAAACCAAATTTCATTGGTCTGACAAGTGTCAGGAATCTTTTGACAAGTTAAAGGCCATGCTTAAGAATGCACCAGTTCTTTCTGCACCAAATTTTAGCCAATCATTTAAATTATCTGTTGATGCAAGTGATGTAGGAGTTGGTGGAGTATTGATTCAGGAAGACAAAAGTGGTGTGGATCACCCTGTGTGTTATTTTTCTAAAAAACTAAACAAGCACCAGAAAAATTATTCCACAATTGAGAAGGAATGTTTGGCTTTGATATTGGCTTTACAGCATTTTGAAGTGTATGTTACCTCAGCTCTTTCTCCAATTATTGTGTACAGTGATCACAATCCCCTTACTTTCATCAACAAAATGAAAGATAAAAATCGGAGATTGTTGAGATGGAGTTTGATATTGCAAGAATATAACATTGACATTAGACACATCAGGGGAAAAGACAATGTGATTGCAGATGCACTCTCACGTGCCTAGAAATGTAATATTGCTTGATGTAATTAAGTCCAGTATCGTAAAACATGTTCTTATGTAATTTTGGTTATTGTAGTATTAGATGTATATTCAAAAGAAAGCTTTATTATATAAATCTTTCTTTTTCTTTATGAGGGGAGGTGTTATGTATGATGTTTATATAATGTTGTATATGTGTTTTGGGAGGTTATAAATGTTTCTTCACTTTAATATTTGCTTAAATCTTTATGTTTGTTAGGAAAAACATGTATAACTAGTGTCCTTGAATTAGGTTGTTTTGATCAATATGTTTTCTCAATTTGAAGGTCAAGGTTGATTTTGTTTACAGTTAAAATTCCATTAAGATGACTCATATTCTAGAACATTCTGTCATGTGACCAATCTAGAACATTCTGTCATGTGACCAATCTTTATATATATCATGTTTGGTAGACATTTTGTTCAGTTCGACATTACCATCAGTCTTGTAAAGAGCTATTACAGTTGTGAAAATTCATTCCAAATTCTAAGAGAGGAATTATTTTAATTATTCATTGGATTATTAACAGTGCTCATAAACTTTTGGATTTTGGATTTTGATTGACATTTTTGGAATTTATGTGAACTTATTCAGAGATTTTGGATTACTTCATTTTGACTTCAGCACATCAAGATTTCTAGTACATCAGGACTTTGGAGACAATTGGCACATAATAACATTCAAGGACACATTCTATATTTAGGACTTGTGATTAGAACAATCATTCTTATTGGATTATTAGGATACATAAACACATTACTGTAAGTGACTTTTTGATTTTTCATTTTAATTATCTAGTAATAAATTGCTTGTTGATTTTTACTTGATTTGTTGGTTTCACTTTCTTTCTGTTACATTTTTCTTAGACCATAGAGTCGTAACAATATATATATATATATATATATATATATATATATATATATATATATATATATATATATATATATATATATATATTGAGAGAGAGAGAGAGAGAGGGAGAGAGAGAAGAGATTAGAATGTATGTACACCAATATTCTCATTTTCCTTTCTTCCTCTCTCCCACATCCAGGCATATGAATCCACATGCAGTCAATATACATGCAATATGCAATTAGAGTAATGAACTTTTAGTTACAGTCTTTCTATATAAACATGCAATATGCAATTAGAGTAATGAACTTTTAGTTACAGTCTTTCTATATATACATGCAATATGCAATTAGAGTAATGAACTTTTAGCTACAGTCTTTCTATATAAACATGCAATATGCAATTAGAGTAATGAACTTTTAGTTACAGTCTTTCTATATATACATGCAATATGCAATTAGAGTAATGAACTTTTAGTTACAGTCTTTCTATATAAACATGCAATATGCAATTAGAGTAATGAACTTTTAGTTACAGTCTTTCTATATAAACATGCAATATGCAATTAGAGTAATGAACTTTTAGTTACAGTCTTTCTATATAAACATGCAATATGCAATTAGAGTAATGAACTTTTAGTTACAGTCTTTCTATATAAACATGCAATATTCAATTAGAGTAATGAACTTTTAGTTACAGTCTTTCTATATAAACATGCAATATGCAATTAGAGTAATGAACTTTTAGTTACAGTCTTTCTATATAAACATGCAATATGCAATTAGAGTAATGAACTTTTAGTTACAGTCTTTCTATGTAAACATGCAATTAGGGTAATGAACTTTTAGTTACAGTCTTTCTATATAAACATGCAATTAGAGTAATGAACTTTTAGTTACAGTCTTTCTATATAAACATGCAATATGCAATTAGAGTAATGAACTTTTAGTTACAGTCTTTCTATATATACATGCAATATGCAATTAGAGTAATGAACTTTTAGTTACAGTCTTTCTATATAAACATGCAATATGCAATTAGAGTAATGAACTTTTAGTTACAGTCTTTCTATATATACATGCAATATGCAATTAGAGTAATGAACTTTTAGTTACAGTCTTTCTATATAAACATGCAATATGCAATTAGAGTAATGAACTTTTAGTTACAGTCTTTCTATATAAACATGCAATTAGGGTAATGAACTTTTAGTTACAGTCTTTCTATATAAACATGCAATTAGAGTAATGAACTTTTAGTTACAGTCTTTCTATATATACATGCAATTCGATTTTGATTAATTTCTCTGCTAATAATATTTCCTCCACTATAATACCAGATTGATTTCATCTTGTTTACATGCCCGTTACATCGATGGTATTTTCTTCTATTTGAACAATTGTTTTGCTTTCATTTCTCTACTGTTTTTGTCTGTGTTACACTTATGGCATGTAATAATGCTCATTTGTTTTTTACTTAAATGTTTTTAAGTCATCAATTATCTGACTTATTCTTTTTTTCCAGACTTGTTAAAAAAAATACAAAAGCAAAATATTAAATCTATTTTCTTCAACAACATTTATGAGATATTTCCAAAACCTACAGCTATCGGTTTGCAAAATATCTGAGCATTAATTATTATTAGTAGTATTTATTTATTTATTTATTTATATTGGGGGTTTTTTTGTTTTTTTTTTTGTTTTTTTGTTTTGTTTTTCTCTCATTAAAGAAAATATTTTCATCGTACAAAATATCAAACTGCTTATCTTTTGGATGATTGATTGTACTTTCTCCCGAGGTTGTTATTTATACTTTTTGGATTGACTAATTTGTTATCCATTTATTTCAGCGACACAAAATTTGCATATAGTTCCCAAGTATTAAAAGAATCATAATAAACTTTCTATTTCACATATGCATATTTGATAGCATTAGTTTTTAATAATTTACAATCTTCTCTACTTTGTGTGCATGGTACTGTTTGCCATAGAGAGGCATATCCAATCATGATTCACACTCTAAAACGTCTTCCAATTTTTTCACATACGGATCACCTAATATTACTTCTCTTACCTTAAATATTTCCTGTGTTAAAGGAGGTAGGTATCATTTTGAAAAGATAGATTTATATTTTAAAATCTAAGTTGTTTCACCTATTTTAAATTTAGGTATTCTAAGTGTCTTCTCTGTTAGGTAACTAAGTAAACAAATGCAGACTTTAGACCCATTTTCTTCTATGCTTTCAGGAAGTCAGTTCAGTGATATATGAGGGGTGTTATTGTATCTCTTGATTGGTTTAGGCAATGTTTCTACCCATTTTCTCATGTCATTTTGAGTAAAATGCTTTCCACATTCTAATTTTTAAAGTTCTATTAAACCTTTCGGCTACCAAGGATTTTTTTATCAGAGTAAGTGGAAATCTACTTGATATTTACATCCTCCAACAATTCCTTAACTTTCCTGTTAACAAATTCGTTCCCTTCATCAAACCGTATCTTTTTTGATTTCCTGTCTTTGAAGATAATTTTAAATATATAATATAGATCGTCACATTTTTTCGACTTCACATTTTTAGACAATGAATATCTACAGAAAATGTCTACACAGTCAAAATGTATTTATTTTTGTTTTTATCTTTTTCCGTACGATTATATATCAGCTATATATGCCTGCCACTGTGAATCAATGTCATCTACATAAACCCTTTTGCATCGAAGTTTTTGTCAAGCTTGTTTGTTTAATGTGTCGGTGAACCATTTTTTCAATTCACATTTTTTAAGGAATCGCATGTATGATGTCGTAAAAAATTGTTTTTTCTTCTCGATTGTCCATAATTTTGTGGTATACATGATGATCTAAATTTTCAGGCTGTTGGTATCGTAATCAATATTTGTATGTGAAATGAAATTACAGGCTATATGGACACGCATTGGGATTACTCTCTTAACAGATCAAGTAGATTCTGAAATTTGTGCTTTTATTTTTATCTACACAGTGATTGTCATTATTGATTTATTTTGTTAGTTACTTAGTTTTTAACTTGGCAAGTTTGTTAACTTTGAAACATGGTGCTGCATAATTTGGAAAGATACGTTAAAAATTTCTGATAAATTTTGGTACAAATTATTTAATATTGATTTAGCAGCATATCAGGTTTCAAAAATACATGAAACATGGCATGTAGACACGCGAATCATGTAATTTGTTTATATATTGAGAAATCTGCACACAAAAGCATAGCAAACTCACCAAGAAACCTTCGCTACCCGTCGAAAAAACCAAAGCTTGAAAACTTTGAAAATCACTCTACAACTTTTCATCTAAAATCATTGCATTTTTCTTTCTATAGCGTTACTGTTTCATATGTTCTGCATACATTTTTATTAAATAATTTTAATAGAAGTAAAAATAAAACTTTAGAAAAATATCTTCATTTTTTTCCTATTTTAAAGATTTATATAACTGTTATAATATTTGAATGGCAAAATGTATTACTAACTTAATCTCTGTTCTGTCCATTTGTGAAATCTCAGTGATAACCCATAAGATATTGCTGTGAATAGACAAACGCATGATAGATTATACCGCAGGTGCTAAACAACTCGTTTTGAAAAAGTTGGTAAAAATTTGGAAAAACCAAGGAAAATCAGACAGAAAAGTAGAGCAGAATCATGAGATTAACTTACCTTTTATAACTGAACCAACCATATCTCCACTCACATTTCTACTCACATATATGTTACTCCAATCCAATAAAAACTTCGTTTTTCCAGAAATAAACAAGTTCCACACTGCAATAGCCAACGTTTAGCTGAAACTGCACTTTAGAAAAGGTTGACATGTTGCCTTTACAATAATGAAGGAAATAAATGAACCAGGCTGTCTACCCAATATTATAACATTAGAGAATCAATTGTTCCCTAATAACTGCATAAATTACTGAAAGAAAGCACTGAGAGACAAAAAACACTCCATGATGGTTAGGTCATATTGCATGCATAAAAGAATGTCTCAAACATTTTAAATGAAAGATAGTAGGTTTGCTTTGAAGAAAAGAAGAGAAAAGGAGGGAACCCAATGAAAAAGCGAGGAAAAGGAGGGACACTTGATTGACTGATACTGTGCGATACGTTTTTGATTCCTGATCCACAACAAGAAACAACAACAACAACGACAACCTTCCCCAACGGACACACACACACACACACACAGCCTGTCGATTAAACTGTCCCCATACAGTGAGTGTCAGGGCTCTCACGAACAACAGGTAAACTTGTTACTGCTCGAAACTAAACCATTGCAATTTGTAATACAGACATTTTCCCCTGATATGACACATCATTGCAGTTTTAAGAAATATTTTCACTGGACGATGAGTAAACAAGTAATCACATTAATAGATTCAGTTTTTCACTCGAAAACTGATTAAATAGATTAACATAAATGCATGTATATTTGCAAAGTTTGATCGTAAAGCCTAAGAGATAGACTTACCTAACGTTACTGGAAATGAAAAAGTTACATCCATTCAATACTGCTGTAAATCTAACCTCAATACTGAGGCATCTGCCTGAATTATCGATATCCTATGTGCGAATTTCCTGAATGAGACATATATCTGTATATGGCTGTATGACATTTATTCAAATTTATTGTTAATAAACGGGAAATATGTGCACCCGGAAGCTGACGATCGAATCGTCAAATTCACACCCATGTAACGTGCCGGTTGCAAGTCAAACCGGAATAAGCTCGAGTGTGTCAACAGTTTATGATACAAATCCGTTGGGATTTCATCGATATTAAGTCAAGTTTGTTTTATTTGCTTGCTTTTTTAAAATAGAAATAATGCATGGCATTATTAAACATCTTTAAGTTATCTCACTGACTATAATATGAAGTTAACTCGGAACACTAGACTCGCGCTATACTTAAAGTACACAAATAAATAAATACAAAAGAATTGTTGTTAATAGTTTTAAAAAGTGACTCACTACACGTCTTTGAAACTCGGAATTTGTTTAACAATGTTTTCTTGCGCGGGAATTTTTTTTTTTTTTTTTTAAATTCTTTTATTGGGGTGGGATGAGGATATTTTCAGTGTAGTAATGACACTCAGTTACTACAGTTTTTGTATAATATATTTTTTTACGATAATGAAAGAAAAAATATTTTATCACAGGCACGACTCGATTGTCTCCCATGAACGACGCAAGATATATAAGATAGATTTCAAACCACCTATTGCGGTCACTTCTGTCTTGCGGTTTCCTGTATATAAAGGTCGTGTACAAAATATCCCATTCAATCACAACTTAGTGCATATTTACCTTATTTAGTCAGGGAGTGCTCCATATAAAAAGATAAATGACATGGCCTGCATGTCAGCCCATGATCGAAGCATTACTTTAAAACGTCTGACACCGACTCCAAGGTCAAAAGGTTGAGAGAGTGTGTTGCATAATCTAGCTTTATAATGATTCATTTCAAGTGTGAAAAGAATCAATCAAAGACTTTAGGAAATATTAAGAACTGAAACACTTTATTCAAAACCCTAACATTAATGTTCTATGACTGTGACCTTTGACACCAAGTTCAAAGGAGCGAACGCGCATTTCTCAGAAAGAAATGCCTTCGTTTCATGGTGATTCATCATAAGTATGAACAAAAAGCATCAAGAGGTTCAGAAACATAAGCAAATGAAGCAACTTCAACCCAAATCTTAGCACAAATTTCTATGACTTTTACCTTGAGTCTAAAGGTTATTGGGGACTACCGTCTAAACTCGCGTATATTCAGCGTCCAAATGCAAATCACATAGACCCTGATCTGTCGTCGCATAATGCGCCTGCAGATCAGGGTCTATGTTGTTTGTTCTACTGATTAGTCCTTGCAAACTGCATAGACCCAGATCTGCCGGCGCATTATGCGACGGCAGATCTGGGTCTATGCAGTTTGCAGTTGGTATCAACTTATACGCGAGTATAGACGGTAGCTAGTGTAACATGAATTAATTGTATTAGCTGCAAATTAATTCCTTTCAAGTATTATGAAAATCATCAAGGGTTTAGGAAATTATATACAAATAATAATCTTGAACCAAAACCTTCACAAACCATTGACAACAACTCTACTGGAAACGTGATTGCTATATCTAGCTTCCTATTAACATGGGTTCGACAATAAAGTGTGCAATTAATTGTACGGGACGGCGTGGAGGTAGGGAGAAGTCTTAAGTACTGCACAATATGATTTGCAGTTATCCCGCACCTCTCCCAATATATATTGACTACTTCCTTATAAAGATGGACATCATATAAAGTCTTTTAGTGAAAAACTAATTTGTCGACAAAAGCATCAGTTCAGGAGAAATAATGATAAGATTTTAAAGCTGTCCACCGTGGCGGCCATATTAAAAGTCTGAGAGGCACAATTTTCATTTAGGACCAAGTAGATATCATAGGAAGTATTTTAATGAAAACCCATGTCAATATGACCTTCCATTCAAGAGGAGTAGCGATAGCAATATTTTCAAGATAGCCACCATGGCGGCCAAATTGGATGTCAGGTCGGCATTATTGTCATTCTGCCCTAACTAGACATCATAGGAAATCTTTTTGTGCAAAGCCCATCTCAATATCACCATCGTTTCAGGAGAAGTAAATATAACAATATTTTCAAGATGGCCGCCGAGGCGTCCATTTTTGTTTTTTGTCAGATCGGCATTATTTTCGTTTAGGTCCAACTGGACGTGATAAGAAGTCTTTAGTCAAAGCCCCATGTCGATATGATCATCCATGCAGGAGGAGTAGCAATGACAAATTGTTTAAGATGGCCGTAGTGGTGGCCATATTGGATGTCAGAGGGGCACACTTTCATTTAAGACCAATTAAACTTTGTGATAAATGTGTTTGCAAACTTTCGTGACCATTCTCCCAACAGTTCAGGAGGTGTAACGATGACACTTGCGCGGACAAAGCATGGATGATAGACAACCGACAACAGACTATTGCATAAGCTCTTAAAAATAAAGTACTGCCTCCGCCCAAGTGAAGTCCATCTAAAAAATCCATGAAAAAGTGTTATAGGAAACTCGATTAGACCATTAGAAAGCAAAATCACAATTTATGATTTTAATCTCTGACCTTTTGACCTCCAAATCAATATTATGCTGCTCCATATACCCATGTACATGCATTTCAATACATTTCATTAAAAAAGCCTTCTGTATGAAACTGACTAGTAGTCTGAAAACTACACCACTTCTCCGAATGACTTTGAAATTTAACGTTCGACCTTCAAATCCCTAGGTAGTTGTCCTCTACCCAAGCATACTGCATTTCCGAAGTTTAATGAGAACTGGGAGCAGAGAACCTAACTTATTATGTTCAAAACAAAGTCACATTTTGGGCTCCTGTCACCGTGACCTTTCATCTTTAGGCCCTAAAATAGATAGAATGCTACCTCTACATAATTGTATCTTACCTAATTAGTTTGATAATAAACACCTGCAGGAAATCATATGGATACCAAACATCATTTTTAGCCTCAGTGATCTTGACCTTCGACCTTTCGACCTTCCAATCAATAGAGAGCTGCCCCAAACCAGATGTCATTCATTTATGAAGTTTGATGAGAATCGAATGCAGGAAACTTGATTTATCTTGTTGAAACCAAAATCACAAGTTGCATTCTGTTAATATAGGCATCAATCTTTTGACCCCCAATAATATTCGTGTCATATCAAACATCTTTCTACCATGAAGAAACAACTCACAATTGTTGTTTGTAATCTTTTAAAAGAGACATAAAATGAATTAAACTAAAATAAGGAATTGTTTCCATCATTGAGCATCCATCATGTCTTTGATTGCCTATTGTGAACCTGATTTTCTGTCATTTGTTCTACCAAATATATTTCATGTTGAACTAGATGTAGACACAAAGACATGCATATCTCCACACGTCTGGTATGTTTATTGTCCCTAACAGCACATCCACATCAAGAAATATTCGTCTATACCTCTGTGATGCATCTGGTCATTTAGATGCTTGGAAAGAAATAGGTCAGGAACATGTTGAAACAGTTATCCCAGACAGCCTGTATGGTTCTTAAGGCTTCTGTATGGTGGTACCTCAATATTGGATGAAACCCAGGGACACCAGGAAAATATGTCTTGATCTTGATTTTGATTAGTTCGGTGCTACATCATAATGATATTTCTGCACCGCGCAGCGTCAACTTCTAGAACAAGAACTTAGTTTAGAAAAAAAAGTCTGTACTAATTTTGAAAAGTTGGTTTTCTGAGCATTTGGCATTTGTGATTAATATTTGTGGTAACGAATTACAGTCTTTGATTGTTTGGGGGCAAAAGCTGAATTTGTAACTATCTGTTTGTGTGTATGGTATCAGATAAGTATATACATGTTTTCTACTTGTTCTTTTTGGTTTGATTAAATTGTAGTAGAGTATTTTTGCTTTGTTTCTTCAACCTTTGTAGAAAAATATTAATCTATTTTCCAGTCTACGTTGGTTTAATGGTTTCCAAGACAACTTATTCAATATTGAGGTCATACTGCCTGGGGTATAGTCATCATTGAATGTAACAAACCTGGATGCACGTTTTCGGATTTTTTTAATTTCGTCCTCTAAAATCAGGGAATGGGTGTGTATGGGGTTTCAAATAATATCAAGCTAACACCAAAACACATTGGTCTTGAATTTGCCCTTCGTCAAGCAACGCGATCAGAAAATCTTGTGAACTTGTTCCATGCTGCAAACCATGTAATTGGAATCGAAGCAATCCGTACATTCGATAACTGCATTGCTAACAGTGTTCTAGATAAATCTGTACACAGTGGATATGTATATGTGCCTGATAACATTGTACTTGGTGCAATTGTTGCATGTGACAACACTGGCGTCTTAGAAGC
Source organism: Margaritifera margaritifera (assembly GCA_029931535.1). NCBI lineage: Eukaryota > Metazoa > Mollusca > Bivalvia > Unionida > Margaritiferidae > Margaritifera > Margaritifera margaritifera. The sequence goes on from JAQPZY010000959.1 coordinate 522,213, forward strand.
TACCGCGGATGGCAAAAACACATTCCACTGTACACGGACGATGGCCTGGTAACGTGAAACTGGAAGACGGATCATAGATAAGAGCACAGCTGACCCGCAGTGGAAAAACTTTTTCGATCGTCATATCTTAGAAAGTCTGCACAAACTTGACAAAACCAATTTACCATCAAACAGACGACCAATCCCTGTATTTCAGGAAAGTACATTGATTGAAGTGGACGACTGGTTTTCTGAACAAACAGATATGAAGCAGACAGCTTTAAGAAACATGTCTTGGATAGCTGCAAGGCAGTACCACACAGATGATCAGAAAGTACTTTTGTGGGGTGAATATAATGAAGCAAGTAGTTCTGTTAACCCACCTATGACAACTGCCCGAATGCTGCTAATTCTTCAAGATCCTGCAGATGATTATGATACATTGACCACAGTGATTAACAATTTTGAGTTCATAAGAAGACATGATGGGCAAACGTATACTTTAACTACAGGAGACCAACCGCTTTTCAGCCAAGGTAAGGAGTTGGCGTGGACTAATAATAAGAAATATGAAAATGTCATAATCCGTATGGGGGGGGGTGCATGTCTTCTTTACCTTTCTGAAAGCGATTGGTCAACATGTTGAAAGTGCTAGTTTAGATGATGTATGTACTCAAGCTTAGTTATGTAAACCTAATACAGCAAAAACCATCATGGATGGGAAAGACTACTACAGGGCTGCAAGAGGGCGTATACATACCTACGAAGCACTTTGGCGCATTCGACGGTAAATGTTCGAAGACTGGCTCAGTGAAAACAACAACAATGCACTGAATGAAATGGAGACGTTCGTACATCAAATAGCTGAAGAAGTCAGTGCAAATAATAGGGGATATGGTGATAATGCGAAAGAGACAGTGACTGCACTTGACAGTTTCTTACAGCAGAAGCAAGTATATGGCCTCTTGGAAAACTTTGACCGTTGTAAAGCCTGGAGAACTGCGTCTTCTGGGCAACATACATGAAGATTGTAGAGATCCTTTAAAATTTCAAAAGAGCAGAGAGAGAAGGCAACTGGAACCTCCACCTTAAGTCAAGTTCCACCAGATTAAGCTACAGAGCGGGTCGATAAGATGTGCAAGTCATCTGGAGAAATCATTGGAATAACTAGAAATGATCAAGCCAGAGATAGGTTGTGCACAACAAGGGCAGTTAGATCACAAGTCACTCATGAAACTAAAGCGCTGTTTGATTTGATAGATGATGTAAAGGAAATCACATCCACTCGTAATGATGCCTTTCCTGCGTGCATAAAACTAGATGAAGTAAAGGTAAAACAATTGATAGACCAGTTCACAACCTTGGATATGTTTTGAATGCCTTCATCTGTAAGAGACTCTTGTGCACATGAAGTAACTGAAGAGTCAACGTTGATTTCGCTGGCAACAAAAGATGTCACGTTCGACAACGTTGTACATGATTTGTTGACAGCCGAAGAGAGGGGAATGCAGGCAGTTAAAATCAATGTAAAGGAAAGAATATAAGAGAAGACTGTGTTACATTCTTTGATCCAGTGAAGAACTATAAATCCAAAACCTTGGGTGTAATGTGCAAAATCATCTGTTTCTGGGAAACAAGGTAGTGAAAAAGGTTGATCAAAGCTGATAGGAAATCGTTGCAGCACCTCCTCAATGCTGGAAGTTCTGTTCAAATTGCAGATATTTTGAAGCATGAACTGTCGCCATTTCCATTATCATTGGCAACCATCTGTGAAGAAATGACTGCATCGACAAAGTCAGACCTGCTGTCTCTTCTTACCAAAGATTTTAATGTGTGTACTTAACCAGATATTCCTGTGGACACTCTCGATTTTGTGTAATAATTGATGGTCATGCATTGGCCCAATCTCTTTAAAAACCACAGGGATACCAATACATTGCAGAGCATGCCAATGTGTTTATACATGCCGTGTTTAAACATTTTGGAGCCAGTACAACACGTATCTCAGGTATCAGTCGTTCAACTCATCTCATTCTAAGTGAACCAGGAAAAGGAAACCAATAAAGAAACGTATCCATGATCGGATGTTTTACTTCCACAAGTGTGGAGCCAATTCATTGCCATAGAAGATAATATGACAGATCTTGTTTAATTTCCCTCAGATGAGCTTCTACAGACAGCAAAGAGCTTACCAAATGAGTTTGAAGAGCTGGTGGTGGATTTACAGATCTACATAATGCCAAATCAAAATGGAACATCACTCCTCCGTCAGCCAACCATGAAGAGGCAAATACACGTATGGTGCTTCATGCAATTAATGCTAGAAACACCAATGTCAAATGGGTAATTTTTGGTTTGTAGAGATACTGATGTACTACTGTTGGTTCTACACCATTTGGGAACCTGTGATGTAGAGATTTGGATGCTATCAGGTACAGCTAAAGAAAGGAAGTGTTTTCCCATCCATGCAATTGCAGCTAAATTAACCCGACCAGTGCCGGATAATATTGTGGGGTTTCATGCACTAACAGGGTGCGATAATACCTCATCGTTTGCCGGAATCAGCAGAAAGACATGCTGGAAGAATTATCTGAAAAAAACAGTTACTTCAGGCCTCCAGGAAGGATGGAAACATTTTGGATGTAGAGAAAATAGTTTGTAGGATTTATGGAAGCACCAATACAAACCTGTAAGATACGTGTTGACACTCTTTGGTTCACCCTATTTCCAAACAAAGAAGTGTCTGGACCTATTGCCACACAATGCACTGGTGCTGCATTTTGGGAGAGCCAATTTCCAACCAAAGATGGTTCAGACAGATATAGCAATAATGAATTTGGAAAGTGCCATTGAAACCAGAGGATGGAAACAAGGTTTGAAGAGGTCTGAAGTGGTATGGGCAAGGCTGACAGCTGTGTCTGCTATATATCTTGATCATACCACCTGCAGTTGCAAGACTAAGTGCTGCACGGCAAGATGCAAGTGCAAAAAAATGTGACTTATATATAATGTTGCCTGTTCATGTGATGTTGTGAACTGTGCAAATCCTTCTCTACTCGAGGCAACAATTGATTAAGTGTTACAACACTGCTGCTTGTTTGTGGCATCCATTATTAAATACCATTGTAAATGTTAGGAAAATGTGTGTACACATCCAGTAGTTTTCTTTGTGTATCTGTCTAAATAAGAGTGAAAACATTTTATGTTAATTTTATACACAATCCTCAAGCTGTTTTACCTGAAATATAACGTGATTTCTATGACATTTGTACAAGTTGTCTTTGAATAACAATGTATATTTTTATTAATGTGGATACATTTAGTACTTTTATGGATGTTTATCTGTCTGAAAATGATACAAAAACATTTATTGTACAACCAGTACACAATGCTGATGAGTCTTTAAAGTTATTTCTAAAAGCAAATTATGTGATTTGTATGTCAGATGTCTAACTGTAATAAAATACATGCTAGATTTAGAATGAGTACTGTCAGTACTCTGATTTTTTTTATTTTGCCTAAATAATGCTCTAAATAAACATTTATAATTTCGATTTTATATCTACATCTTTTTAACTCCACACCATATATTTACCCAGTTGACCTATTTAATGACCATAAATCAAAATATCATGTGGTTCATCCACCTCTACGATGTTTGTCATACCCCAAGAAACACTTTTAGCATGGATGCTGGATTTTAACAAAAATGCCGTCAAAAGTCAATTTTGACCCATGAGCTGGCAGACTATTCTGTCAAATTTGGTCAAATTCTGTTTGGTGTTTATTTTAGAAAACATTCTTTACAGGTTATTCTCCTTTTTAGTAATGCAGTCATATATGATGATGGATCAGCATAATTTGTACATACTAGATAGGTCTTCATGCCAGGATGCTTTCTGTCAAGTTTAAGTCTAATTCTATTCAGTAATTTTGGCAAAGAAATTAGTTAAAGCTTCTTCTTTTTTTTAGTAACTGTGGCCATATTTGATAGTGGATCAGCACCAATACCAGGATGTCTTCGGTCAAATTTGGTTAAATTCAATTTAGCAGTTTTTGAGAAAAAGTCATTAAAACATTTTTATATTTTTAGTAACAGCAGCTAATTTGGTGGCTAATCAACATCACTTTTTTCTACAAACTATAAAGGTTTTCATGCCAAGATGCTTTCTGTCAAGTTTGGTCAAATTCTATTCAGCAGATTTGAAAAAGAAGTTTTTGGAAGCTTGCTTTTATTTTTTTATTTTAGTACAGTGGCCATATTTGAAGGCAGATTAGCATTATTTGTGCAACTTGAAAGGTCTTCCTTCCAGGATGCTTTCACTCAAATTTGATTAAATTCTGTTTTTTGAGAAGTAGTTGTTTAAAGTGTTTTTACTATGCTTACTAGTGGCGGTCATATATGAAAGTAGATCTGCATCATTTGCACACTTATGAAAGCCCCAGATGCAAGGGTACATTAAAATTGGTCTGGTGATTTTGGAGAAGTTTAAAATAGCAACTGTTGACAGCTGTACAATGCATGACACATGATGGATGCAGGGCCATATCATCAACTCACTTAACATTATGGCCATGTGAGCTAATAATGGGTCAGAGGAAACAAATAGAACTTTATTGCATGCCTACACCAACCATTGTCTTGCCCACACTGTTTTAATACAATCCTGCATAAAGTTTTGGAGAAAAGATGACAAGCTTGGCTTCTCAAATACCCCTATTTAGGCAATTTTTCAATATATTTTTCTAAAAATAATCTGGAGAAAATAATCAAATCCAGTGAATTTTTGCCCCACCTACAATGGTGAAGTCATAAAAGTTCATAATAACAAAATCTATGTTCTTTAAGATAGAGCTGTACAGTTACTGGACAGCAGACATGGAAAGTAACCATGTTTCATTGAACCGTCTCAAAGGGCATTACAAAAGTGCAGAAGAGGGGTTAAAAAAACATTGGTGACCTTGACCTTGAAGATAAAACCTTGACTACCCAGTAATACATGAGATCCCATCAAACTGCAAAGCACAAGTACACCGTGGTTCATACCTGTACCTCCAACAGTTTTTATAGTATGAAAGCAGAAACAAAAGAAATCTAAAAATATTGATCTTGACCTTTACCTTGTAGATAAGACCCCAAATGTGTAATGGAACACATCTTCTATTGACAATATATAAATCTAACCAAACTCCGTCTATTTATCCTAAACAACTCTTACATTAGGAAGTAAAAGGGCAAATGTGACTTAAGCATAAAATATTGACCTGTAACCTTAACCTTCAAGATAAAACCTGCAATGTTGTAAATGGCACACCTTTTAGTGATGATATACAGTTTCACAATGTTTCATCCTTTCATCTCAAATGTTTATAAAACTAGTGAGTGGAAAGGAAAGTATATTGAAATAAATTCAATATACAACACCATAACATTGACCTTGAAGATAATACCTCCATTGTGGTACACAAACACCTGCTAAAGATGATACATTTTATGTCTATCAAGTTGCATTCCTTAATCTTAAAAATAATAGCCATGATCTTAACCTTCAAGATAGAAACCCCAAGGTGATCCACAACGCGTCTCCTAAAGATACTATATATAAGTATACTAAGTTACTTCCCTTGATCTCAAAGACTCTAATATTATACAGTGGCAAGGAAAGTAAGATGGAAAACTTAAAATGCTAAGCCATGACCTTGAACCTCACAATAAAACCCAATGTGATAATTGACATACACTATAATGATGAGGTACATGTATATTAAGTTATATACATTAATCTGAAATGGTTCCACAGTAGCTCAGTTGGCAGAGCATTAGACTTGTAATCCAAGGGTCATGGATTCAATACCTTTCTAGGCCACCCCAGGTTGTCTGCCTCGGTGTGTCCTTGGGAAAGGCACTTAGCTCCCATTTCCTCAGCAGGATACAGTCAATAATGTGTAAAAAGTGCCATTAAAGCAACAAAAATCCAACTTCTCTAAAGTTAAAAAGCTAAAAGTAACATATGATGGAAAATGACAATAGTTATGTTGCCTTCACCTTAAAGATAGAAACCCTATTTTGGGATACAACACATCTTCTTGTGATGATGTACAAGTATGCACAGTTTCATCCATTAACCTCAAATGGCTTAAAAGTTATGTTCCTGAAGGGAAAGTCTGTGATGAATATCTAAAAATATATTGCAACATGACATTGACCTTGAAGACAGTACCCTCAATGTGGTGTGTGATACACCTTCTATTGATAAGGTATAATTATACCTAGTTTCTTCTCTTAATCTCAAATGTCTTTAAAGTTATGGAGTAAAAGGGAAAGGGTGATGGAAAACTTAAAATACTGAGCTGTTACCTTAACCTTGAAGATAGGACCTCCAGTGTGGTATGCAACACACCTTTTAATGATGACGTATAAGTCTACAAAGATTTTCTCCTTAACCACAAATGGCTTTAAAGTTATAAAGTGGGCAACAAAAGTGCTTGAGATGGATGGATGGAAATGCAGATAAGATGTTCCCTGACCTTTTTATTGAAGACCTTATTGAGGATCTACACCAACCATATACCATCTACACCAACCATATACCATCTACACCAACCATATGCCATCTACACCAACCATATACCATCTACACCAACCATATACCATCTACACCAACCATATGCCATCTACACCAACCATATACCATCTACACCAACCATATGCCATCTACACCAACCATATGCCATCTACACCAACCATATACCATCTACACCAACCCTATACTGTCTACACCAACCATATACCATCTACACCAACTATATACCATCTACACCAACCAACACTGACCATATACCATCTACACCAACCATATACCATCTACACCAACCATATACCATCTACACCAACCATATACCGTCTACACCAACCATATACCATCTACACCAACTATATACCATCTACACCAACCAACACCGACCATATACCATCTACACCAACCATATATCTAGGGAAAAGTTTCAACAAAATACATTGTGCAGTGTGTGAGAAGTGATGATCAGTTTTGTCACAGACATATGGATGAACAGACAGATGCACAGAGGCAATGATAATATCACTACTTTTTGCTGAAGTGTGTGGATAATGAAATATGTGTTGTAGCTTTACTTACAGTGTATTTGCAAAATAAAATCTGTAATACAGACAAATGGACAGGTAACATCATCACATATATCCATAAACTTTTGTGGCATAATTAAATATTTAACATACATTACAAAATTAAGTATTAAAATTTCACTAGATAATATATATTTCAGATGGACAACTGTTGCTGGATGACAAAGGAATGTACAGTTTTACAGAAAATTTTACCATATAAATGTATAGTGATATCTGTCTATAACAGGCATCCAACCTTTTCGCGTGAGGAGCCACATTGCACTTCTTTTTCTCACTCACCATATAAATGTATAGTGATATCCATCTATAAAGACCATGAAGAAGTCGCAAAATTGTGTCCTCTGTTGAGTCTCAAGAGTATGTAAGTGAAATGAAGAACGATATTGTCATTTATAAGCAGTATTCTTTATATGGAGGTGTTGACTAAGAAGGGTTTTACTATGTTTAGAATGGGTCACTGTATCCCATACATGGAGGTGTTGACTAAGATGGGTTTTACTGTTTAGAATGGGTCACTATATCCCATACATGGAGGTGTTGACTAAGATGGGTTTTATTCTATTTAGAATGGGTCACTGTATCCCATACATGGTGTTGACTTAGATGAGTTTTACTGTTTAGAATGGGTCACTGTATCCCATACACTTAGGTGTTGACTAATGATGGTGGCTGTTACTATATTTAGAATGGGCCATGGCATCCCTTACATGGTGGCACTAACTAAGGTGGGTTTCACTGTATTTAGCATGGGTCACTGTATTCATTACATGGCAGTGTTGACTAAGTTGGGTTTTACTGCACTTGTATTCTTTACAAGGAGGTGTTGACTAAGGTGAGCTTTACTGTATTTAGAATCAGTCACTGTATCCCTTACATGGTAGTACTGGCTAAGGTGTGTTTTACTGTATTTAGAATCGGTTCCTGTATCCCTTACATGGTGGTGTTGACTAAGGTGGGTTTTATTGTATTTAGAATAGGTCACTATATCCCTAACATGGAGGTGTTGACTAAGGTGTGCACTGTATTTAGTATGGGTTACTGCATCCCTTACATGGTGGTCATGACAAAGGTGGGTTTTACTGTACAGTCAAAGCCATCACCAGCATCCACCCATGGGAAAAGGCAAAACTGGCCATTATACACAGGTGATCTCTGTACACAGGTTCACCTTTTAAAATTTGTTTTTGAACCAATACTATGCACCGAATATCATTATAATTATTATTATTATCATTATTATTATGTTATCAAAATTGTTTTATGTGCACTATTCAACAAAATCATAAAATACGCATACTGTATATGTTGTTCTCTCCCAAATTTATTTTCCACACTAGATTACTGTATTCTGCTCACTTTAATCCATCCTATAAATTCAATCATCACCAACTTAAAATAATCACCGATCTTAATTTATTTTGTGCACCATGTCAAAACAATAATTTCACTACTGACTTACAGCTACATATGACTGTAAAACAGAGGAGACTCTTTCGTCAGCCAACTTGTATAAGTTTCACTTGGAAACAGATTTTTCACATTTTAAAAATAATAACTGGATAAGCCAGTTGTTCAACTCGCTGGGATCAAAAGACAGTTGGCTTATGTGAGAAGCCTGTGATGAATAGGAAATCCAAAGAAGTCATATATGGCTATTCTTTGTGACCCATGAACCAAAACTTAACCTGCCTTTACAGACAAGTTTTAAATATTGAATGACCCCTGACCTAATGAAAAGTAATGTAACTCGTATCTCTTCTCAAAGACAAACTTTTTCTTCAGAGATAGCTTTAATTAACATGCAAATAGATGAAGAAATCAAACTATACCTGTCACAATGGCACATTTCTGCTGAGATAACACTATTTTTCCAACCACCCAGCAAAAAAATTGCTTTGACCATCTATAATAATGATAAAAACTGCCTCGCTTTCGAATTTGACATATTGACACCTTTGAGTTACACTGTCAACATGACTGGAGTTACAAGTACAAGTGAGATAAGAAATGTTTGCACATCAATTCACATGATATTCCTTTATTTAAACAATGCCTTCCTCATTAAGCAAAACTTAAGTTTGCATAGACTGAGCAATCAATGTAGATATGCTCCACTGACCGCTTAAGGCAGGGAGAAACCCTTGTTTGGTTAGGAAACACCTGGCCGCTGACCACGGAAGGCAGGTGACCGTTACATACAAGACATTTATGTAGGAAATTTGCCACGGGGAGATTAGAATGGCCATTGTGAACAGGTGACAACTGAGTAAAGGTGACCGTTAGGACAGTGTTTACTGTATTTAGAATGGGTCATGGTATCCTTTGCATAGTGGTACTTACTAAGGTGGGCTTTACTGTATTTAGAATGGGTCCCTGTATCCCTTACATGGAAGTGTTGACTAAGGTCTAATGGATCACTGTATCTGTTACATGGGGGTGTTGACTAAGGAGAGCTTTACTATATTTAGAATGGTTCACTATCCCTTACATCGAGAGGTTGACTAAGGTGGGTTTTACTGTATTAGAATGGTTCACTGTATCCCTTACAGGGAGAGGTTGACTAAGGTGAGCTTTACTGTATTTAGAATGGGTCAGTGGCACTGGAATAGCATAGAAAAGTTACAGGTTTGCATAGAAAGTTTCATTGTCCTTGACTGTTGGACTAAAGGAAATTAACTACAAGGGATGTAATTTGTAAAGCAAAAGCATACATCTCCCTCCCCCCTCCCCCACTTCACACCATGACAATAGGTGTCATTTTCTGACACTGGTACTTTGCCAGAAGGAAATGAAAAATCTAGCATTGTGAATAAAATGGAATTTTGTTAGGTGTGATGTAGAAAGTAACTGATGTTTAAGGTCCAGAGTTTAGCCTTCCTCTTGTAAGATCATAACAGTTTGTTCAATTTAAGAAGCATACAGTAATCTTCAGCTTTGCAAAAATTGGGATAAGTTTGACATTTGTCCAAATGTGGAGCCAGGATGCAGAAATCTTGGACTAAAATAAATTAAAATGACAAAAAAAAAGATTTGCAGACCAAAAAGGTACAAGTTTAAAAAAGTTCAAATAAAACAAAGTTTGAAATATTGCTTTAATTGCATGAAAATCTCATCAAGTTATCTACACATACCTACAAACATGCACACCAAATTTCATTTGTATACCTCAAATTGTCCTAATAAGGCTTTTGTCAAAACAGTTTAAGTTCAAAAAGTTTTCGAAAATCTGCAAAATATTAGAAAACTGCTGCAATTACCTGAAAATCTAATTAGTCTGCTACATAATAACACAAATAGGCATTTTTTATTTTTTCTTAAATGTGCTTATAAGATATTTTCCAGAAAAGCTAAAAAAGTTAAAAATGTGTGAACAAAATAGAAAAATAAGGTTACAGTTGCCAAAGCTTAATAAGGTCCTGCTTAAAGGAAAGTGTGAAGGATGTGGGGGTGGGGTGGGGGGACAAACTGATTGATTGATTGGTGTTTAATGGCACAGCAAAACATGAAAGGTTATATTGGGTTGAGGCAACTGGAGTAAAGTGCCTTGGCCCTGACACACCATCTCAGCCAACCCAGCCTGGTCTGCACAGGATTCAAACATGCACCCTTCTAGTCACAATTCTGACATGCTTACAACTGTACCACTGTGACTCCTAACTGGGATTAAGGACATTCGATACACCTAACAAACTTTAAAGGGAATTAATTGACCAATTGTCACTTACCAGCTTAATTAAAAATTCAGAATTCAAATGATTGGGGACGGGGAGCAAAGGCAATAAATTTTCACTTTGCTATGAAACTTCAGTGCTAAAATTTTCAGGATGCATCAATAACTACATGAATGTCAATCAGATGGCGTACTCAAAAATGTATTTCAATTTTGTTAAATGATCCACTAAAATTATTTTCATTTATACGACTCAAAGAGGCAAATAGTACATTTTTCATATTAAAGAGAAATAACATTTTATAAAATGTTTCAACAAGCATGCAATTGGCAAAATCACCAACTGACCAACAGCCTGACATGTTTACATGCTTTTTGCAGGACAGTAACGGTAAGTATGATGTGGTATAAAAACAGCTGACACACTAGACAAAATGTATATAATAGTAATTAACAATGTGACAAATATATTCACAAACAACAAAAGCAACTTTGATGTCAATAGAAGCTTGACAAAAGAAAATGGATGCTTATCAATAACCGAAAAGGCTTTATTTTTTACAGTAGTCAACAGAAAGCACAAACTGCACTGAATTTTTGAGACACCTTACAATCATTATTAAAATACATGTATTAAGTATATGTAACATTAGAAAATAATATGCTCAGAACAAGTACATAATTTGATGTAATATATTATTTCATTGAGATCTTTGTCAGGGGTAATATTTAAGTTCCAAACTGTACATGTACTCATAGAAAACTTTTCATCATAAAAAAATTAAAAATGTGTATACCTGTTTTACCTATAAATGACTGTAAAGGTGCATCTGAAACAAAATTCTTGGCTATATTATAACCATGCAGCAAATTGCAAATGATAAAACCATGATGGCTGCAAAATTGTGTGTTGGAAATTAGGCCCAGAAAATCTGGTGTTCCAAGAATTATGGACAATAAAAATTGCTATACTGGGTGAAATGTAAAACAATCATTTATCTCTGCAATTTTTTATGTACAAGATTAACATCTCCATTTAAATACATATTTACTTTGAAATTGCATAGACACTATTACAAATGTCATTATTATTTACATAATATGATGCAATATGTAATAAAAATAGAGTCAAGGCTTTCCATTAAGCAGAATACATTACCATATCATTAAGTTTAATACTTGGTCAATTAAATTTACATTTATAGTAAATCTAAATAAATATAATTTTGATTTCTGAAGGACAGGGAAGTATATTCATCCATCAGAGATTCTGCAAATAAAAATACAGACATCAAGTAACCTTGAGGTCATAAGATCTAAATGGACCAATCTAAATCCAAGGAGTAAGTCTTCCACAAGGAACAATAATATGCATTTTTTACTGTTTTTTACAAAGTAAAAATATTTTACTGGTTCTCAGTGCTAGATTATTAATAGGCTTCAATGCATATTACAAGGTAATGAGGAGTCTCACTGGTATTTGAGTTCACACTATTACAAGTGTGCCTCTGCCTTTGACTATCTACACCAAAGAGAAATCAAAAGTTTTGCACAAGAAAAAAAAAGTCTGCAAGACATCTGATATATTCTACTTGATCTACTAAGGAATCCATCCGTCACTCCTATAACATGGTTAATATTGATTATCATATTTCACTCTGAGTTCTCTTGAACTTTTCAAATCACTACCTCCAGCATTAAACACCAATGTCACTAATTAGGTTGTGTTATTCATCTGCCATCACATAATGCAGAAAAAGGTCATGATGCAATGAGTTCTATTGAACATTTTAAACCTCTACCTCCAGCATTAAACACCAATATCACTAATTACTAGGTGTTGTTCCTCATCTGCCAACACATAAAGCACCAGCAGGTCAGGATGCACTATAAGTTCTCTTAAACATTTCAAACTATCATCTCTATCATTAAGCACCAACATCAACAGCTTGGTTGTGTTCCTCACCTTCCATCAAATAATGTACCAGCAGGTCAGGATGCATTCCAAGTTCTCTTGAACATTTCAAACCACTATCTCCAGCATTAAACATCAATGTCACTAACTAGGTTGTGTTACTCATTTGCCATCACACACCAGCAGGTCATGATGCACTCTGAGTTTTTCGTGAACTTTTCAAACCATTATCTCCAGTATTAAACCCCAATGTCACTAACTAGGTTGTGTTACTCATCTACCATCACATAATGCACCAGCAAGTCATGATGCACATTGTTCTCTTGAAGTCATAAAGTGGAGGAAAACAGAACATGATCTGCACATAATGTGACGATAAATCTAAGTCTATGGTGTGAGCAGCTGGGTGACCCATAGATACAAATAAACACTGTCTTTGAAGTAAATAGAAGTTCTAAATTGAAAACTATAGGGCTGAGCTAATTCTTCTTGTAATCAAATAAAGTAAAAGGTGAGAGAGCAAGCTTAAGGTAAAGCATAGTCTATTTTCTTACAACTGACTTTGATTGATCTGATAATTGCATTAGTACCTTACAATCTAAACAATTTACTGCAGGCATAGTAGAAACCAACTTATCCAAAATGATTCCATCTGAATTTTTATCAGTTTTCTAAGGCACATGTAAGTCCCCCCGAACAGAGATATTATTCATTGGGTATAGCCAACTATTTCAATGGGAAACGTTTATGTCAGAATAACAAACTCTATTTTCTGTGAGACAATATACCCAATGTATTCATTATAGTCCAACCCAAGTGTAAACAGCATGGACCCAGATCTGATATCGCATAATGTACCAACAACCACAGTTTACACTGATTTTTCTAGTTTTGACAGGGAGCCATGGCAGCAGCTCAGTGGTTAGCATGCCAGACTTGCAACAAAGTGGGTGTGTATTCAAATCCTGCCCAGCACATGCCAGGTCAGCCACCATGGTGTGTCTCTAGGCAATATGGGCAAGACACTTTACTCCAACTGCCTCGGCACGATATAACCTTTCTTGTGTTGATGTGCCATTAAACACCAATCAATCAACCAATCTAGTTATGATGGCAAGCCATCAGTGCAGGCACCGAACTGTCAGTGTATTATGTGATGGCAGGTCTGGGTCTACACGGTTTGCATTTGGATGCATATTATACCCATCAAATAACAAACAAAAGCTTATTCAAAGAAGCCGGTTCAAATTCAAAAGTACAAGGCCAGGTCAATGAAACAAATCTAACAAAAATTGTTACAGTATTTTAAAAGTAGATCGCTGCAATGTTACAATTTGCAAAAGTAGGTTTTTAAGCTGCTTGCTGGCTGCCAATCAGATCACTGCCTATAAAATCATGCTAAAATAAAAATAACAATGCCAGGACTCCTTTGAAGCTATATTTATATGTATGAGAAAAGTCATGCTTTTCACTAGTTTGCCTACAGAGAGATAAATAGATACATACACTCCTTTTGAAATCTTTGAAAAGTGTAAAGCAATAATGATGACTGGCAATTTTTATGAGTTTCTCAACTTATCTGCACTTTTTTGGAGAAAAGGAGTAGAGTAAATATGAACAGTGCAGTGGAGAGGAAATAAGTACAGCAAGAAGATATGATGGCGGGCCTCACTGCAGCACTGGCTTTACTCAATAAAGCTAGTATTAGGCAATACATATACATGTAACTGGTTTCTTTTTCACCTACAGTCATGCAGTTTCTAGCAGCCTTATGTGTAGGGTTGTTAGTCCAGTGCCAGCTCATACATACATACATACATACATATATATATATATATATATATATATATATATATATATATATATATATATATATATATATACTGTGAGAGGGCATTCAAGACATTTAAAAAATAACATTCTTTTCTATGATATCAAAGTAGAGGTACAATAATTAGTTGATACAAACCAGAACCCAGAGATTAATGTTGTTTTGTATTATTTTGTTTGTAATCTATTGTTCTTAAAATCCACTTCAGAAGCTATTATCATTGTCCATCCATAGAAGCCAGATTTTACTGGATGAAAGTCACAGGCTTTGAGTAACCCTGGAGTAACAGCCAGCAGTACAAACACAGTTCACGCTTCAGTAATTACCTTGATTAGACATTGCAGCTAAGGCCTCACATGAAAAGTATGCCGCACTAACTCCCACTCATCTAATCAGAACATTGATGGAGATGTAAAATGCACAGTTAACCTACTGAAGGTGACCTATCACAATATACAATGTATAGTCCTTACTATGGAAAGTTTACCACTGAATAAATATATTTATTCCTACTTCCAACACCACTGGTCTGTACTATGGAAAGTTTACCATTAAATAAATATATTTATTCCTACTTCCAACATCACTGGTCTGTACTATGGAAAGTTTACCACTGAATAAATATATCTATTCCTACTTCCAAAACCACTGGTCTGTACTATGGAAAGTTTACCATTAAATAAATATATTTATTCCTACTTCTGAACACGATTGGTTCTGAGTAGGCAAGGATGTATATATCATACAAAAATCTGTATGGTCATAAGCTAAACACAAATACTTAATCTATGTTAGTAAAGCACAGATGGTTGATTACACTGACTTTCTTGTTTTGTTGTAAGGGGCCCTGGGTGGCCAAGTGGTCGGAGGCATTCGCCTTTACAGATTCTTCACACATCTCACCTCTGTTAGCGTGAGTTCAAGTCTCAGCTTGACCAACATGGGTATGTGAGAAAGCTTGCCAGTAGCTTCCCGTGGGTCTGTGGTTCTTCCCGGGCTCTTCCTCCACCAAAATATACTGGCCACGATGTATAGCCTATTATGTGCTAAAAAATGGCGTTAAACCCCACAAAACCAAAGATTCTTTTGTTTTTAAGGGTGTACATGCATGCAATTATCAGATATCATGATTGGAACATAAACAACACCCAATAAATGAAGTTTAAACATAAAATTTCAACAAAGTCACCAAAGCATTAAATATAGGTGACAGAGACCTCTTTTTGTAATAAGGGTATGGTACTTATCAGCTGCATTTCTCACCAAGTTTTATTATCATAGGTATGACAGTATGCATATAACATGCCAAAATTTCATGTGGTTATCAAAATGCAAAAACTTTACCAAATCCAATAAAAGATGAAATAACTAGGTCATGACGAGCTTCTCTTCTTGTAAGGGTGTGGTAGTAACAGAGATGCATATCATCATCAACTTCACGATTCTAGCATGAACAAATCCTGAGAAATGAACATCAAACAAAAAATTTAACCCATGTCAGTGAAGCATAAAAGATGGTCAATAAGGACCTAATATTGAAATGTGGGAGTACCACTCATCAAGATTCTAGATAGGATAGCTGGTACACAGAATGCAAAAACCTATGTGGTCATTAGCTAAATACAAATACTTACCCTAAGCCAGTAAAATATGAAATGTAGATCACAGTGATCTTTTTTGCATGGGTTTGGTACAGAGAGAGATGTACACAATCATCTACTTTAATGATTAAAGCATGAACATTTTAAAAACAACCCTAAGTCTATTAAGTATGAAAAATGGGTCACAGTGACATACTTTTGAAATTAGGGTTCTGTACTCAAGCTGTAGCCCCTAACAAAGTTTCATGGTTCTTTTGTAAGGTTGTGGTACTAAAAGATGCATACAAGCATCCAGTTTGATGATTCTAGCATGAACAGAGCTTGAGAAATAAACTTCAAACACAAAATTTAATCAAAGTCAGTGAAGAGTGAAATATGGGTCCCAGTGACCTACTTTTGTAATAAGGGAGTAGCACTCATCAAGATTCATCCCCTCACCAAGTTTCATGATTAAAGGTATAACAGTATGCAAACAACTGAGCTAAACACAAGAATTATAAATGGTACATTATACCCACCCCATGTTGAATAGACATCCATGTACATAACTGAAATTTTTGTGATGAAACCACTATTCTTCTTTCAGTGACTTTGACTTTTGACCCCATAATTAAGACTTCTTCCTTACCCAAAGTACAAGCCATCCACAAAGTTTGGTCCAGGTTTGTGATGTAGAACTGATGTTATTGTGCACAATCTTTCTTCTTTCAGTCAGCAATCTTGACCTTTAACCTTTTGACCCTGAAATCAATAGCGTTCTTTCTTACCCCTAGGGCAAGCCATCAACAAAGTTTGGTCCAGGTAGGTGTTGTACAACTAATTTTATTGTACAGAAATCTTATTTATTCTTCAGTCAGTAGCCTTGATCTTTGACCCCAAAATCAATAGAATTCTTCCTTACCACAAGTGCAAGCCATCCACAAACTTTGGTCAAAGCATGTGCTGTTGAACTAATGTCATTGTGCAGAAACCATTTGCATTCTTTTAGTCAGTGACCGTGACCTTTTACCTTTTGACCTGAAATGGATACATTTTTTTCCCCAACACCAAGTGCAAGCCATCCCCAAAGTGTGGTACCCGTAGTCAATAGAGAAATAAAGTTATTGCGTGGAAACCACATTTCTTCTTTTAGACACACTGACTGACCTTTTGACCCCAAGTCAATATGATTCTTCCTTACCCCAAATGCAGGACATCCATAATCTTTGGTCCAAGTATATGATGTAGAACTAAAGCTATTGTGCAGAGACCATTTTTCATCTTTCATTCAGTAACCCTGACCTCCGACCTTTTGACCCTGAAATGTATAGGTTTCTTTCTTGCCCTACGTGCAAGCCAGCTACAAAATTTGGTAACCATAGATGGAGAACTCAAGTTATTGTGCAGAACCAGTTTTCTTCTTTGAGTCATGGTGACCTTGACCTTTGACCCCAAAATTAATAAGTTATTCCATACCACAAGTGCAAGCCATCCACTAAGTTTTGTAATTGTTGATGGTGGACAACTTAAGTTATTGTGCACTAATGAAATTGGTTATGGACATATGAATGTAAAGACATCAGAACATAATCCCTGGGGGGGGGACACATAAAAACTAAACTCACATCACTTCGTATCAAATAATACATCCTTTTCCTCTCTACTCATTATTAGTAAGTTTTTGAGAGAACTTAAAAATCCTTATAAGAATTGCAAAAATGTATAAAGTTACCGAAGATGAATCATCTTTTAAGTCCTTTGAAATTATAAAGCATGCCTGAAGTTTAAACACTACATCAAAAGTTGCACAGTAGTCTAGACCACGGAGTACAATCCCATTTAGTTTGGCTTGGAAATACAAAATGGAGGGTTTTTTTTAAGGTGCATTTCTGTCAAATTGAATGAAGTTATCTTCAACTCTAAAATCAAAATACTAAATACTTTAAAATTAGAAGGGAAGTTTATCAGCAAAGGATTCTAGACAGTTAGACTCATTATTTCTGACAATCAGTTGTGTTGTTCAGATTTTTTTCTAGCTTTTACAATTGAATTTGATGATACTTACACCTGCTACACCTTAACTAGCTACCTTCATGTTGTACTCTTGAAAACTTGAGTTGTTAGTGAACAGGAGCTCACAAGATACCCCCACTTTCTTTGACACAAGTCAGTATGTTTAATAGTCAATTAACCATAAAATGTAGATCACAACAACCCAGTTTTGGTGTGTGACATAACTGAATCTCTGTGTTTTTGACATGCACATTTGGTGGCAAAAGATTAAATGGTGTCATAATTTGAGCACAGACACCATCTTTACATAGTGTTCAAAATCCTGGAATAGTGGTGACAACAACAACCAAATTTTAACGTGTGAAATGCTTTCATTCTAAATGAATTCTTCATTTTTTGCAGTAAAAAGTGAAGAGGTACTGGAATTACAGCCAAGAAATAATTGTAACCAATTTTGGGTCAGTACTAAAAAGTAGGTCACAGTGACCCAGTTTTGGTGTGCAACACAGTGTCATCCGAAAGATACACAAAATAAGTTTAATGTAAATAAATATATTGGTCCAAAAAATGCAGCAAGTTTGATGTTAATAAGTGAAGCTTTTCAGAAATTATAGCATGGACAAGAAAGATAGATTGACACACAAAAAACAAAATGAATCCCATATACCGCCCACTTATTGATGTGATGGTATGAAAAGAACGCAACTCTTTAACAATAGCCATTATTCAAGGGTTGTGTCCTTTTTTAAAAATATGAAGTTAATTATGTATGGAGTTACTGAAACATACCGTATATACTCACATATAAGCCGATACCAACTGCAAACTGCATAGACCCAGATCTGCCGTTGCATAATGCGCCGGCAGATCTGGGTCTATGCAGTTTGTAAAGACTAATCAGTAGAATAAACATAGACCCTGATCTACCAGAGCATTATGCAATGACAGATCAGGGTCTATGTTGTTTGCATTTGGACCCCGATTATACGTGAGTATATACGATACTTTAAAAAAGCAAGCAAGAATAAGATTCCCAAATGGGCATGAGGTTGCTCACTTGATTCATATTAAACTAAAAGCTAAATATAATAGCAAATGTCTGGTTAAACTCAGTTGAAAGGCATTTATCTCTTGCTTATATTAAACTTAGTAAAAAATTTATAGACCTCCAAAGACACAATTATTTTAGAAAACATAAAACAATGAAAAAATGTGTAAAATTTAATTTCATTTGCTACAGTTGTTTTACAAATGTCAGAATGTTTTCCACCCAGTTGATATAAAAAACAAATGGCTGCTATGGATGTAAAAAAAAAATGGCTGCTATTGATGTAAAAAAACAAATGGCTGCTATGGATTCTATCAAAAATAACATTGACTTGAACATGTCTTAAGGAACATTTCCTGAAAATTTGATAACAATAAATGATGTGGTGTTGGAAATGTCAAAATGTTTTTCACTTTGCTGCCAATAAGACCAAGAGAAACACAATTTTTGCAGATCATGCTATGATAAATATTTCCAACAAAATGTGGTTAAAATTAGACCAGTAGTTTTTTGGAGATGTGAAAAGTATATTTTCTACCTGGTTGTTATGAAGGCTGAATGGTTGCTATGGAAGCCATCAAAAACAAAACTGCCCAAAAATATTCCTGCAAAGTTTGACCAAAATTTTCTGGGGTTTTTTCACATGTCAAAAATATATTTTTGATCTGGTTGCAACGGAAACTAAGATATTGTCACTCCCTTTGCCATTCGGGTGGTTCACAGCTAGTTGACAAATGTCTTCCTTGAACCCTAAGTTCATGCAAAACAGATGACAAATGAATAATGTATGATATTATATGTCATGTCTCACTTTCCATGAATAGCAATTGAAACACAATCACATATTCTCTACCTATTTTATGAACACTTTCATATGAAAAGTTCTTTGGTACCCAAGTCTGTGGCATACTGAATTAATGGAAATCTATTTTTAAATGGAAATCTTCAGAAAAGCAGCGTGTCTGTATACCAGTCTCATTTCATGAATTCTCAACCCCATACTGCTATAGCCTCATTCACAGAAGGTAGAGGAAAATTCCATGACAAAGACAGCTATAGTGTATATACTTCCCAACCATACATGTGTCAGTAAGCAAAAGTATGTAGAATACCCAAAGTCTGCAGTCTTGATCATAAAGGTTGGACCATAACACTGAGACCTGACACAACCATACAGCTTTAAGTAACCATAGAACAGCAAATGGCACGTTATACACTCATCTTGTGATCTTTAATCTACAAATAACCTTGACTGTTGAGACTTTCCTGTATGTTAAGGTGTCAGTATGGGTAAAGTTTCATCTTTAGGAATTAAAAAGTTACAGCCTGGATAAGTGAACATACTACTGACTTGTGTTTTACCCTGATGGCAAGGGGTATGACTGTGAATACACCTGACACTGTCAAGTCATGATATATAACAGGTTAAAGTTTCATTAAAATATCTTCACTGATTCAAAAGTTATACATGTAGGCCGTTTATGAATAAAGGTTGCTTATTTATATTTTCCTTTTCTGTGATTTTGACCTTGAGGCAGGGCACATGGCTATGGTACATGCCACACTGTCAAATCATGATATTTAACCAGTTAAAGTGTTAATAAAAGATTTTCTCTGGTTAA
The DNA here is from genome assembly GCA_029931535.1 of Margaritifera margaritifera. Lineage (NCBI taxonomy): Eukaryota > Metazoa > Mollusca > Bivalvia > Unionida > Margaritiferidae > Margaritifera > Margaritifera margaritifera. The sequence goes on from JAQPZY010000959.1 coordinate 543,039, forward strand.
AAATGTATACTCCAGACAATTTACAAGTCACAGAATTAGTTTTCCTTGTTGTGACCTTGAAATTTTAGGGTACACAACACACCATCTAGTCATGATATATACTTGGGCAAAGTTTCATGTAAATCTCTTTACAAAGTTATAGGCCAAACAAGCAAATGTTAGCAAGCCAATGGATGGGCAATACCATCACAACTTAAGACAGGCATATAAAAAAAAACATGAAGATTCATATAATAATTTAACATGACACCGGAGTTACATGTTCATTTTGGTCACCAGAAGTTAGTGTTCATGCCTTGACCCTAACATTGAGAAATGACCTAAAACATAGTATGTAACACATTCTCAAGTCATGATATGTCAGTATTTTTTTATACTTTCCTCCCAACAGCTTAAACAGTTCATGGCTACAGTCTAGGCATAAAAATGGAGTACCTTGACCTTAAAAACAGAACCATGAAATTGGTATATGAAACATTGTCAGGTCATCATGGATACAAGCATAGTAAATTTAATCTCTCTAAATAAGGGGTTTTTAGTTCAAGACTTGGCACGTGACCTTGACCTTGAGGCTAAGATTATGGAAGTCACAAAATAATCAAGATGTAATAGTGTACAAAATTTGATAAGTATCTGGTAGTATACCAGAAACCAGTGAAATAAAAAGACAAAGTATCAGACTACATATATAACAAAAGGCCCAAGGGGACCTGATACCACTCACACAAGTATTGAAACTATTAAGGTGTTGGTATTTATCTTCTTTCCTAGATAATATATATAGGATCACTTTCTCAGCATAAAAAGGACAAGTCATTTATACAACCAGCACTATCCCATGTATTTCTTCTTGCCCCTGTGGATTTATTACTTGATTCATACCTAGAAACTGTTCATAGCCCCACCTTTAAAGTAGATACACTTACTTGGTATAACAAGGGGAGTTAATCCGTGCAATTAGCATGGATTCCTGGATATGTCCCTACCCCACTCAGGCCTAGCCCCTGGAGTCATAACTCAGAAAACCATTGAGATACCCACCAAAGAAAGCTTCGGGTTTGATTCCTACAATCAGATCAGCCAAGATCCTCATTAATATGTGTGCATCTTACTCATAATCAAACTCATCTGAGAGCTTGATACAAGCTTACATTTCAGAAATATGGTTTCTTGTGTGTTCACAAACTCATCCAATCAGATGCATGATCACTTCATTAATATAGGTGGATGTCACTCATATTTTAACTCATCTGAGATCTTGATGATACAAACTTACATAGCACATCTGAACATCTGATCAAAAATATGGCTTCTAGAGTGGTAACAAGCTCAGTCAATCATATGCAAGATCACCTCATTAATATCCATGGATGTTGCTCATAACAGAACTCATCCAAGATTTTCATGTTATAAACTTACAAACACAATCAAATCAGAAATAAGGCCTCGAGACAATTCACAAGCTCAGATAATCAGATGCAAATTCACCTCATACATGGACTTCACTTATAATCGAACTCATCTGAGGTCTTGATGATATAAGCTTACAAACCAAATCTGACCAAAATCTGACCAGAAATATGGTCTCTAGACTGTTCACAAACTCGGCCAATCAGATGCAAGATCACCTCATTAATATGCACGGATGTCACTCATAATGGAACTCGTCCAAGATCATGATTATATAAGATTATAAATCAAATCTTATCAAAATCTGATCAGATATATGTCCCCTAGATTGTTCACAAGCTCAGCAAATCAGATGCAAGATCATCTCATTAATATGCATGCATTTTCACTCATAATTGAATTTGTCCGAGGTCATGATGATAAAAGCTTACATGCCAAATCTGACTCAAATCTGTTCAGTGTTCACAAACAAGTGTTGACGGACATACTCCATATGATGCAAAAAACATCATAGAGGATATATGAATGATGATAGATGCAGAGACACAATACTGGACTTGATTTTGAGGTTTGTCCATTATAATATAGGTACAGATACCATAAGCTCACTTGGCCTTTGGCCAGGTGAGTTACAAATATTGCAAAACTAAGGTTGAAGTACAAGCTTTAAATGTCATATGCTGCAAACATTCAATGATTTTAAAATATTTGTTACATATCAAGTTGAAGACAAGATTTTTTTTCTGGTTAATACAATTTGTAATATTTCTTGAAAACTCTCAAATACTTAACCTAGTGTAATTCAGTTACACTACATAATATTTTCTTTGTCAAAAAACAACAAAAAAGCCTTATCACAAGATATGTGGAAAATTTTAGATCTAGTCTAGTGTTATAAATTCATCTAATGTTGGCAATGATGGTGTCTTGGATGAAACTAATTTTGACAGTCCTTTACTTCGACTCTGAGGTTTCTTGAATAAAGGTTTTGGCACTTTTTGTATTTGAGTAAAACTCTCATGGCCCCCAAGACCATTGTACCCCTTTCGAATAACACTACTATAGTCCGCTGAACTCTTTTTCTTGAAAATGTTCATAGACCCTAATGTAGATGTGAAATTACTGATATCCTGAATGTCTCTTCGGGCTTTCTTGGTTGGATTTTGTTCAGAGGCACTGCTGATCTTCACATATTTGATTTCATTCTGTTCACATTCTTGTTTCCTTTTGACCTCAGGTGGCGTACGCTGTACAATATCTGGCGATGTTAAATCTATCAAACTGTCATTTTTGTAAGGTATATTGAGTCGGATTGGTGTGGAATTCATGGAATTATTTGGACTTGGTTCCATCAGTGTTTCAATAAAGCTTGAACTTGCAGCTGCACTAGGACTAGCTATCGCCTTTTTCAAATGAGATAATTTTCGCTTAAGAACCTCCTTTTCTATCTCTGCTGTTTTTAAGTCTTCTTCAGAACGAAGCAGCTGTTCTTGTAAAATTTCCATTTCTCGAGTTTGATCATGTAAAGCCCTGCTTTTCAATAACACTTCTTTACGACATTTGTCCAGTTCATCTTTAAGAGTTTTTTTTTCTAACTTGACCCTTTCATATTCACGTTTAATCAAAGCACACTGTCGAGAAAGAAGTGTAATGGCTCCGTCCCCATCCCCAGACTGAGCTATAATCTCCTGAGCATCACTTTCACATCCTGAAAAAAAGTCAGAACCGTTAGTGAAAGTTTCACACATGGGCATTTTGACTATCATTATGTATGGAATTGCTCTGAAAGTTTAAAATACTTGAGATAAAAAACGTTTCCATTTAGTAAGAATTTTGACAGTAACATGCTGAAATAAGGCTGCTGATTTGTCACATGCTGTGTTTAAACATATACATTTACTGCAAAAGAATGAGAGATACGGACTGAATAAACTGGGTATTTTACTCCTGGATGGAAGTAACTGCATTTTTTAAATTCAATGGGATATTTAGTGAACATTGCAACAAAAAAAAAAATTATATTCCAGACTGTCCTTATTATCAAAACGATGTGTTCGTAAAATATTTATATACATGCATGCTGCTTATCTAGAGCTGACTGAATACCTTGCAAAGGATTATGCATTTTTATCCCTAATCATCCCTGACCTACTATATCTAGTCAGCGTTTCCAATTACGCACATTTGTGTGTCAGAGATGCATGTCCGAAAAATTTTAAACACTTTTTGTTGCCAATGTGTTTTTTTTTTAAATAATTTTACCCCCCCCCCCCCCCCCCCCGTTTTGACACCAAGTTTTTTTTTTAACTTTTAATCTTGCACCCTTTGAGGAAACACTGCTAGTAGGACCCTAAGGGGCTTGGAAAGCTCAGAAGTTATGAGCTTGCTTTGCATCTATGCGGTCCTGAAATTGATGGTCTGTTCTGACCTATGTAAAGAAAGGTAGTGGCCATCCATGGTTGTTGATATTCTGAGTTCTAAAGTTTCCTCTACATTTAAAGACAATATAATGCCAACATCTTTGCAATCAAGAGTGTTTCATATAAGTGAAAAACTTGTTATGCAATCAAAGTTAAATAAATAAAGTTATAACTACTAATAGTATATAAAAAAAACATATCTTTACTCAGGAAATGAGTAAGATGATGGAAATTTTTCTGGAGAACTAAAATCTTCTGTCACTTGTCCACGACTTTATATATATGCTGAAAAAATCCCCAATTTTATGGAATTTCTCAAAAATATTGATTCTGAACGACTAAACCATTAAAGGCTTTTTCCAGTCTTGTAATCTCTTTCAGATTATCAAATACCTGAAAAAATCTGTTTACATTTAATTGATTTAATGATACAGCCTTAGAGGCTGCCCCTACTTCATTTGTTTCAAAATTTGTTACAGGTGAGACATCATTGTCAAGTCCACCAAAATGGTGAAAGCCAGCATGGCGATCAATATGACCTCAATGTGTGTCTGTACAGGTGTCAACACAATAGATTAACCTCAATGTTACAGTTTATTAGGTATGTCTTTTCAGGCTAAATTAAAGGTGAACTTGACAACAACAACAAAAAAAGGGGACAGAAGGGTCTCTTGTTTCACAATTTTTACATACTTCTAATGAAAATTATTCCTGCCCATACCTTCCAGCCAGTGTTGGGTGGGTTTTGAGACTCAAAAGTGTGTTTTGTGGTCCCAAGGGAAGTCAGTGTATATGATCCAAAAAAGCAATGTTGTACAATTGGAAGAAATGATCTACTCTTATAAGCCTAGAGAAAATGACTGGAAAATGAAATATGAATAAAAGAATAAATAGCTGTTTGCTTTTAAGTATTTAATACACTGCCACAACTAAAGACACAAGACTGACAAGACATTTATGCTGCTACATTCATGTGAGTCTGGTACAAATTAAACTTTTCCTTATTTGCAACCCCAAAGGATAATCAAATGTATGCTGCATCAGCCCTGAGATTCCATTTGACTCTATGATGGGAGTTCCTGAATCTCATAAAAGTCTAACAATCTACTCACCACTATTTGAAAAGTGCTATATAGATAAAACTGCCACTCTTTTGAAATGACAAAAACTGGCACTCTTGATGGGACAAAAACTGACACTCTTGATGGGACAAAAACTGACACTCTTGATGGGACAAAAAGTGACACTCTTGATTGGACAAAAACTGGCACTCTTGATTGGACAAAAACTGGCACTCTTGATGGGACAAAAACTGGCACTCTTGATTGGACAAAAACTGGCACCCTTGATGGGACAAAAATTGGCACTCTTGATGGGATAAAAACTGGCACTCTTGACGGGAAAAAAACTGGTACTCTTAATGGGACAAAAACTGGCACTCTTGATCAGACAAAAACTGGCACTCTTAATGGGACACTCAATTCTAAAATCCTAAGAAAAACACTGACATTCTCTCAAAGTCTCTTTGTATAAAAATATTCCAAAAGTTCTTCACAAAATAAAGATATGGAGATCCTATATTTGTCAGTACCCTATCTATCTTTTCCATAAATATTGAGCTGAAGTACGGGCTAAAATGCTAACATATTTTTTGTTTGTTTGTTGGATTCTTTTCCTTTTGTTTTACTGATTCAATTTTTTTCATGCTCATCATTTACAACAAGAGTGCTGTGAACGGTAAAGTATATGCCATCCCATGTTCAATATTACTCTATGTAGATAACTCAAACTTTTGTGCAGAAACCAGTTTTCTTCTTTCAGTCACACTGACCCTGACATTTGACCTTTTGACCCAAATCAATAGGCTTGTTCCTAACCATAAGTACAAGCCATCAACAAAGTTTGGTCTAGGTCTTTAATGTTACTGCCCAGAGACCATTTTTCTTCTTTTTATCACAATGACATTTACTTCCAACCTGAAAATCAATAGACATCTTCCTTACCCCAAATGCAAGCCATCCATAAAGTTTGGTTGAGGTATGTCATGTACAACTAATGTTACTGTGCAGAAACAATTTTGTTATTCCTTCAGTCACAGTGACCTTTACCTGTGACATTTCGAGTCCAAAATCAATAGGGTTCTCCCTTACCCCATGTGCAAGTCATTCACAAAGTTTGGTAGCTGTAGATGATGGTGAACTGAAATTACTGTTCATAAACCAATATTTCTTTTTTCAGTCAGGGTGACCTGGATGTTGACATTTTGAGCCTGAAATCTGTAAGGTTCTTCCATAAATCAAGAGTAAGCCATTTGCAAAGTTTGTTAACTTTGGATGGTGCAGAACTCAAGTCACTATGCAGAAACCATCTTTCTTTTTTCAGGTACAGTGATCTTATGCTTTGAATTTTTGAGCCCCAAATCGATAGGGTTCTTCGTCACCCCAAGCGCAAGCCATCCACAAAGCTTGATTACTGTTGATGATGGACAACTCAAGTTATTGTAAGGAAGCGAAATTGGGAACTGATGGACAGATATCATAACAATATACTGCACTTTATGGTGGACATATACAACTGAACATCTTTATATCATGCACATGTCATTATATTCATTATAGTCATCAAATTCATGAAATCAAATATCTTCAATAACAATCAATCATTATTTATTTCATACAAACATAATTTTACAAGTCTGGTGAGTATGATTGTATTGAATCCTTTTCATGTTTCTTACAGAACCTTTCTTATACAAGTAAGAAAACGGGAGAAAAATGAATTTTCCAATATCTTGGAACAACTAACAAGAGTCCCTCAAAGGGATTGACACTCTACTGTGCGAAAAATAAATTCCAGGAATTCAAGATGAGACAATTGCTTCTTTTTAACTTCTGAGTGCTGAAACGATCTCTGATATTTCTGAGCAACAAGATTTTCAAAACAGCTGCTGTGGCATTCATATTGGATTAAAGATTGGTGACATTTTCATTTAAAACCAACTAGACATCAACAGAAGCCTTTTGGTAAAAACCCCATGTGAATATGACCATCCAATCAGGATGAGCGATAACAAGACTTTCAAAATGACTGCCATGGTGGCCATATTGGATGTCAGATCAGCACCATTTTCATTTAGTAACAACTTAACATCATAAGAAGTATATTAGTGAAAACCCCTTGTTGATATGACCATCCATCAAGGATAAGTAGCAATGACAAGATTTTAAAAAATGACCACCATGGCAGCCATATTGGAGGTCAGATTGGCCCCATTTTAATTTAGAAAAAAGTAGATATCATAAAAAGTTTACTAGTGAAAACTAATTTCGATATGACTTTCTGTTGAGGCGGAGTATTGATAACACTAGTTTCAAGATATCAGCCATGGCAGCCATAGTGGATGTCAGATTGGCAACATTGTCATATTGGTCCAACTAAATATCACAAGAAGTCTTTTGGCGAAAATCCCATGTCAATATGACAATCCATATAGCAGTAGTAGTGATAAGATTTCAATATTGTGACTGTGGTGGCCATATTGGAGGTCATAACAATACCATTTTCATTTCAGACCAACCAGACTTCACATGATGACTTCCAGTGAAAATCCCATGTCAATATGACTTTCTGTTCAGGAGTAGTGATAACAAGATTTTCAAAGTGGCTGCCATAGCGGCTATATTGGAGGTCAGATTTCATTTAGGACAAGAAGTCGTTTAGTGAAAACCCCATGTTGATATGACCATCCATTCAGGAGGAGTGGAAATAAAAAGATTTTCAAGATGGCCAATGTATCGACCATATTGGATATCTGAGCGGCACCATTTTCATTGAAGTCCAATGAGACATCATAAGAAGTCTTTTAGTGAAAACCCCATATTGATATAACCATCTATTTCAGGAGGAGTTGAAAAGACAAGATGTTGGATGTGGCAGCCATCCTAGATGTTCAAGAGGCATCATTTTCATTTACCCCCAACTGGACAGCATAAGAAGTCTTCTTGTAAAAATACCTTGTCAATCTAACTTTCTGTTTAGGAGCTGTAGCAATAACAAGATTTTCAAGATGGCTGCTGTGGCAACCACATTTGATGTCAGATCAGCAACATTTTCATGCAGGACCAACCAGACATCATAAGAAGTCTTTTAGTGGAAACCCCATGCTGATATGACCATTAATTCTTAAGTAGTAGTGATAGCAAGATTTTCAAAATGGCCATTGTAGTGGACATGTCTAATGTATGAGCTGCATGATATTCATTTAGTACCAACTAGACCATGGGATGAATGTGTGTGTAAAGTTTCATGGCAATCTTCAAAGTAGTTCTGGAGGAGTTGTGATAACAAACATGTGTTAACAGACAAATGGATGGTAGATGGACATCAGGCCATTCTATAAGCTCTTCTGATCTATGATCAGTAGTGCTAAAAATTAAAGATGGGCAACCAAGTGACTCAAAGTCAGAGCCAGCTCAACAACCAGTGTTTAATGTTTAGAATTTCAAAAATGTATGTTTGCCATGATGAAAAATCATCAAAATGGGCGGTCTACACAAAATGAAAAATGAATACATGTACCGACACTTTGGCCTTAATTTTCACATAACTTTAAAATTTTTAATAAGTAATCACTCTTTTAATTGACATTACTTTAAAAGATTTATAATTGGACAACCATGTGTTTGCTAGGCAACCAGATTTTTAAGCCTGGTTGTCTGGTGGACAACTGAAAATTTTTCTACAGCTTGAAAGGTATCTACTAGAATGTCAGCTCCGGTAAATTAAGTTTTCTCAAAATAAACAATTTTAATGTTTTCAGCATTTTGCGTAAAATAAATCCATTTCATACCACATCATCTGGACTTGGAGCTCTCATGGATTTTTAATACAAGTTGGAAGAACTTTTACATTTAATGCATCAAGTATAACACACATCATCAGCTTGGACAAATATTAAGAGGAAATGCAAGTTTATGAACAGTTAATGTATTTTTGTTGTTTGTTTATGATTTCAAAAACTTCATTCATGTGCATTTTAACTTTAACTGAAGTACATATACCTGACAAGAGAGTCTCAACTCCTTGAAGTTCAATCAGCTTTTTTTTAATTCTCTTGCATTCTTCCTTCTCCATCTCTATTGCTTTTTGATGACATTGGAAATATTCCAGCTGTTTCTTAAGTGATGAGTTCATACTCTGCTCTTCCCGTAAAAGCCTCTCCACTTGAGACTTTGCATTTTCCATCTCTTTCAAGCGGCATGACAGCAACTTTTTTGACTCTACTACTTCTGCCCTCTCTTTGTCTTTCTCTCTTATCTTCAGTTTCAGATTGTCAACTTCATTTCTTAGCTTGTCAGAATCAAATTCTGCGGGATTGATTTCCTCCCCGCCATCAAAATAAAGTCTTGGAACAATACCTCTCTTGTTCACTTGACATCGACAGCTTGGACAGGTATTTGATGTGAGAAGCCATTCATTCAGGCAAGTATCATGGAAAATGTGCCCACAGGTAATTGCAGACACATTAATTGTGTCATCATTGACAAAGAGCTCCTGGCATATGCAGCACAATGCTCTCATGGTTTCTGAAGAGACAAAACATGACTTTCAGAAATGTTTCATGATGCTTTAAAAGTAACTGTCTTGAAATAACCATTTTATGAGAATGTGGAGAATCAAATGTGATAGGAAATCCTGGGGCTGCAACAGAGCTTGAAGTTTACAGATATATTTTAGTAGCCAGACAGGACTAGTAGGTTTAAAATCCATTAGTATTCTGGAGTTTTTACTAGCCCCCCAAAGAAGTCGGCAAACAAAACACTGATGATGTAATGGGTAAATATAAATGGGTAATGAATAATATGAGACAAGAATATACATTCAGTTGCATCATGGTAACTTATAAAACTTTGTTCCTTTGCTATTGCAGATCATTAGTTAATATGGGGATGGAGGGCTCAAAATTAGCAGTAGTCCGCTAACCTGAGGCTAGTAAATTTCCTGTCCAACAAGTAATTTTCATAATATCAATAGTCCTGTGGCTAGTAAAGTTTCAGTTGTCACCAGTCAGTGTTTGTGGGAAGGACTAGTCAATTTATCAATCTATTAGTCTTTCCGGCTAAACAGAAATTTATGTTAAATTCTAGCCCTGGAATGGATACATACATTATTACTAGGCTGGATGACTACCAAAATTATGAAATTTACCAGTCCTGTGGTTAATTTGCTAGTCTTAGACTGGTCTTATGATCTACATATTTTGAACACTGAGCAATAAAAAAATATTTTCATAAAGTTTCATGCAGTGTGGTCCACAGATAATGTACTCTCCTGATATTTGACATTCAATGTACCCTCACGATATTTGACATTCAATGTACCCTCTTGATATTGGACTTTCAAAGCCTTTAACACAAAATCTTAATGCTGATATTACAGCAATGATTTTGGGGTGGGTGAGTGGGTGGGTGGTGGTGGTGGTGGTGCTGTTTGAGAATGGGGCGTAAACTCATCATTTTGGGAAAAAACAGACCTATTGGGAAACAATTTGTCAGGCGTAAATTGCTACAATTGTGAATTCTGCATGATTTTCAAAATAATAATTACTGGGGCAGGGGCCTATTAATAGCCATTCTCCAGTCCTAAAAAAAAAAAAAATCCCTGCAAAGTTGAGAAGTGATACAGAAGTTTCTGTAAATGCTAGTGCAAGCAGGATTAAATCCTGACATGGTATAACTGTAGATGGTTCCCAAGATTTCCCTATCACTGCTGTAGCATTCAGAATGTGATCCCCATTTTTTGCTTCTTTTGTTGGCAAGATAATATAACCCAATTTCACAATGAATTAAGATGCATAACAATTCTCAAGTACAAACACTGCCTTTGGAAATACATGTTTTCACAAACATTTTCATAATCATGAAAAGTGTGTATCAATCTTATAATTTGCTATAGCATAGGATAACTGTATATAATTGTACATGGTTTAAAGATACTGATAGCACAGGATAATTATGTGTACTTATATATACTTTAAATATATTGATATCACATGATAATTATGTGTACTTATATATGGTTTAAATATACCGATAGCACATGATAATTATGTGTACTTATATATGGTTTAAATATACCAATAGCACAGAGTAACTGTATACTTATCCATGGTTTAAACATACTGATAACATAGGGTAACTGTATACTGATTCATGGTTTAAACATACTGATAACACAGGGTAACTATGCGTACTTGTTCATGGTTTAAACATATTGATAACACAGGGTAACTCTATACTTGTTCATGGTTTAAACATGTCGATAACATAGGGTAACTGTGCGTGCTTGTTCATGATTTAAACATACAGATAACACAAGATAACTATGTGTACTTATGCATGGTTTAAATACATTGATAACACAAGATAACTATGTGTACTTATGCATGGTTTAAATACATTGATAACACAAGATAACTATGTGTACTTATGCATGGTTTAAATACATTGATAACACAGGATGATTATGTCTACTTCTGCATGGTTTAAATATACCAATAGCACATTATCTAAATAAATGGTATGAATGTAACATGAAGTACAACATGATAAATTATAAAACATAAAGATGTTAAAATTCTGTAAAATGTATATTAAACAAAAGATGAAGGTAATGCATGTAAAATCCTTTTAACAGATGGTTAAAATTTGTTACATGTCCAAGATTTTCTTGGGTGGAACATCATCATAGTTTCTTCATGCTGTTCACGTCAAAATACTTCTGTCACACAGAGTGGAATTTGTTCCACTGTCAGTGGATACTGGCTGGGTATGCACTCTGGTTGAGGTTCACACTTCAGGAGGTATGCATGAGTGAGCTATGTATATCTTATATGCGATCAATACAATAATACCTCATCTCTGGGATTTGTTCTATACGAGGGATGCCACTGTCCAATAGTGGGTCTGATGTTCTGAAATTTGTGTGGAGTTTTCGTTACATATATTTTGACAAGTACAACAAAAATTCTGATTTATACAATATTTAACTTCAGCATATGAAATCTGTCATTCAGAAATGAGAGACTGCAGTGCAGCTTTGACTGCTTTATCTGCCCTTTCATTACTCTTTATCCCAATGTGACTAGGTAGCCAACCATACAGAAATACTTTTCTCAGATTGTATGAGCACATCATGTTTCTGTAATATCTGGGATATTAACGGGTTGACAGATTTAAGATTCTGCAAGGCTTTCAATGTGGAAAAGGAATCCAAAAATATGATGAAATCTGCTTTCTGAGAGGTTTTAATGTAGTTCAAAGCTTTTAGTATTGCTGTAATTTCTGCAGTAAAAATTTAGGCTTTATCCTGTAACCGACTTGAGATGGTGCCACAGGATGTTGCAATGGCAGTTCCAAACAGGAGGCTCTGATTTCACTAAATTTACTCTGAAAAAGGAGAGGACTTTTTGAATTCACAACGTCAAATATTATTTTTGGAGACCCTGACAACCACAGAGTCAAGCTGGAAATACAGAATTTTGCAATATTTACAATTCTGATTATTGCTGCTTCTAGGTGAGGACAAATTTGAATGCCAAAAGGTGGAATGAAATTTGGTTTCTGAGTGAACAAGGTTTGGTATTTGGGCCTAAAGATGATATCATATGTGGGATAAGGTGAATTAGAAGATTGCTTGGTAGTATCCTAGAGTCAATTTCATTCGTCTGAGATAAAGTGATGGTTCATTTGCCTCAAGGGGTAATTTTAAATGCACCCAGACAAAGTTTAAGTCCCTGACTGTGTATTGGATCATTTATCTGCAGGCAAGATTTACAAGCTGACCCATACACAATCAAGCCATAGTCAAGTTTAGATTTTACTCATGACCTATGTAACTGGAGCAAGACCTTCTCATCTGCTCCCCAATCTGTGTGTGCCATGACTCATATTTAATGCAGGGCTTTTTGACCTATGTCCCTGAGGTATCTAATATGTGAAAGAAAAGTTAGATTATGACCAAAAAAAGGACCTAAAACTTTGGTCTCCTCCACAACAAGAATAAGACAACCATCAAGACAGAGTTTGAGGTCATCATGAATATGATGTAATCAGCAGAAGTACATATGAACAGGTTTATATTTAGAAAATTTTAACCCATTTTCTTCTGTCCATTTCTGAATATTATTCAAGCTCATCTGTTGTTGATGTTCAATAGTATGCATACTCTTTAATCTATAGCAGATCAAAAAGTTGTCAACATTCAATGAACGGCCACTTCTGGATCAAGGCATTTTACTATGCTGTTAATTTTGCTGTTGAGTAGGGTGACTGAAAATATGTTGCACTGGGGTAGACCCATCTCCTGAAGACAGCTTTCAGAAAGGATGCTGCCTACCTTAACTTTCAAAAACTTGGTGATAAAGTTAGGTAGGCAGCTCCCTTAGACCTAGGCTGAATAGGTCATTCATTATGCTATACTTCCATGTGTTGTCACAAGCTTTCTCCAAGTTGAAAAAGATGTTAACTATATGTTGTGTCTTTACGAAAGCTTCTCTAATAAATGCTTCAAGTCTGACAAGATGGTCTATTGGACTTCTCTGGGTTTGAATTCATACTGAACGTCTGGTAGTGGTTTGTTTGACTCAAGATACCAGAGGAGTCTATCAGTTATCATTCATTCCATGGTTTTATAAATACAGCTCGTTATGATGTGGGTTGATAGTTGGAAGTGTCAGTATGGTCCTTTCCAGGTTTATGTACAAGTATCACTGTTGCTTCTCGCCAAGACCGTGGGAAGTCACCAATTTCCCAAATTTTATTGAAAATATTTAGAAGTGTATTGAGAGCTATATCAGGTAAGTGTTTCAAAAGTTGATAATGGATATCATCTGGTCCTGCTGAAGTGTCATGGACTCAATCAAGATTGTCTTGTAGTTCTCTGAGAGTAAAAGTTTTATTGTAATCTTCAGCATTAGCAGATTTTGAAATTTAAATGAACCTTTTCTTTCAGGTTTTTGACATGGTGGAAGTCTTTTTAGAATAATTCTCATTTGAGGAGTTTTTTGAGAATGTTTTGGCCAATGTATTTTGAGATTTCAGGTTTGGTTTTCCATTTCATTAGATTTATTTTAATGTTTCATACAGCAGCTTTTTATTTGTGCCAATTATTTTTCATACCACATTCCATACTGATTTAATACAGGAGCGAGAGTTCAACCTCAAGACATATGATCTCCATGTTTTCTTCTTGTTCTCTCCAATGGTATGACAAGCTTTAGAGTGAGGCAGATGGTCATAGTGAGCTTTGCAGCTACACTCAACAAGTAATTGGCCCGAGTCAGAACAGTTTACTCTTTTTGAGTCACTGGATGAATTATTTCTGATTCTTTTAAGACCATGTCTCACACTATTTGTTGAAGTTTGGATTGGTTTTCCCATAGTGGCATACTAAAATGTTACCTGTACTCCTCACTTGCCTCAAAGCTCAACAAGATATTTACATTAATTTGTTGAAGTTTGGGTTGGTTTTCCCATAGTGGCATACTAAAATAGTTATTACCTGTGCTCCCCACTTGCCTCAAAGCTCAACAAGATATTTACATTAATTTATTGCATTTCTCGTGTCAGGGTTACACAGAGTGATATACTACAGCAAAGAAGAAACTTTGCTCAATTGACCCTTGCCAGCGCCCTCATATGCTACATCTTTGGTAAGGTTCCAAGAACGTTTCTTTTTATTACAATGGTGACTTTTGAAAAGCAGGGGGATCAGTGAAACTGAATGTCTTTAACATAGCCCCTGAAGCTTGGCATTACCAGCCAATTGATCAGACCAGGCTTTTCTGACAACCCATCTAGCTGAAGTTGAGGACAATGCAGTATGCAGCATTTAGGTGGCAACCATTGGCCTCTTTTCTACTCAACTACCAGGATCCTCTCAACCTCCATCCAGTTGCCTCTTACGATGTGCAGATGGACGTGTTGGACCCATTCTACATCCCTGAACCTGCAAAGGGCATAAATAAATGGAGGCATCTGAACAGCTTGTTTGTAACGAGGAATCTGTTTATACAAGACGGATGACCCTGCCAACACAGTGCATTAATGAAAGCTTGGTATAGTATGCAAAGGAGAAGTTTAAAGTCAAACAGGGCTATAACTTGGTCAAATTTTATCAGAAAATGTTAACAAGTGACCCAAGTGGGCCTGATATTACTAACCTGGCTTACACAACTTAATAGTGCATAATTTCACTAAGCAGGCATATACATTGTAAGAACACAACCTATGTAAACCATCTACCAAACATTATATCATGTTAAATTTACCTATTTGCAAAGATAAAGGCATATTAACATGCATTGTCTCTTGTTCATAATCAAAGTCATTCAAGATCTTTAAGAGTTAAGTTTACAGACGAAGCTTTAATTTGTGGTCTACGTAAGTCAAATGTCTTTCACATGAATTGAAATTATAATTCAGAGTTGTTGTTTTTTTAAAGGTCATGGATTTCTTTACTATTGATAATTAAATCTGGAAGTTTTTTCAGGAGAAAAGCATATTGGGATATTTGTTTTTATAAGCTAAAACTACAAAATATAAATTTCATATAAATTGTGACTCATGGCACTGATTACAATATATGAAATGCCATAAATTAATGTACATGTGATAACATACATATGACAAATGTTATGGGCACTTTAATATGGGAATACATGCACTAGCAACTGTCAAACTCTGTTTCACCAAATATATCAAACTTGCTTCCAATTCCAGAATATTAAACAGGTGTCTTAATCTCCTTGTCTGCTAAGATCTAACCCAGGCCACTTCACCGTAACCACCATTACAATTCCTTGAATTTTGTTTGATAGCTTATACACTATATGATGGACACTCGCTTTGTAGAAATGGATGAAATAAAAGAGAATTTGCTGACAAAAAAACTTGCATACAGAGGATTCAGCTGCTGGAATTTTCATGCATCCCAAAAATGAAAAGTATGCAAACTTGTACACGGATTTCTTAATGTTTTTTTTTTTTTATTTATCAAAGATCAATAGGTTATGCCGGGGAGCTCTTCTGATAGGTATGGCTAAAGTAGGACATGTCCGTAGCATGAAACTAGGATTTGTTTTCACTGATCCACAGGATCACCATAGTAACATTTTTACAGATCCTGCATAAATGTCACTGATCCATGCACTTTCATATTACTCCTAATACTCAGTTGAGAAAGTGAACAACACCAAATTATTGTTTGGTTCATATTTCAGGCAATCATATTAATTTTCACAGTTCTGGTACTTTCTCACTCTCTTCTCTAGATCATATTTAGGCTTGTCCTCTTTAATGTCCTCATCAAATTTCTGATGTTTTAGTGACGACTGTACACCTTGCAAGAACTTGCAAATCTTTCCACTTGTCACATCTTAATGCTGTGAATATTTTATATCAACAATGATCTAAAAACAAAACCTATTATTCTAATTCTGCATTATCCATTGAGTCGACCAACATGACTTTTTCCAATTGGCAAATCTTTGGCACTAACATGATACCCTAAATAATTGTACATCATAAGTATTTAAATTAGTGCATTGGCCCCAGGTATCAGACTATTTCAATGTGCATGCTGTTTTGACAATCAGAACCCTTATTTACTTGATGTGTGGAAGTATACTGCCATTTCCGCTGCTGGCATTCACTGTGCCTTATAGGGGCCCTGGGTGGCCGAGTGGTCCAAGGCTCTCGCCTTTACATATCACTCACACCTCACCTGTCTGTGTGGGTTGAGTCTTGGCTCGGCCAACGTGGGTATGTGAGAAAGTTTGCCAGTAGCTTCCTGTGGGTAGGTGGTTCTTCCTTCACCATATATACAGGCTGCCATGTATAGCCGATCTTGTTCTGAAAAATGGCATTAAACCCACACAAAAAAAACAATCACTGTGCCTTGTCATGTGCTGGTTCTTGGCAGGTACTCTATACTATAATCAATCAAGTAATCATGAAAGGGTATGTTATCATCCATTTATTAAATACATCCAATACAAATCCACTTGTTAACTTATGATTGCAATGGGTGGAAATTTTTAATGATCCAATGTAATTGTGCCAGGTAGGGTTTAGTGATCCATCTGCAAATTCAGTGTTCTCAGATTAGAGTTAATTTAGAGCCCTTGGAGGACTGCTGGCACATAAAGTTTACTCCTCAGACCATTTTACATTTGCAAGCATAGTCATTTCTCATATTCTCACGGGTTCCATAATCTCACGGTAAATCGTATTTCTGTAACAAATACAATGGTGTGACACATATCGGTTGTTTATCCCAGCAACAGTCCAACAAGGAAGTTATCAAAGAGTTTGAACATCAAATATCAAAGAAATGTTTCGTTTTGTGGTAAGTTGGGAAGAAAAAAATGAAAGGGTGGAAAACCAATGAAAATTAAATCCACCTCTATACCCTCCTTGACCACTGCACCCCTACCAAACACAAAAGCCATAAATAATGTTCCCAGTTAACAGAAATTGGTCATCTGCTTGTCAATGAATGTTACTCACATATCAGAATCATATCACAGCTCACTGCATCGCTCAGTCAAGTGAATAAAAAGTACAGTAGAAAATAAGGACCATAACTTAAATGAATCATGCACGCTTGTTTAAAGCACTGAAACTATGTTATTTTCATTCTGTAACTGTTATTGATAAAATAAAAATAGTAATATTTCATTATTATAGCATAGTACTTACGTGTTCATACTTGAAAAATTGAAAAATATTGCATAATTCTTAAATTTTCATATTCCATAGGCATCAAACTCAAAAGGGTAACATTTTTTAACATTATGAAGAGATCTGACTTTAGAAACATGAAACATGAAACATTTGAAGTTATGTTGAAATGACCGCCCTCCATCCAACCCCACCCCAACAAATAATATATAATGTCAATGACTTATTTTTAATATAAATGATTTATTTACAATATTATTGTTTACCTCAGGATTGTAAAGCAAGAATGAAGAAACCTTATCATACAGCAAATCTGCATAAAGCATATGAGGCTACTCAATCTGGAATGTCTGTATATCGGGCATCACGTGTTTACAGAGTCCAAGAATCAACACACTGCACTGTACGATTGGATGGAATTCCAGGACCTGAGAAACTTCTCTCTTTGGATGAAGAAAACAAATTAGTGGACCACATGGCTGACATTGGTTATGGCTATACCAAGAGTAATATTCAGTACAAGGAAGCAGATTTCACAGTCTTTAGGCAAGCACCATAAACCAGAAAAATTCCTTAGTAATAATTGGTTCTATGGATTTTTGAAGCAATGGCCAGATCTTAAAATGGTAGAATCTCAGAAGCTAGAAAATATGTAGACCCGAAAAGGCATCCAAGGATGTAATTGAGAAGTACTTCAGAGAACTGAGAAACATCATGACAGAAAATGGGCTCATAGACACTCCCGAGAGGATATATAACATAGATGAAACCGGTATCAATACGGAACATGTACCACCGAAGATTGTATATGCAAATTACAGCAATCCACAGGCCACCACATCTGCTCGATCTGCAAATATTACCATTATTGTGGGAGCTAATACCATAGGAAATCACATACCTCTGTTCTGTTTTTCTCGGCAAGAGATGGAGTGATGAGTTGTCTGGGGCTCCTGCTGGCAAGATGTCACAAACAGGGTGTTCACACTCTGTTATCATCGAGACCTACATTATGGATCATCTTTCTGAACACGCATCCATCACTGAAGGAAAAGATGGACCTATGTCTTTGATATTATATGATGGGCATAAATCTCATTTGTCCCTGACACTATCCGAGTGGGCGAGAAAGAGGAATGTAATTCTTTTCGTGCTTCTTCCACTCAGAAGCCATCTCACCCAACCCTTAGATGTTGCCATCTTTGGCTCCTTTAAGTGACACTACTACAATGAATGACAATCGTACCTCCAGAAATATCCAGGTGTAGCCATAACAAGATACAAGGTCACACACCTGACAGAAAAACCATATGTTCAAGCACTATGCCCTGAAAATATGTTCTGCATTCCGTAAATCAGGTGTACACCCATTCAACAGTCAATCCGTTTCTGCATTGCAGATAGCACCATCTACAATCTACTGTGCTGAGAAAGATGAAACATCCTCAGATACTCCCATCTCTCTCACTGTTGGGACCTCTGATAATCGTGTGGAGGTGCCTGTTGATTCCACAGCCGATGTACAAGATCATGCTTACTCCCAGCCTGAACAGATACAAAAGTCTACATCATCTGAAGTATTTGCTGATGGAAAATCAACCAATTTTTTTGAAGCCAGGAAGATTATAAAAATAGTTCAAAGGAAATGATTTATTCCACCATTTTCTATAACAGGAAATCTTTTAAAGAAGGCAAACACTGACACCTTGTCTACCCAAGCAAAGAGACAAAAGTTCAACACAATAATTAAAGACAAATCAACTGGACCTAAGAACAAGAGATGAAGTAATATGAGGTAACTTTTGTATGTCCCAATAAAGATATAAGACCTAGCACATCAGGGACTAACAGAAAGAGGGGACCAATAAATTTTTGTACACCCGAGGTTACAACTGAGAGCGACACCAGCTCCATAGCAGAGAAGGACAAGTCTTGTGCATGCAACAAGTTCCACCCTGAGCAACTTAGTGGTTGCCTTCAGCTAATTTTTGTTAAGTGGGGTAAATGTGATTTTTGTAATCATTGGATTCAACTGATTTATTGCTCAGAAGTGCGAGTTCTAAGAAGAAACAGCATGTTTAGGTGTTCGCACTGTCTCCTGGAGGAATAAATCACAGAACTATAATTTTCTTGTCCTGTAAATATATTGTAGTGTTGATATAATTAGTGTTGACATTCAACATTTTACAAGTTGTATGAAAAGATTGAGTATTGTAGATATTTTGTTTAACCTTTCATTCATTTTATTATCCTTCTTAGCCACCGTAGAGACAATGTCATTTACTGCGACATTATGGTAACCTCCCTTTAAAAATTATGTTCGTCACCTAACGTGTTGATGAGCAGAAGTCTAATCTTTTACGGCACTAACAATATATTTGTGCCAAACTGTAAAAAGATGTTAATGAATACAACAAGAACAGAATTATAGTCAGGTGAGTCTTTTTTAATAGTTATAACAGTTCAATTCATTAGTACCGCAAGATTAAGGAACGCCGGTAAAAGCATTTTTATTTTTTTTTATTTTCGACAAATCACACTTCTTGGACCAAATAAATGGGGGTAGGGGGCATTTAGTAGCAAGAAGCACCGCCGCTAGAGGGCGCTGGCAATCAAGATTTCCATTTTCTCAAAATGGCAACCTCATTAAACCTGGTACTTTCTCCGCTTTCATATGTAAAAAGCCGACATGATTACATCCGAATGTATTCATAGTTGAAAGATCAACTGTCCATATTTGACGTATATGACATCGGGGATTTTCCACAACATATTCAGCAGAAATAAACGACAGCAGAATTTTTCTAAATGCAGCAAAACTCATCAAACAAACATATACGCTCAACTACGCCTCGTTTTTAAATACTTTGGAGTTCTTTTTACAAGAATAATGTTAAAATGTGTGTGAATATTTGCGTAAAAACCCCTGAAATAATTATTTTTTAAAGTTTACTCATGACATCGAGAACTGTAGCTCTGCCAGGAATATGACTAAGTAAAAATGTAAACAATAATAACAGTACAACATAAATTAGGTTCAAAAACACACGAAAACTTCATTTTATGAAAAATCTGACCTTTATACCAAGGAATCTAATTATACACTCATAATGACAGACACTATACTAAATTTATTAAAAACTGTTATCTACATGTAGTACAATCTAGAGACGCTTGTATTCATATTAAAATTTTCTTATTTAGTATAGGCGAATAAGAGGTAAAAGTTAAACCATTTTGTAGAATTTGAAAGAAAAGAAAACCAATTCATGTAATTTTTTGTGAATATCAACATGAATATTGTCATCAAGAAAAATAGAAAATTGATCTATAGCATTTCTCTATTTAACAAACATAATCATAAAATATTTCTTGAGAACCAGTCTCAGTGCCAGTTCTTTCATTCTCCGATTCCACATTTTAACACTTGCCTCTACTTTACAAACTGTAATATTGCTCAAAATAATGGTCAGAATTATTTGTTAAGTTTTTTTTTGTCATTGACTTTATTTTAAAGATATGAAAACTGACAATAAAATATCTTATCATAACTAAATTTTAAAATGGCAATTTACTAAATTTTGTTTTCTGATTAATGTATATATCTACAAGAACACTGTAATATATATGCACTATTGGTTTTAAGAGTAAAAATTTTTACAATTTCAAACTGTGCACGACTCAAGAATATGGTATTTCATGCAAAAAATGTTAGGGGGGCGCTTGATAAAAAGGTACAGAAAGGCTTCAGAAGTACCTGGAACATAAAAAAAAGTTACAGGCACTTGATTCAATCAGTGGTACCCTCCCCACTCCCAATTGAGAGTAGGGAGGGTATCACTGATTAAATCAAGTACCTGTGGAAAAAGTCAATTGTTCTTAAAACTGAATGTTCACAAAACATTTTAATATAACCATATGTAGGAAATATGCAAATTTCAGCTTGAAATAACATGAGGTCAAGAATCGGCAAAAGTGACCAAAGAGCAATATTGAAAATGGTAGACGGTGCACGCGTTTTAATGCTTCCCGTGAATTTATTTCAAAACATATCGTCAAGACGAGTTCATTTTTTTTTTTATTCTGCACACTTAAATAATGCAGAAAACATTCCATTTTCATATATTCTATAATTCTGAAAACATCATCCCATTTGCTATATTTAGTACCTACTGTACTGACGAGACCTTACACCATGAAACATAAAACTATTGGGTATGGGTGATTGAGGTCTATCCCCCACACGTCGTTATAAAAAATATCCTTCCCATGCATGTGAATAAGTTTTAAGTGTGGCACTGGTATTTTGTTTTTTTACCATCTGATTAATAATACGGGATCTTTTGTTTTTTTGTTTCCACATGGAGTTGCAGGCTCCGAATAGAGGTTACACAACCATTTTGGTTGTTTGTATTTTAGCGCTATACGCATGTGCAAACATTACATCCGATTCTCAGGTCTCATTTCGAATTGTTCTCGATTGTCATTATACGCGATTCCGTGCTAAATAATCTTGGAACCAAGAACTCAAACTATCCTGCCAAATACCACGTTTCGCATTAGTTGCACGATACAGACTACGTTGAAACTTTTTACAACCAGCAGCTTATATTCAGAAATGACTATGTACTATTTAAGGTCAATACTGACTTACACTACTGTCTATATAATTGTGTATATCCCTGGTAGGATAGAATGTATAATCTATCCCAGGAATATCCAACTTTGGAATAAATTTCACATGAAGGGAACGATTTCCTCTCTTTAGTACATTTAGCAAGATTGTGTTACACAGAACTAAATGTTGAGAGTCTCACGAAATGATTTAAAACACTCGATTCAAAAACTAAAAATCTAGTCTGATAAATTGCCCCTCCCCCCCCCCCCCTCCATCTGTGTTGATACTGATGGACGATTTGTCCATCAGTATCAACACAAAATGGGGACGGGGACTTCTTTGTCTTCCATGTTTTTGGTTCTACATAGCACCATTACAGTGAACCCGGTTTAGTTCATGATGCCACTGTAAAGTGTTCAGGTGTAGAACTTGAACTTGTGACAGATTATGGCATGCGTTTGATGATTGAGAGTGGAGTCAGCGGTGGTATCATTATGATCCTACACAGACACGCCAAATCGAACAGTGAATAAGATGTTGATGATGGAAAGATGAAATATGATGGTGACTTCGAAAGGTCAAGGCCACTGTTATGTATATTAATATCAACAACCTCGATGGTTGGGTAATGAGCCAATAAATGCCAGTTAAATATTTTAGATGGGGAGATGACGAACAACATTGGTGGGTAGAGAAAAACGTGTTTAACATCCCCCATGTTAATGAAACTGTGTGAATCATAAAGTGGATTTGGAGATACCAATACATTTACACAACCACTTCAAGGAATACTTCTTGCTCCAGAGAAGTGTGCACCAGATGAAAATGATTTATCAGGGTTGCAAAATAAATTGATTAATGATTTCAAGAGTACTAGACCAACTGTACGAAAACGATCATGTACTTGGAAAAACACAGAGAAATGTGGGATACATTGCAGAAACCTAACCTGCATTTCCAACTCTGAGTTTGAAAGTGTTGGAGATACAGGAGATCAACAGAGTTGTATTTTTTTTTAATAGCAACCTTGGCTAAAGACATAGAGCTAGAACGCAATGCAAGTTTGAGACCAAAAACACAACAACAACAGCAGTAACCCCCCTCCCCCCCCCCCCCATACATACAAACAAACAACAAAAACCAAACAAAAAAGAGATTTCGAAGGAGTCTTCTTCAGATTGATAAATACTTCAATGTTCGGCAAGTAAAGGGAAAATCTCAGGAAAAGTTAAACTATGTCCAGATGAAGGAAGAAAAAATCAGATGTCAAAAAGATATATCATTTTGTAGGAAGACAATAATAGATGATGACTTGATGTTAGTTAGTACGAACAACAAAAATATCAAACTAACCAAACCTATACATGGCGGATGTACAATGGTTGAGATATCCAACTTGTTGATGTATGAATTTTACTACAACAAATTTTAAAAGAAAATACGTTTATAGGATGAGACTAATCGTGACTAACACAGATTATTTGTGTATCCATGTCGAGACATACAAGTTTAACAGCGAGCTGAAGGGTGATATCATGTCCTACGACACAAGTAAATATCCCATGGAAAATGTGTTTGACATGACACAAATGAATGGAGGGTTACATGTTTCAATTGCTTTCCCAACAATGTTTTGGTCAAATGCACACTAGGTGGCTTTATTAGTAGGCGATACCGATGTTTCATTTGCATGATTAAATTATTGCTGTGTACAGCTGAAACTGCTATCATGCGTATATACTATATTCTGAAATGGGTACACACACACACACACACACACACACACACACACACACACACACACACACACTGTGCTGGCGTTCCTACATAAATTTCAACCATCTTACACAAGTCGAAGGCGAGCCAGCGAGGAGGTGGACTGTCCCTCGTGGCTCTCCCTGTCCTTTATGGCGATTGCTTCTTTAGTGGTCTCTGGCTGGGGATTTGAGATCAACCTTTTTGTTTGCTGGGGGGACTGTCTTAAATAGGGTGCGCATCTCTATCTTGTAGAAAAAAGAGGCTCTGAAAGGAGAATGGGGCAGGGCTCGGCTTGACCGAAATTACAACTACCACTCATCAAAAGCGAGGCGGTTCGCCTGTCCCCAACCACCCTCACCCCTCTCTGCTGCTGCAGATAGGAATTATCAAAAGGTGAACATGGTATAAAATGATCAATGTCTAAATCATCGTCCCTCATATCTTCAAGTGTTTTAAGTGTAGCCATGCAAACTGTAGTATCTGACACGAGATGGAACAGTTGTTTGGGATATTTTGTTTATATGGTTTAAAAGATAAATTAATTTTACTTCAATGAGTCTTCAACATCCAGTTATAAAAGATCATCTAATGCACAGGTAGTAAATAAAAACATGTCTGAATCCTACCACTCCATCCCAGAGATGCTTTAACTTGTTGGGGGCATGAATAGCATAGATTTTACCTACAGACCAAGGTAGACTGATATAAAACAAATTTTTATTATGAACTCTGTTCACCATCTGCTTTTATTACTGTCTTCAACATGGTTTTAAAGAAGTTATTTAATATGTCAAGAGATTCACAAACAAGAAAGGATGCTGGACAAATTGCAAAATAAATTATTCCATTTTCTCATAATTGTCAGTCCACAATTGACTATCTGATAGTACTTGAGCTTCTAGCGGTCAAAATTGTTAATACTATAACCACAAAAGTAAAATTAAGCTTTGATTACTATATCCTTTAACTTTTTCAGGTAATAAATAGCTTAGCATTTAACATTTGACAAGTGTCAATTGAAACAAAATTAACTATCAGCAAGTTTATCATGCCACTCTGCTTATACGTTAACATAACAGTGTGCTCTGAACAAAGCCTTTGAGGTTTACAATTGGTCCACCATCAAACATTACTTTTGAACAAGTTGTAAAGTAAATTATTCCAGATTATTTTAGCCAGTTTACAAATGACTTACTCATAGCTCAAAGGTTATATGAACGTATAAAATTGCTACACAAGCCAATGAATTATATCACGCGGGTACCACTCTAGTGTCTAGCTATCTGTCATATATATATATATATATATATATATATATATATATATATATATATATATATATATATATATATATATATATATATATATATATATATATATATATATAAGGGCGAAAATATACCAAGTGAATCACCGTTATATCATACATTTCCAATATATAACGTTTTTAATTCGTCTGCGGCGATAAGTTTCGCAAACTATTAACGAGATTTGAAAAAATGATTTGTTCAGAGAGATTGAACACTGTAGAGGTGTTGGGCAGACATACAGAGTAGCATACATAGTTTTGTATTGAGTCTAAGTAGTATTGTTGTGACTGCAGCGGGATTAAGTATTGCAGGAATAGTTACTGGTGTAGTTTTCCTTTGACTTTTTGCAGGTTTGGTGTAACATCGTTAAAATTTATTGCAAAAGTAGTTAAGTAAAATTGTATCCACGGTAAGGAAAAAAATCAACAAATACAGAAAGACAAGGTATAGAGAATTTGGAAAGGAAAGAAATCGAAAGAGAAAGAAAATTTAGGAAGAGCTTACAACACACAGACACACTAAAATTGTTACAACAAAGGAGGCATAAAACCGCTCATTGCCGCTTTGCCTCAAGGTTCCGTCGCGATGCAAAGTGTTACGGAATTATATATCATTTTTCTTTTACTAATGGTATAGTTTATTAGTTTATGATCTCTGTTCTTAGTCTAACAGCTGTCGTCTTGCCGTGAGTATACATACGGTAAATTGGATCGATATTTCACTAAAGCCTTAGTCATATCACGTGTTTTTAGCGCGTGAGGGTATGAACTTATGAACTTCTGACCTAGATTCTATGTGTAAACACTTTATTGACTGTTAAAAACGTTAGTACACTGGTACTTTAGAGATGTCATCCATAACCTAGTTTCTGATTGGTTTCGAGAAGGTTGTTTCTAGAAGGATTAAATGGTTTTTTTTCGATTCTGTGTATTAAGAGACTATATAATTGGATTTATAGCAGCATTCCTAGCATAGTTTGACAGCCTGAGAGGTCATAAACGAATTTGGTTCATTTTGTGTGCGGATATTCTGTTTCAGTGATATATATTATCATACAGTACATTCTGGATTAGTACTGTTTCTTCATCTTTAGTAATTATACAGCTCCGTGGATTATCGGAAACACTTCTAGAACTTGTGTTATTCCATATTCACAAGGACTATTTGAAATTTATAAAACTTGGATATAACTGATTCTTATTAACACATCAGTACAGTATAGGTTTCATTCGGAATCTACTTCATTCGGATTATTTGGATTAACTTCAGTGAACTTTAGAACAGTTTAGGACTTTTAAGGATATTCTATACTGTAAGTTATTTTTAATTCTTTCACTTTGATTGTTTGTTGAAATATTTTAATATTTTAGAAAATTAAATATTTGTATTTTAAATCTTGAAAGCTTTTTTGAGTCTTTTCTTTTGTTACATTACCCCTAGTCGTAACAAAAGATACATGTTGAACAGAAAAACTTTTAAAACTCTTAACTGTTTAAATTTATCCCATGCAAATGGAAGGTAATATGTCTTCCAAACGGCATACATGGATAGCACAATTACGAAGATGGACTTCATGAGGAAGAAGTAAATCTTAATAATCCAACTGAAAATACTAATAGCATAACGGGAGCGATATCTTTAAAAGGTAACAGCTTTCGTGGTTTACCTTTAAACATTGAGACAAAAGCAGATTTAAAACTGCATAAATAGGGGATACAATCATAAGTAACTTGAACCTCAACAAAAACCGTAACACAAATTTAGGTAATCATGTTAAATTAACTGAAGCAGCTACTAACAATTTTTTGCAGAGACAAGTTGATTGCTAAATACGTACGATATTTTGGGTAGAGACAAGTTGATTGCTAAATACGCACAATATTTTGTGTAGAGACAAGTTAATTGCTAAATACGTACAATATGTTGTGTAGAGACAAGTTGATTGCTAAATACGTACAATATTTTGTGTAGAGACAAGTTGATTGCTAAATACGTACGATATTTTGTGTAGAGACAAGTTGATTGCTAAATACGTACGATATTTTGGGAGACATTAATCTGAATGGTATTAAAACATGGACACAAAAATAACGCAATAAATGGACAGCTATTAAACAGAGTTGCACTGAAAGAGCTTACAAAATCTCACAACTACAACAGCAGATTGATGAGAACAATACTTTTTTATATGTTCAAGACTTGTTTAAGAACGATTTAACACGCTGTATAATACTATACAATCCTTACAAACAGTAAGAGAAAGCGTAGAGGAAATATCTAACCACCAACAATATTTACAATCAATTGAGCACAAGGTGAAATAGAAGCTTTGAAGAGTGTCATGAAGAAGAGGAGACAAATCTCTTCACGACTATAATACGGTACGAATTCAACTTGAACAGTTACAGAAAGAGTTATTTAACGAAATCAAAGAAAACGATCATGAGATTGTAGTTTTCGTTCTGGTCCTTACTAAGCTCGCCTATATCAGCCGCATGCCCGGCATCACCGTGTGGATCATACACAAAAGCACAATGCCGTTGCCCGCAATTTCCCCTAGCCGAACTCCCGGATAGTCCTCTTCTACCGCAAAGACGAAGATTCATTTACACACTGAGAGAAAACGATATCATTAAAGCCTTGTGTCAAGCGCAGACCTATGAGTTTCTGAAAAAGGAAAGTTTTGGCAAGCTCCAAGTGTCCTACCAGTTTGTTTTCACCTCCTGTCGTTCCCACTAGATTTGAACAGCTTGCTCGAGAGCGAGCGGTGCCGTGTGATGTGGTGGCTTTATATTGCCCTTTGTGCATGCGCTGCCAGCCGCGCCATAACACTTGGAGTCAGACTATTAGTGAACCATATCCAAACTTCATAAGAGCCATGGCAGAAGCAATTAGTGACCGTGATATTGAGTATCTACTAAATCAGCTGGAAGTCAAACCAGAAGAAGTGGGGCATCACAGAACGCCCGGTGGAATGCCTACGACGGGTTGGAACTGCGGGAATAACAGGAACGACTGGAATCGGCGGAACACCTATGCATCAGCGTGACCGCCTGTCTGATCTAGTGGCTTCTATAGCGTAAAAGAATACATAGACCGACATCTTACCTTTGAGGGTCTCAGGGCAATGAGCGATGAAGAGGTAGCAAAAACCTCCGCCATATACGAGGCTAATCTGGGGACTAAAATGACAGGTTCACTGGGGTCGTCTCTACTTGGTCTGTACACAGAGGATGTGAGCCACTTTTTGTCCATATACAGCCGTGAGCACCTATCGAGGGATTTAACAGAGGATCTGCTCATCTAGTCCTCTCTGACTAGTATCAGCAACCACCTTTACTTTATTTACGGCCTGGTACTAACGCCAATTCCAGCTGGCATGATAACCTAATTGCATGTTGAAAAAATCAGAGTAAAAACGTATCTTCTCCCAAGAACGAAGAGTGTGACTTTGGAACCAGCACAAGTGCAAGTGTATCTGAAGTCGGAACCTACATAGGTACCGTCGCGGTACCCAAGTACTGATGTCCGAACCAAAGTCGGAATTGTCAGTGATACCTGCATAAGTGCAGCCAGACTAAAAGAAAAAACGTTGACACCCAAATCACTCAGTCGGAACCGCCGGGACGACATAAACTACACGGAACCGCTGAAACTATCTGAAAGACAAGAAGAGCAGCACGAAAGCAAGAAATCACAATGCCATCATACATTCCCTGGGAATGATTAGCTGTGGCATCCGCCATCGAGTACGGCTTATTCCTTGGATCGCCATCAGAAGGGCTAGAACGACGGCAAGAAGCAACGGGCAGTCGGGACAAGGACAGCACAGACCGACAAACACTGCAGGCAACCAAGCACCCTGCCTGCCACCTTTAGCTCTCAGACACACACACACACACACACCTCACTTTTCACTTTTTATATGGAATAGTAATGCATTCCGCGAGCAAGTATGCGAACCCGCTCGAAAAACTATGTCTACACCACCGAACCTCGGACACCTGTTTTATTATGGAGTACTACTATGTGATCTTGAGGGTGTGTATAAGATGATTTCTAAACGCTTGCTAAGAATGAAACCGGCCGACCTCGGGCGTCTCGATTTTGCGGACGCAGCAAAGGCCGTTACTTTCATAGCGCTGAGCCTTAGGACACATGACATACTAATTAGACAAGGTATCATTCCTCCTAATATCATCGTGTTTGCGGGGTACTTGTTAACCCCTCATATTCACTGGTTAAAACTTTCTCTTCTCTCGGTTAGATCCAGAAGGTGGCACCGCTGAACGTATTCCACACGATAAGGCATTTGAACAGATCCAAGCTGCTCAGGCTGAGTACCAGTGCAAGCGCAGCGAGCTTCTCGACCTCCACAATGAAAAGCAACAGCAGGAGCAGTCAGGAATACAGGATTTATAAACCCGTTTATGAAACTGCCATTCTTGACCAAGAACAGAGGGGAAAAAGACTTTTGGCTCGAGCCAAAACTTTCTGACTTTTGCACATCCTCCCCGAGCAGCACAAATACGAAATAAGTTTTATTGTCGGGGGCTTAGCCATCAATGGATTTGTGACCCACAAATATTTCTAGCCGGCAACCTCGGGCATATTTTTAACTGGCAAATTGGAGCAGGTTGTTTGTATACCAATAGTCAGCGTAAACCGCGAAAACAACAAAGCTCCATGGATACAAAGCTCGCGGCATTATACTACAGCCCTCATGGTTACTGGAAGAGCATGGCAGCTATCAAAAACCTGTCAGAAGCCGCTAAAGTCTCACGAGATGTTGCCATGGAATGGTTCAAGAAGCAGACCATATGGCAGATTGACCTTCTGGCAAAGCGCAAAATCCACCGGCCTCAATTTGATATTTCAGGCCTAAACAAGATCCACCAGGCAGAACTTTTGTTTCTGACACACGACAGGGTTGGGCTGCACCGTGTGCCGTACAAGTACGCACTGACCGTGGTTGATGTCGCAAGCCGTTATAAAGAGGTTGAACCCCTTATCACAAAGGAGGTTTCCAATGTCGCCGATTCTTTGACACGTATTAAAAAGCGGGAGCCACTAAAGTGGACCAAACTGCTGCAGGTTGACCTCAGTTGGGAGTTTATGGCCGCCATGTCGCAACTCTTGACCAAGCACAACATGCAGATGAGGCTGGCTTTGGCTGAGGTTTGCTGTTGTGATGGCCTTAAATGGTAAAACTTCGTGACTCACAGGCAAAAAGCGATTGATGCCGTTCATGAAACCGTCATTTCGACTGGGCGCCAACTGTACGGGCCACGCCTGCAACCGCAGCGCAATATAAACTCTTAGACTTAAACATCCAGGTGCGGTACCTATATGCGCCTGGAGAGTTGGAAGGAGGGCAACGCCGTGC
Organism: Margaritifera margaritifera; assembly: GCA_029931535.1. Lineage (NCBI taxonomy): Eukaryota > Metazoa > Mollusca > Bivalvia > Unionida > Margaritiferidae > Margaritifera > Margaritifera margaritifera. The sequence continues at coordinate 573,683 of JAQPZY010000959.1, forward strand.
CACCGACCTTGTGTTGTCTCTCAAGGTGTTCACTTTGGCTGATAGGTTTGACGTTTCAGGCCAGCCACCTTATACCATCTTCTGGCAGTGGCGCCCCCATCAATTCAAAGAGCTCGTTGAGATAGTGAATATATGCCCACAATGTGATGCCGTCTGGGACAATGTATCTTTTAGTGTCCACTGGGTTCAGAATCGTTTTGTTTATGTGATGGCGGTTATGGTGTGGCAAATCTCTTTTCTTTCCGGAAGGCACTCCAGCTAGAGACGGTGCCCTATTTAAGCTTTTACTACCATCCGCGAAATGCATTTGACCTTGCGGATCTCTGCTTGCTTCGCAAGCAAAATGCTGTACATCTTGGGCGGAGGCTGACGAACTCAGCAATTAGCTGGCCGGCGCACTCATCTTTAAACTTGCATACGGCTTTCTTGTTGGCTGTATTGTGGAGTGGGTGCTCACTGGGATATCTTGTTCATGTCGTAGAGGCTGACATTTCAGCAATGACACAATAGACATCGGCAGTCTCAATCTGCAACAGTATGCTGTTGGTCTCCATACCTGACCTTGATGCTATTGTAGTAAAAGTCGTACATGAGGAGCGTGCTGAGGTCGAAGAAGGATCGCCTGCCCCGTGTAGATTGGGCGGTTTAACTTCAGGTTGGCTTTCTTGGAATGCACGGCGACGAGGTTGCCCTCGAAGATTTTCCTCGGCTGAAACGCTAAGTCGGCAACCAGGATGCACAGATTATCTTCATCACCCTCAGGCATCACGAGATCCACCCTGATTCGCTTTAGCAGGTTCTCCATTGTCTTCCTGAACACTGAGTTGTTCATCAGCTTGAATAAATCTTTTTTGAAACTCTGATGTCGCCTTGGTCCTGAGATCAGTGCTGAGCTATATGCCTGGAACCCGCCATGGACTTTGTTTGAACTCCAGTATCCTGTGAACCTTGGTTACACGCTTTCCGATGTTTGTGCACAGCCGGAGAATTTGCTAGTGAACTATGTATCGGTCGCTTTTTCGCAGGCAGGGACAAGAATTGCGCTTTCAGTTAACTTATTGTCCTGTTTGCTCACAAGATCGCGCTAATACTCGCTAAGTCAATCTTCTTGAAATATCATATCCTCTAGAGGCAGCGGATAGTCGCTGTGCGCGTCATGAATATCTTCTTGATACTTGAGGTCTGCTTCAAGAATGGAGCCCTCTGTTTAATCAGCCGAAACGGCGGTAATATGTGCAAGATCTAACTGATCAACCCACTTAAAGCCACCAATTGGCAAACTCTGCGTCATATTCCAACCATAAAGGTGTTTGATTACAAGTTAGGTTAGCCAGCTGTTTGACTTTTTGCTATCATAGTCGCATCCATGCGCTGCACACACTGAGTTATTCGCATGCGCATGACGGCGGCCATCGAAATGCCACCACGGATTCTATTCTCAATAAACAGGTGCATGCTGATGTCTGTCAGCAGCTCAAGCTTAATACCAGTCTTTTACAGAAGGTTGCCCCAGCTCATACCCGGCAAACTATAATAGTGAGCTGGGTCAAGGAATTAGTGTTAGAGCGAGGTGTCACGGAATGTTTCAAACACGTCTGGTAGCAGAAGCACATTGGTCATGAGATAGAGGTCGTATTAGTCGCCCGTGGTTTTGCAGTTAAATGTCTTCCACGCGCTATTGGCATGCTCATAGTCTTTTTCAGTTATACAGGCGCGGCTGAGTTGGTTGCAGAAGGTCTCTATTGGTGGAAGCTGTGTTTCTTCCCAGCTGCTCATGTATTGGTATGGATAGACACCCTTGCGAAGCAAAAGGTCAATGTCAGCGTCCAGTGCTAAATGCTTTGCCGTGACGCGAAGCGCCTCCTTAGGCATATTGGCAGTCAGCTTTTCGAGGCTGCTGTTCATAAACTGGAGCCTGTCAACAAACTGCAACTGTCCTAGTGAGAACGTTATGTACATCTACAAGTTGTTTTCGAACCGCGGTGATGTTCTCCGCTAATTCTGTTCGGATGGCCTCCATAATAAGGTGGCCATCGCAGCCGCGCAGATTTTGAATCACAACAGGTACCTTAATTTTTTTCTGGGTAGATGCGCAGCTTGAGATTGCATGCTCTGTGAGTCATGCGGCGGTATTTTCCAGTAATATGGCAGTGGTCTTGCACGTGGTCGATTCCCTACTCTCTGCTACAGATGTGGCTTCCTGAAAGTTCCTCCAAACGTCTCTTCCCATGATCATCTCTGCCGGGTTTCGAAACCCCTCTCTGATCTTTTTTAGCTCACTGTTAAGGCTCTGGATAAAAGTGGCGATAGCTTCATTACCTAGGTGTAACACTGGCTCCTCCATCACAGCGAACGACTGTATATCAAAAGCCACATGGTACCTCGTCATGGATTATCTGCGTGCTGCTTTTATCTGGATTGTTGGTAGGACCTTCAACCAGAGCGCTGAGCGCTTCAAAGTTCGCATAGATTGCGTAAGGAACACGCATCTGACGACGGTGGTTCTGAAAGGCTAGGATGGCGCTTGCATTGCATTCCTTCTGTAAGGACACTCGCCGTGGCTTTTTGGTTATATCGCGTTAGTCGTTAGTGTGGCATTGAATTAGGTCAGCCCGGTTAAATATGTGGAAGCAGCGGTGGCAGACGTACTTCTTTTTTGTTTGTTTTACTTGTATACCATACGGCTTATGTCGTTTATCCAAACGTAGTGGTTCTTTTCTACTTCAGCCGCATATGCGGCGCCTGCAAACAGCAATAGATCGATATCGTGTGGCCTAACTTCCTCGTTAATACGCAGCTAGCAGAGGCCTTTCTTCAAACCAAAAACATTAACCACGATAGGCTATTCGCATGGCTGTCGTGTACTTTAACCGAGAAAGACTATTTTCATGTTAACTGTCATTTACTATACTTCTAACTGAACCAGTTACCGCACGATCGTTACTTTATAAAATATTCCTTATCTTTAGTAATAACCTGTTCTGTGCTCGTTACAAAATTAATGCACAGTAAACAAAAGATAATCAAACAATTCCCTTTTTATGGTGTTTTGTTGTTCGATAAATCGGCTCCCAAACCTGTCCTGTATTAAAGGTATTGATAGGTAACCACTCATTAATTAAAATACAGTTTTGTGGCCTGATTCATTGGACTAGGTGTCTAGCTGCCCAACATCTTTCTAGTAGCTGGCTAGATCAACAAGTTCTTCGCTGCCTTTTTATATATATTTTTTTAATACATGACTGGTGGTGCCACTAGTCATGTCAGCAAAAACAAGAAAAAGGCCGAGAATAATTTGTTGGTCCACAGTAGTCTTTGCAAAAGTTGGTACACGGCATCCGTGCGAATTAACACTTCCAAGAAATTACGCTAATTTCTGAGCATAAAACTGGTGCGCACAATTTGACAATTTTAGAAGGTATGTTATCAACACTTGTATCAAGGCCTTTCATAATTTTGATAACGTGTTCTGGCACTACAGGTTCCATTTTGAAAGTTGGGTATTTTTCAGGGGGTTGATTGTCATGAATAGCTTGAATGCTAGGTGAATATTAATGTTATCTATGAATTCATTTGACCCAATGGTTTTTGCAATGTTAATGTAGTAGTTATTTAAAATTTCACAGACTTTAGTTTGGTCAGTAATCAGGGCATTGCCCTCCATCAACTTGATGTTACAGTCTGTGTTTTTATTTTTGCTTGATAACAAATGTTTCATGGTAGGCACACAGTACTTATATAACCACTGCACCTTTCAAAGGAAATAAAGTCTGATACATCGTCTTCTGAGTTTGGTGACATTTTTTTTTTTTTTTTTTTTTGTTGTTGGAAGTATTATCGTGGAACTCCTTCAATCGTGCGCCATGTTTCTCGCAATAAAACGCGCTTGTTTCGAGATAATGACGTCATCAGCTGTGTCACCCGCGTTCTTTAGAAGCGAAAGAATATAATTGTATAGTAAAAAGCATACAAATTGCGATTAAAAAAGGTAATTTCATGTAATTTTAAAAAATCATAATGAAAATCTGTGTTTCTCATTAATGCCTTTTTTTGTCCGACTTTTTCACCTTGAATTTTCTAATATATGCTACAGACAGCGCCACCGATCACATGTTGGCTTTGTTTACATATTTTTGAGCAGGATAATCAACTTTGGGAATTTCTACAACTGGTTAGCCAATGTAAATATTTGGTTTTAATCATGTGGAGTTCTTATACAACTAAAGAAAATTTTACACTCGAAATGTATATTCACTATGGACTTTTTCGTTTCAGTATTATTTCATAATAAACATATATTCTACATCAAAAGGCATTGAATCAATTATAATAAAATGTGTATCCATTCACCAGTGTCTATTTTTAAATTTCTCTGTTTCTCTGTATGTCTGTCTGTCTCTCTGTCTATTAAGTCATGTATCTATATGGTAAAGAACAAGCAAGCAGTAATGTAAGTGTACAAACTGTATATGGAATTAACGGAAAAAAATTATTAATTTTTAAATTTAATTTTTTTATTTCAAAAACACGGAGACGCTATAAACTAATAATATCCATACCTTGGTCTAACTGGCACGGTCCGGTCATATGTCATGTGACTGTTTAGTTAGTTAACATAAGTAAACATACACACGCTCGGAAAAACGGCAATTATGAACTAATGTACATGAATGCCAAACATTTTTTCGCGCTGATTAAATGAAGTAAATATAGTTGAACACTTTTTATAGTTTATTTGAATAGATTATCATAATATTATAACGAACGCGATAAAATTCACGTGAAGTCCACGAAAGGTGGTTACTCGAGGCTATATGTGTTAATATATCAGACCTAAGACTCGACCCGACCCGACTAAAACTACTCAGCTATGTTGAGTATGCTGATATACAATTCAGTTGAATCTAGGAAAATTCATTTTAACAGCAGCCTTTACGAAAGGTGCCGATTACTATATAAATTTATCTTATTTTTCGAAATGGAACCTGCTTATGACCACTTACTGAGTACGTTCATCTGTTTCAAAGTGACGAATGAGAATCCAAATTTGAAGTTGTCACCATAAAACAGAGCACCAGTCTGAAAATCGTCGGTCAAGGTGAAATAGGACGACATGCGGTTATTCAGTCAGTGAGAAATGTCACATTTATTTCGCATTTCTTTGACTTTTAAAGAAAACTTACACCTGAAAGGATTGAAAAAATTAAAAAGTAAGTGAATATACAGGATCAAAGTTTGATTGCACATTTGTTCTTCTTGAAATTTGACAGTTAATTCTTGTACCGCCAAACAGTTGACCCTCGAAATTTCATCGCAGTGCCGGTAACAAAGTTTGACGCAAAACATAGTTTCAGGGTACACCCAAATCGGAGTTTGAAAATCGAAAATTATGATGACGCGTTGGTTAATTTAAATGCGTCTAAACTCTTGACTTCTGGCGTTGCTGTTGTCCTACAATGTAAGACGTCGAACCTGATATTTATGATGAGAAGAGGCATCTTCCTGCTATAGTATTCGAACACCCTCCCGTTTGTTTGTACCCCATACCGATTTTAAAAACAAACAGCATCAGGGATATATTAAATGCACAACACTTGGTAATTTCATTCATCAATTTATAATTTCTAACCTAATTGTCGCCAGGGATCCCTAACGCTGTCAACTTGTTGGCGTTTCACCTTTAAGGAATGCCAACCCGTTGGCCATGATTGCACCTGCTTAATATTTAAGTGAAATGCACTGAATAGAATACTGATCTCTCATTGGTCAAGCAAAAATTACGCGCTGCACCTACTGATAACCTCATTTCAAGTTGATCAGGACAGTTGTACTGCACCTACTAATAACCATATTTTCAGTGGACCAGTGAGAAGGCATTATTCCAAACATGCTCCTTTTCTTGGATAGACAGAAAAGAGAAATTGATTGGGCAGCATCCACTTGAGGTTTACTGATCAAACCAATTTTTTTTTTCTTAGTGTATACTATGTAAATATAAAAACAACTTGTAATATGCAAGTTTCATGAAATTTTCCTTGTCAGGTGCATCGGAAATTAACTAGAACAACAACGATAACTGCAGCGAAAGTTACTACTGTTATCAATACTACTATAAAACCAAAATAACAGACTGTAATAGTGCCATAGGAATTGCACACCGTCTTCCCCACACCCCATCTTGCCCGTTGTAACTTAGTAAATCTGAACCAAAATTTAGTAAAATAGAAAACTTGCCATCTGATACAGAGATTTCTGCCCATGCATGTGAAATCTTCCATTCAGTGTTGAAGCATGTTTTTCGTTTATTATGCTGTTTCATTAGGGAATCAAAGGTGACACCAGGGCTTTCAGGAACCCAAGATTCCGGGTCAGATAGGCATAAATTCTCAAGAGGATGCGCCATTCTCCATGTTATGTATCCCTATGAAATGCCTCAATTTCCCCCCATGACATTTCCCGTTTTATATTTTTGGTCAGTAGATACTTTTTAAAAGAGTGCAGAAAAATGAGTCAGTAAAATCCACTTTCATATTTCGGGAAATGGACTTGTAATGAAAATGACACTAATGCTAATAAAAGGCAAAAAACAGACAAAAGTGAGAGCACAAGTGAAGATCATAAATTTGCACTCGGAATGTATATTTAATACAGTGCAGTTTGATATCAAGTATTTTGGACTGTTACTGAAAAAATTGTTCCAATGTGATTTAATGAGGTTAAGAATTTAATTAAGAAAAGTAATAAAATAATGGTCACATACACCTTCCTAGAAAATTTGAGCACAACAGTTTCCAAAAACAGACCAAAGTATAAGCGAGAGCGCAAGTTACTGATGGACTGCTGAACAAGTAGGGAGGGGATGCCATCCCAGTTAGACATCAACAATGAGAAGTTGAGGGGGGACTGTTTAATGGTTTAATGCTCGTTTTTATAATCATGTTGGGAATAATTGTCAATAAAATGTCTTTTCTAATGAAGCTTTTATGTATAAATTACTTTTATTTTCATGATAACCAACCTCTGAGAGATCGTTAAAAACATTAGAGAGGTGTCAACATAAATCTGGTGTACCTGTGAAAACATTCTGTATTTTATCATTGTATGTGAATGTGGATATTGTTACGACTCTAGGTCTTAAAAAATGTTAACAGCAAGAAAATGAAACCAACATAGTAAGTAATATCAACAAGCAATTTATTTCCCTATAATACAAAGTGAAATTCAAGAAATACTTACAATATTGTGAATCAAATTCCAATTATCCTAAATGTTCTAACCACAAGTCCAAAAATATAGAATGTTCCAAATGAGTTCCAATGGCCTTGTACCAATAGCCTTGTATGTCCTGATATAACAAAATGATACAATCCAGAATGTCTTTTAATGAGTTCACAAAAATCTAAAGTAATGTATTCAAAAGTCAATGAGCACCTTAGTAATTCCAATGAATATATATTAAATAAATAATTCCTCTCAAAATTATACCTTGATTTAAATGGCACAATGTAAAATCTGATCACAAATGGATTCCCACAAATTGATCTAAAATGGGAATGAATTATTGGTTTACCAAATCCCTATTTATACACTTTTTCACTTGACCTATATCAACAGGATGTGAAGCAATAAAGGGGGGGGGGACAATCCAACTGTCAAAATGACTGACCTTGAACTCAAATGCTTGTAAACATTCTGTCTTCTGGTGAAAACACAATGGGGTTTTCACTAAAAGAATTCTTATGATATCTAGTTGGTCCTAAATGAGAATGGGGCAAATGTAATTTCCAATATGGCTGCCACAGTGGCCATCTAGACAATTTTTTTATTGCTACTTCTCCTGAATGAAATGTAATATTGCCATTGTGTTTTTACCAGAAGACTTCTTATGAAGTCTAGTTGGTCCTAAATGAAAATTGTGCCAATCTGATGTCCAATATGGCTGCCACAGTGACTAGGGGTGAAACGATACACCTGTGCCGTGTATCGATATGATTCACGATACACAGCCTACGATATGATACATTATCGATTCTCAGTTTAAAGAATAAAAAGGCAAACCACTTACAATTATTCATGACTGCTGAAGATTAAAGTAACTTTTATAGGGTAGAGATCGTTTTGTATCGATTCTTCACCTCTTGTATCGATACGTGTATCGATATGGCAAAAGTATCGATATATCGATGAATCGTTTCACCCCTAACAGTGACCATCTTGAAAATATTATTTCTAATCCTCCTAAATGAAAAGTAATATTGCAGTGGGGTTTCATGAAATAAATGTCACTAGTTTTGGAAAAAAAAGAATCTTGTTTTGTTGTGAATCAACAACAAGAAAAAGCGGTGACATAATACACAGTGTTTTCGCGTACACATGTTGATTGTTGAAACTAATTGGAAAATGTTAACAATCTTTCAGAGGTTGGGTATCTTGAAAATAAAGGTAATTTTTTTCTCAATGTCCAGTGGGGATGGCATCCCCTTCTTAGTTTTTTCCGAGGTCCCTCAGTAACTCGTGCACTCGCATATAGTGCAGTCTATATTTTTAGGATCCCATTGTGCACGAGTTATTGAGGGAGAGGTGTACATTCACTAAGGACACACCAAGGTAACCTACCTAGGCCATCCTGCCTGGACAGTAAATCAAACCCACACCCCTTGGACTCCAATGCCTACCAACTGAGTTACTGTGGCTCCCCATGAAAAGTGGGCAGGGGATTCATGAAGCAATTAAACTACTGTATAAGAATGAGCCTTCTCTTTGCAGGATGTTATCGATGTCACCCATATTCTACAGAAATTGCACAGGCCAAAGTCTATGTGGGCAGGAGTGGATCTGGTTTTAACAAAGTCAGAAGTAACAAGTGGAGTACAAAACCCCTACCAGTCAGCACGGAAGATGTACAAAGGCAACTTTTGCAAGGTATACATGAATTGATATTTTGAATGTCAGTTATCATTGTTAAGCAGAGTTTTGTTTGTTTGGATTTTAAGAGCTTCTAGAGGTCAGAAAATGTTGTCTTTCAGGAAAAACCAGTCTCCATTTCGAGCAAGTTTTTCGTGATGTGGAAATGATAAAGTAGTTTAATATATTTTTGTGCCAGTTTACAGTAAAATGAAACCAAAATCATCCATGTTGGGTGCATTGATTATTTTTCAAATGAATTTGAATAATCACCTGATCACCTCATGGAACATATTGGTATTTTTAAAACTGTGAATGACCTTCAACCTACAGGGTTCAAACAATCTTGAAGAGTGCTTGAATTTTGGTGGTTACCGTGAAAAATGCTTTAATTTGAGGTTCACTCCAAAAAATAGTGGCAAGTACTTGAAAACGCTCAGTAGTCTTTGAAAAGTGCTTGAATTTCTAAACAAAATGTATTTCATTGATAAACACTTATTTATTTACATAAATATCAAGAAAGAAAATAAAAGATCCATTAAAAAATGTTAGAAATTCAATCATCCTGAAATTTTAAATAATTGTTGGGTCACATATGAATTCACCAAGACTTCTGTTAGGTTGCTTATGTACTTATTGGTACTTGGCCTTGTTTTGGATTGCAAGCACCACATGATGTTAATGAATGAATTTTGTGTTGACTGGGCCGTTGAGGCCAATAAAATAGTTAGGTGCTCATTGATGGGAAGCGTATTTTCAAACAAGATTGACATAAGCATTATATACGCTATATATATGGGTAAGGCCAGTGATAAACAAAGAGTTATGTGTTGTGTTTGTTAAATGGCATTAGATCGATGGTAGCTGCAGTCACCTTATGTCATACTAATTGCAGGAACATTACCTTCAACTTACGTACCAATCATGGTAATTGAAAATCTGAATCTCAGAATGGGATGTTTCAGGCCTTATTTCACATAAAATCATTTGAAACAGTAGAAAATTGCTTGCAGGGTACCATATTAATTTTATTTAGTTAAAATCAATGAAGAAATACCATTGAACTAGAACCAAGTGAAATATCACTGGGATCTGGCAACTCTGCAGAAAATATATATGCATTTGACCATAGCTATAAAGTCCCCACCATCAGTATAACTAGGGACTTAAAGAGCTTTTTGCTTAACCCTTTTGCACCGGGATACGACTCCAGTCGTACTTTACCTTTGCCAGCGGGATACGACTCTGGTCGTATGTTCACTATGTTCAGTTACCAACTTTGCAGACACGTGTTTTAAACTGTATAAAATGTCATCAGTTTACATGTACTCTTTTGAAAAGAAGGAAGTAAAGGTAGAAGGTACACATGGCATTACCAGATTGTGTTTAAAAGACCCCAAAACTGGTGAAAATTCTATTTCAAAATTGAGTTTTAACATGCGGAGATAAAAAAAATGGCGATCATATTCTGAAGAGGGAATTGAAGACAGTTATGTGCTTGCTGAATTAGTTGAAAATAAAGACATTTCATGTGGAAAATTGACATTCTAGTGGGGATCGCTATCTTTACTTCTTCAAAATGATGATAACTGGTTATTTGAAAATTTGATTTCAAACACGACTTTCAATGTGTGGAGATCAACATGGCGGACAGCGCTGAAACAGCAATTTACAGCAGTGATATGGATGCCGATTTTGATGAAAATATAGACAATTTTGTGGGGAAACTTGATCTTTTTTTAAGCACTGCAGATTGTGAGCTTGACTTCGACGAAATGAACGGAGATGATGATAACTGGTTAGTAGAAAATTTGATTTTAAAACTGAATTTTAACGTGTGTAATTCAAAATGGTGGACAGTACTGAAGCGGCCATGATGTTGATACCGATTTTGATGAAAATTTTGACAATTTTGTGGGGGAAATTTATATTTTAGGCAGTGGGGATCGTGATCTTGGTTGCATCGAATGAACTGAGCAGATGATAAATAGTTAATTTGTATTTTTGACTCGGATATTGACGATGATGAAGACGTGGATGCTTTTCAAGCTAACTGGACATTTTGAGTACTTCACTTCTCATAAAGTTTGCACATATACCGATGTTGGATGTGTGCATAATATTATGAAAATTTCCTGCATCCCTGGAAATGGACCAAAATACACCCAACACAACTCTGATATTATTACATTAAAATTTATTGTGGAATAAAAACACTGAACCAAAATAAAAAGCTTTGTCGACTTACCAGTAAGGATTATTCTGTTTTTTATTCTCCAATTCCCATGCGAGTAAATTTAATAAAATTGTAATAACTTAACGATATTCCTGATGGATTTTATTATTTTGTCACCTTCTTAAATGGCATGAAATTCCCCCCATTTCATACAATTACATAGAGGAGGTAAAATGAATATTGCAGATAGGAAAATTGCATTGAAAGTAAGTTCTTAAAAGAAAATGTAAAGCATGGTTTTTTTTGCTTACATAACTTTACTTTCAACTGAAGTTTTACGTCTGAAAATTTTCAGGCAAAAAATATATGACCTTAAGGAAAATTTTATGCTTTTTAAAATGGTATACAACATTGAAAAATAATTTCAAATTTTTTTCCTGTAAAGCCAGATTGACCAACGTCACTGCATTCTCTCATGTTGCTACACCACTGACTGAAAAATGTCCAGTTCTACACAACTGCCTGTCTGAATGGGCTTCAGTATGAAAAGGGTTAAATATGAAAAATTCAAGGAGTTATAAACACTGGCAAAAATAAGCATGCTAACACCCATACTTATGTGGATGAGATGACTGCACCTATATGCCATGCCCCACCCATACTTATGTGGATGAGATGACTGCACCTATATGCCATGCCCCACCAATACTTATGTGGATGAGATGACTGCACCTATATGCCATGCCCCACCAATACTTATGTGGATGAGATGACTGCACCTATATGCCATGCCCCACCCATACTTATGTGGATGAGATGACTGCATCTATATCCCATGCCCCACCAATACTTATGTGGATGAGATGACTGCACCTATATGCCATGCCCCACCAATACTTATGTGGTTGAGATGACTGCACCTATATGCCATGCCCCACCAATACTTATGTGGATGAGATGACTGCACCTATATGCCATGCCCCACCAATACTTATGTGGTTGAGATGAATGCACCTATATGCCATGCCCCACTAATACTTATGTGGATGAGATGACTGCACCTATATGCCATGCCCCACCAATACTTATGTGGATGAGATGACTGCACCTATATGCCATGCCCCACCAATACTTATGTGGATGAGATGACTGCACCTATATGCCATGCCCCACCAATACTTATGTGGTTGAGATGAATGCACCTATATGCCATGCCCCAAAGCCCCATGACCTACATTGTTTTCATGTAGGCCTAGTGTAACAAACATTTGTTTTGAAATTCTTGTTTAAAAATGAAATACTTAATTCTGAAAGAAACCTGTGACCCATCCAGCCTGATCAGATTGGTGGGAATCAAATCCAAAACCATCTGTTCATGAGTACAACACCTTAATCACTGAGCCACCATCTCTTGGGTGGTTATCCAAATGGTGTCAAAGTTAAGACTCCAGGTGCAGGGTCCAGTGGGGTGGAGTAAGGACAGATCCAGGACTCCATGCTGACTGAGCAGATTAACTCCCCTTGTAATGCCAAGTAAGCATATGCTTTCAGTGTGAGGTTAAGAATAGTTTCTAAGCAATGAATCAGGGCATAGTCCCTATGGGGCAGGAAGAGATCCAGGAGACAATGCTGGTTGTATAAATGATTTGTCCTGTTTATGCCAAGAAAGTGATCCCATATATACGGTCTAGGAAAGAAGATAAATGACACCAATATTAATAGGCAGCACAGTAACTATATCTTCCAATATTTTATTTCCCCTCTTCAGTTTCAATACATCTGTGAATTGGCATTTAAAGGGCTGACATATGTCAACTATTAGCTGAGAGATATGATGCTCTCTTGGGCCTCTTTAGTTTTGGAAGGAAAACAATTTCAACACAATAATGCATATATTGAAATCGTTCTGACATTCGCTACCATACTCATATTTCATCCCCATTCTGGGCCTCTGTTAGAAAGTCACTTTCATGAGGTGGCCTGCACAAAATAGCAGTTATATTTATTTATTTAAAAAAAAAAAACAGCGAATATTTTATGACAAGTAACACAAAAGATTTAAAATCATTTTTGGATATTAAATAATTCTTGCTAAGTATGCACACATATTTTTTTAATTATTTGGTACTTATTCACAACCAGTTGAAGTAAACATTGTCTACTTTCATTAGTGACACAGGGGCTTTTATCATTGCTTACAATTTACATATAAGTAATACATGTATTCTTTATTGCTGCTGTTACATGTATATTCAATGGGAGTAAGCAATGATACAAACCCCACTGATATACTGAAAGTGCTTTTACTTGAAAATGAGACACCAAAAAACACAAGTTCAGGTAAAACATATATTGTTAAACATTCAAAAAATTACAAGGCATTAACAATTATTTTGTCTGAAAATGTATAGAAAATACAGTAGACCAATGTTTTTTTTTTAAGTGTGTTTTTTGTCTATCATGTTACTACCACATACATAGGTAAAATTGAAATGGTTGCTGTCTGAAATGAAGGTACTTATATATTGTTCGGTCTAACAAGGGGTATGTTTCAGTAAAATTTCTCCATCCTTTTTATATCCACTGGTCATAGACCAGAAGAGCTTTTGGGACGGCCTGTTATCCATTGCCTGTTAGCACAAATTTGTTATCGCTACTCCTAAACTACATGGAGGATTGCCATGAAACGTTACAGATAACTTCATCCCAAGGTCTAGATGGTATTAAATGAAAATGGTACCATTCTGACCTCCAATATGCCACAATGTTGTCCATCTTGAAATCTTCTTATTGTTACTCCTGGATGGGTGACTATATTGACATGAGGATGTCACCAAAGGACTTCTTATGATGACTATTAGACCCTAAATGAAAATGATATTAATCTGAATCCAGTATAGCTACCATGGCAGCCATCTTGAAACTTGTATTGCTATTCCTCCTAAATGGAAAGTCATAGAATTTTAACGTATTTATTCTGTCTTTTTGTTCTTCATGCTTACATTTATTTGGAAGGATTTCTTTTCCTAGGGTTTTACCACAGTTCTTAATTTATACATTTTTCAAATTTTACTTTTAGGTGGCACCATATGGCTACTATTGTGCAAATGTGCCATTAAACGCAACTACATACATACATACATATTAATCAGAAAGGCATATCAACATGGGGTTTTCATCAGAAGACTTCTTATGAAATCTAGTTGAACCAAAAGGAAAATAGTGATGATCTGACTTCTGATATGTCCATCTTGAAAATCTTGTTATCACTACTCCTCCTGGATGGATGGTAATATTGACATGGGGTTTTCACCAAAATGAAGATGGCAACCATGGTAGCAATTCTAAAAATCTTGACATTGCTTCTTATAAACTGAAAGTTCTGTCGCTATAGGGGGTTTTGACCTGTAAACTTCTTATGGTGTCTAGTTGGTTCTGAATGAAAGTGGTGCCGGTTGGACATCTCTTATGGCCACAGTGGCAGCCATCTTGAAAATCTTTTACTCCTCCTAAATGGAAAGTCATATCAGGATGGGATTTTCACCAGAAGACTTATTAAATTGTGTAGTTGCTTTTGAATGAAAATGGTGTCAATCTGACGTCCAGTATGGCCATCATGGCAGCCATCTTACAGATCTTTGTTATCACTACTCCTGAAGTGGAAGACATATTGACTTTTGGTTTTTCACCAGAAGACTTTGTTATGGTGTCAAGTTGGTCCAAAATCGGACATCTAATATGGCAGCTATTGTGGCCATCTTGAAAATCTTCGTCATTACTTCTTCTGAATAGTTGGTCATATTAAAATGGGAATTTTTCCAAAAGACTTCTTATGATATCTGATTTGTTTTAAATGAAAATGATACTGATCTTACATCAATATGGCCACCACGATGGCCATCGTAAAAATCTTGTAATTTTACTCCTGCTCAGTGAATGGTCATAGCGACATAGGGTTTTCATCAAAAGACTTCTTATCATATCCTAAATGAAAATGGTGCTGATCTTACACCCAATAGGACCACCACAGTAGCCATCTTGAAAATTATGTCATTGCTCAAGAATATCAGAAATGGTTTAAACAATCCGCTGTTAAAAAGAAGAAACAGTCTTATTTTTTGTTACTATAAATTCCTTTTGGACAGTAGAGCATTGTTCCGTTCAAGGGCTCGTCTTTTCTCTTTGTGGTTCAAGGTGTATGTTTTTATGTGGAAATCTGACAAAATAGTAATCCAGTTTATGTTTTGTAAGGGAGCAGTGTACAGTAATACTTGATCTCTTTAGGCACGGACTGTGAAATGGCTAGAACATAATGCTTAGATATAGACTTCTGGTTTAATTATGGCAAAATATATGGCTATTTAACACTCTTAATGGGTGATAACATTTTACATTATAATATTTTAGTATTTAAAGTTTTTAATTAGCAAGTGCGGCATGTTTGCAACATGAAATTTTCATGAATTGGTGATTTACTAAATGTATACTACTTTGCATGGTAATCTTGACTTTGAAAAATATTTTCATGAATTTTCATCCTGATTTGTCAAAAATGTTATTTTTGAAGATTTGTTGTTACAGCTACCACTATTTTTTTTTTATATTCAGTTCTTCAAGCACGTCTGGTCCAGTTATCCAGCTCAGATGGAAACATTGTCCATCCCAGCGGGGTTTTGCAGGTTGGCACAAATTTCCACCGAAAAATTGATCTCATTGACAAGGACTACACAGTCAGCAGTTTTCAGGGACAGTTAGTGCCATCTGAGTCAAGCGGTATATTAGAATACCATTTTTCCACTAATGACCAGTTGGCAGAGACCTTGGATCCTTACTCAAAATCCCTACCTAAGAAATGGGAGGATTTTAGGGATGAAGAGGAGGATAAAATTGGTGGAACTCTGGAGGATAAATGGGCAGCTCAGCTTGAGCAGATTGGCAGAGAAATTAACAACATTAATGAAGACACGGAGTTAGTCGGTAGTAGAGAGCATGATGCAATAATACAAAAGAAGAAGAAAACAAAAAAGGCAAAAAGTTTACCTCATTCAAAGCCTGATGTACATAAATTAGGTGCAGAACCCAATACAAAGAATGTGTCGTCATCAGAAGAGACAACTAAAAAGAATGTTTTGGTGGTAAAAGACAAGAAAAGCCATGGCGCTCAGGAAAAAAAGGCTGTAGAGCGTGAAAGAGAACATAATCTTTATAAAGCATACTTCTTTAATGTTGACCTAAAGAGTTATGTTGATGTTTGCATCTTTGTAAGAAAGGTATGTTGTCTTTTTCTACTTATGTCACGATTCAGCACTTATCACTGTGCATAGAGTACCATAAATATACGCTTATAAGTTGAGTCCCACTGCAAACAACAGACTGATCTGTCTTCGCATGATACTCCAGCAGATCAGGGTCTGTGTTGTTTGTTCTACTGGTTACTACTAACAAACTGCATGGACCCAGATCTGCTGGTACATTATGCAGTGGCAGATCTGGGTCTGTGTTGTTTGTTCTACTGGTTACTACTAACAAACTGCATGGACCCAGATCTGCTGGTACATTATGCAGTGGCAGATCTGGGTCTGTGCAGATTGCTGTTGGACTTCACCTTTAAGCGAGTATATACAGTTTGGTTGCAGTGGAAGTATTATGGAACATTGTAATTTTAAATTCAAAACAATGAAATTTGGTCCTAGAACTCTGTGTGAAGATAAAAATTTACAAGATTACAAACACGGTGGCACTGTTTTTTTCTATGAGAAAGATTAGCAGAAAATTCAGCCATCCAATCCAAGTCTTGAGAAGTTTCATGTAAAGAATGAACTTTCAAGGAGTGCCTTGTAAGTTGAGTCACTCTCCTTTTTTTCAGATGGTGTAGAAATCTTGATTGTAGACAATCTTATGATTTCCAAATCATTTGTATTTTGTTAGATTGTTCAGACCTAACAAATGTTAATCTCCACTTGCATATCAAGAATTTGTACTGCACTGACAGGTATCTTGTGAACATGCAAGAAAGTGGGTTTTTTTTTCTGTACCAAATTTGGTATGTTGGAGCTTCTCAAGAGTATTAGAGATGGTTTAAATACCCAGTAGTTAAAAGAAACAAAAGGACATTTTAAAAAAACTTGAGTTATCTTGAACTCTGCAATTTTTTTTTCGCCAGTAAAGTTTCAGACCCTTTGACTGGCTTTTCTTTTTCAGATTGTCTTTATATGGTCAACAATATACATGTATAAATAATAAATAAGCATGCATCTTTTGGAAGTAACTGTGTCCATGAATTTTATATATATATATATATATATATATATATATATATATATATATATAGATAGATAGATAGATAGATATATATAGATAGATAGATAGATAGATAGATAGATAGATATATATATACTGGATCAGCAAAGCCAGAAGATTGCCACAGAGGAGAGAACTGCTGTCACAGCACAGGGGGTCTCTCCTACACAACAACCCACAGATTCTCCACCTTCACATTTGACTCGTATCAATTGATCGATCTACCTAGACCAGTTTTCGAGTAAGATTGCCAACTTAATTGTCCCGGCTAGGAGGCAGTCCACTTCCAAAGTTTATGATGTAAAGTGGAGAAACTTATGTAATTGGTGCTGTAGGAAAAACATTGATCATAGCTGTCCCCTTTTAAATGCAGTTGCAGACTTTCTTCTCTTCCTTTTTACTGTTAAGGGCTGTAGAGCAGCTCTTTCAAACGCTCAAGTTCTCTAAGGGTTTGCTTTTGGGTCAGACTCTCATCTTCCTGATCATATAAGGTATTTTGAGCTTCCGAGACTGGTATCTCTTTAATGTCTAGATGGTATCTCTTTAATGCCTGGTGTTGTTCTTTGGGTGACATCAAAAGCCCTTTACTAACCTTTGAGTGGAGCTTCCTTCAAGAACCTTACCCTTAAAACAAGTCTTCATCCTCTCCTTAGCATCAGCGAGAAGGATTGAGCTTCATGCTTTATCAGTGGAAAAGGGTTGTTTATGGTTCAGTGGTAACTGTGATTAGGTTTCTCTTCTTTACCAGCCTGGGTTTCTGGCTAAGAATCAGCCACCTTCAGTAGCTCCAGATTCTATTGAAATTGCCAGTCTTAGTCGTATCTGTGCTGGGGATCATCAAGATAGGCTTCTTTGCCCAGTTAGGGTCCTAAGGATTTATTTGGCTTCATCTGAAGGGAGAAGGAGGGTTGGAATTGTCTCTTTCTACCTATGAAGGGTTCCTCAGACATTTTCGGCTGTATTATCCTCACTATCAAGAGAGTTCTCAGTTCCTCACAAAGAGGGATCTTTCTTTCATGAGAATTAAAGCCCATGTGGTTAGGACTATTAGTGCTTCTTGGTCCTACTTGAAACACTCCAGTTTGGATGATGTTTTGTGTGCAGCTTTCTGGCAGTCTCCCACTACTTTGTCATTCTTTTACCTTATATCTTTGGCACATCAGAGTGAAGGCATTTACTGGTTGGTTCCCATCCTGACATACAGCATGTTGTCAAGCGATCTAGCAGTTTACAGTAATGGACTTCCCTACCATAAGGGTAAGTGCATTGTTTTCTTATACCATTTTTTGTTTGGGACCGTCGGCCTCCCTCATAACAGGTAAATTCATTAATGCAGTAGAAGAAGGCAATGTGTAACTTCTATTAAAACTTACTTTAATTATGTAATTGCTTGCTTCTATTGCAAAGATTCCCTCCTCCCACCCCGCTCTGATATCCTGTATGTCCACTCTGATGTCCTCAGTCCAAGTAAGAGTCAAACATGGCAGGTATTCCGTATGTTGGCTAAGACCAAGAAATCAGACTGGAATCATGTTCCTTTCAATTCTGTGCCTCTAGCTACCAGTTAGAGGAGGGAGTATTTAGCTTGAACTGGTGACATGTAATCCTCGAAAATGTAAGCAGTGCAACAGTAGCAGGTATTACATAATTCCAATTAGTTTTACCCCATCCCCCCAAAAAAGAAACTACATGTTCAAAACAAGTAGACCATTCAAGAACTTTGCAGCCCTGCTTACTGACATGTAGATGTAAAAGTGTATTATGTTATGATGTCCATCTGTTCCCTGTTTTGTTTCTGCACAATAACTTGAGTTCTCTACCATTACGAAACTTTGTGGATGGCTTGTACTTTGGGTAAGAGAGAAGTCAGTTGGTTTTGGGGTCAAAAAATCAAAGTTAATGTGACTGAAAGAAGAAGAAAAATCAATTTTCCACACATTAATATTAGTTATGCATCATAGACCAGGACCAAACTTTGTGAATGGCTTGCACTTGGGGTAAAGAGGAAGCCTTTTGTTTTGGGGGTCAAATGTCAAATGTTAAGGTCACTGTAACTGAAAGAAGAAAAACAGTTTGTGCACAACAACACAAGTTCTACATCACAGACCAGAACCAAATTTTGTGGATGGCTTGCACTTGTTGCTAGGAAGAAGCCTATTAGTCTTGGAGTCAATAGTCAACTGCAAAGGAAGAATAAATCATTTATGTGCAATAATTTTAGTTCTGCATCACAAACCTGGACTATATTTTTTTTATGACTTGCACTTGGGCGGGGTCAAAGTTCAAGGTCACTGGCAGAAAAAGAAACAAAAAATGGCATATGCATACAAATGTCACTTCTCTGCCATGTACCTTTACCAAAGTTGGTGGATAACTTCCACTTTGGGTAAGAAAGAAGCCTATTGATTTGAGGGTCAAAAGGTAAGGGACACTGACTGAAAGATTAAAAATAGTCTTGCATAATAACTTTTGTTTTAGATCACTTACCTTGACCAAAGTTTGTAGATGGCTTGAACTTAAGGTATGTTGAGGCGTGTTAATTTTGGGATCATATGGCCAGAGTCATAGTGGCTCAGAGAAGAATGAACTTTGCAGAACAACTTTTGTTCTAGAGAAATTTCCTTTACCAAACTCTGGGTGGCTTGCAATTAGAATAATAAAATTTTTTTTTAACTTATTTTATTTTGAATTTATGGTTTAAAGGTAAATGATCATGGTCATGGTAAGTCTGATATAAAAATGATGGTTTCTGTGTAGTAAGTCTGGTTCAAGGTCGCATGTACTCACCGTACTCCAGTCACATTGTCAGAGGTGCAGAGATTCCGTTACACAGGTATATGCCAGTTTTTACTAATAACATTTGCCCCTGTACTGGAAAAAAATGAGACTGTTGGTATTCTTGTACTGACAAACTGTAAAATGTGTTTTATCTCAACATCAAAGTCTGTCAGAAGCCAACTTATTCTTTTCATGCAATTGTAGTCCCATATCCTTGCTGACATTTATCAGTGTTTGATGGCAACAACACAGCACAAGAAGGATAGTCAGCTTATCTCTTTCTTGGATTCAGGCGGTGTAGTAGTATATACATACGGTATAATTCTGCCTCCCTAGTCTGTTAAAATAGTCAACTTAAGTTGGGTCTGGAGCTTCCACGGTTATCAAATTACTGAAACATGGTATTGGAGTGTTGCTGCAGCTTGATAAGTGAGGGTACTTAGAGGCCAGTTTCATCATGTGTAGTTGCTGTCAAAACAAAGCCTGAATACATCGAAGAGATAAGTTGACTCTCCTTCCGGTGTTGTTGTTTGTGACTAATTGCTGGTGCATGAAACAATAAAAATTAAAGCACCTCTCTTTCTGCTGCATAGACTTTAATCCAAGCTTTTATTTCTTCTAGTTCAAAACAAATTAATAACCACATGTTTGCTGAGGGACCGGCTTGGTTTGGATTTTGCCGATTTCTATTTATGGATGACCGTAAGTTGTGTGATCTATAAGCCATGCTGAAGTTGAAGGCTTTCACTCACACCAAGCAACTAAAACTTAACATTTTATGCGGTACATGTAAACACCTTAACTATTTACTTCATAATATTAAGTGAACTCTGAACCAAATGTTGTTAATTGTGTGTGGATTAAGTTGTTGTATGACATTGATGATATGGGAATGGGATTACACCACTGTTGTGGTGTTGACTTGTGATGTTGTCCATTATCAACGTAGCTCCTGTAAAGGTCAGAAACTCATTCATATAATTTTCTTTCTCAAAAATATTGTTTACATCATAAATTTCCCTACTTTATGCAAATGATAAACCATGCATTAGCCTTTGTTCCAGTAAAATCTGGCTTTGTACTGACTTTTTCTTTTCTTGCTGGTAGTCGCACAACCCTGGTGGAAATGCTGGAGGTGTTAATATATCAAATTCGAAAGCAATACAGTTTTTATCATTAAGGTGGTGTGTCAAATCAGTTCATTTGCTGGATGCTGGGAAAAGTAGTCATGTTATCGCAGCAAAAATGGATGTTGCCTTTTTTGCCAGTGTGACAGATATATATCTTAATCTGTTTGCTTGTGAATTAATGCTATCTCTGATGAAAAAGTTCATCCTTGAGAAGAGTACAAGTTGCACACCTATTCATTAGGGTCAGGGGCCATTCAATATTTAAAACTGGTCTGTAGGCAGGTAAAGTTTCGGTTCATTGGTAACAGAGAATAGCCTTATACTGCTTCTTTTGATTCCATATTCTTCACGAGCCTTTCACACAAGCCAACTGTCTTTTAATCTTGGCGAGTTGAGCAACTGGCTAATCCAGATATTGTTTTTGAAGTATGAACAGCTGTTTCCAAGCCTAATTTATACATGTTGGCAAACCAAAGAATCATTCCTCTGTTTTGTAGTCATATATGTAAGTGTCAGTTGGTAATGAAATTAGTGTTTTGTCAATTGGCACAGAACAAACTAAAATCAGTGATTATTTTAAGTCAGTGATGATTTAATTTATTGGATGGATTAAATTGAGCAGGATACAGTAATCTTATGTGGAACATAAATTTGGGAGAGACCAACATGTATGTATATTTTATGATTTTGCTGAATAGTGCACATAAAACAATCTTGATGGGGTAATAATAATAATAATAATAATAATAATAATAATAAAAATAATAATAATAATAATAACAAAGAAAATGATATTTGGTACATAATATTTGTCCAGAAACCAATTTTGAAAGGTGAACCTGTGTACAGAGGTCACATGTGTACAAAGGCCAGTTTTGCCTTTCCCCATGGTAAGCCGCTATTAACAGGTTTTACTACTTTCTTGCATAGGCAAAGCAGCTTGTTCTACCAAATACTTTCTGTCACAGGCAAGACGGCTAGTTCTACCAAATACTTTCTGTCACAGGCAAGATGGCTAGTTCTACCAGATACTTTATTTAATAGGCAAGGCAACTTGTTCTACCAAATACTTTCTGTCACATGCAAGACGGCTAGTTCTACCAGATACTTTATTTTATAGGCAAGGCAACTTGTTCTACCAAATACTTTCTGTCATGGGCAAGACGGCTTGTTCTACCAGATACTTTATTTAATAGGCAAGGCAACTTGTTCTACCAAATACTTTCTGTCACAGGCAAGACGGATAGTTCTACTAGATACTTTATTTGATAGGCAAGGCAACTTGTTCTACCAAATACTTTCTGTCACAGGTAAGACGGCTAGTTCTACCAGATACTTTATTTGATGGACAAGGCAACTTGTTATACCAAATACTTTCTTTCACAGGCAAGGCATCTTTTTCCACCAACTACCTTGTTAATTAGCATTTTCTCACAACTGAGAAATATATTTCCATATTCATAACAAGTTTGTTTTATAATTTCAGCCTGAAATAGCATTAAAAGTCATTCGGGGTATTAGACAAAAGGGAATGAGCTTGTCAACTAAAGAACATGAAACACCCATCAAGAAGTATTTGGAAATCACTGATGTGGATGTCTACAATACCTTACTTCATGGTTTGGCAAAGAAGGTATGGATTAAAGGGTAACATAGGCCTTTCTGATTTGCAGTATAACTGGATTGCATTGCAAAAAGGCCTGGGTTGCTCAGAAATTTAAAAAAAATTAATTTGTCCCTTTGTGGTCCTGGGTTTAATTCCAGGCACTTTAGTTACAAAACTGCGAGAGCACAAAAATTAAAAATCTACTTATTTAAAAACTGTACTTAGTTTTACCTCCTGCAGGCTAAGGGATGTAGAACATGCCCATTTAGTCTTACCTCCTGCAGGCTAAAGGAGTAGAACATGCCCATTTAGTCTTACCTCCTGCAGGCTAAAGGATGTAGAACATGCCCATTTAGTCTTACCTCCTGCAGGCTAAAGGATGTAGAACATGCCCATTTAGTCTTACCTCCTGTAGGGTAAGGGATGTAGAACATGCCCATTTAGTCTTACCTCCTGCAGGGTAAGGGATGTAAAACATGCCCATTTAGTCTTACCTCCTGTAGGATAAGGGATGTAGAACATGCCCATTTAGTCTTACCTCCTGCAGGGTAAGGGATGTAGAACATGCCCATTCAGTCTTACCTCCTGCAGGCTAAAGGATGTAGAACATGCCCATTTAGTCTTACCTCCTGCAGGCTAAAGGAGTAGAACATGCCCATTTAGTCTTACCTCCTGCAGGCTAAAGGAGTAGAACATGCCCATTTAGTCTTACCTCCTGCAGGGTAAGGGATGTAGAACATGCCCAAAGCATCCTCTCACATGTTGTAAGGTGCAGCTAAAAGAAGCAGGAGCCATAGTGGTTTTTGTGTCGACCTTATGACCAAAAGGGTGCAGATTCAGATCCCACCATCAGAGCATCCCTGGTTCGTTGTTTCATGTCTTTGGGCAAGGCACTTTACTCCACAGTGACTAATCAAGTCTTCAAAAGGCATTTGCCTTTGGCTGATGTATGAGTGCTGTTACACAGGGTAATTGATTTTTAAAAATCCACTTGCCCTTGGCTTATGTGTGAGTACTGTGGGGTTGAATTTAACATAAACCATTTGATAACCGCAAAATCTTGTAGGTTTAAAAATGTTCTAGTCCTCCAGAATTTTAAATAGTAAATAAAGAAGCTGGCTAAGATTGCTGCAATAATGTAACTGGTTCATATTAATGGATAGTCCATAAATTTGTGCCTCTTTGAGACTAAAAAGATCATTCAGTTACATCATAGGAATTTAATAAACATTGTGTTTCTGCCAGTTACAGGTCATTAGTTAATGTGGGTAAAGATGCTGACTTTTTGTCTCAACTGCAAAGTATAGGTGAAACATGATTGTCACATTTCCAATGGCATAGTCTTTGTTGACATGTCACATTTCCAATGGCATAGTCTTTGTTGGCATGTCTCATTTCCAATGTCATTGTCTTTGTTGACATGTCACATTTCCAATGGCATTGTCTTTGTTGGCATGTCACATTTCCAATGGCATTGTTTTTGTTGAATGTCACATTTCCAATGGCATTGTCTTTGTTGGCATGTCACATTTCCAATGGAATTGTCTTTGTTGGCATGTCACATTTCCAATGGCATTGTCTTTGTTGGCATGTCACATTTCCAATGACATTGTCTTGTTGGCATGTCACATTTCCAATGGCATTGTCTTTGTTGGCATGTCACATTTCCAATGGCATTGTCTTTGTTGGCATGTCACATTTCCAATGACATTGTCTTTGTTGGCATGTCACATTTCCAATGGCATTGTCTTTGTTGGCATGTCACATTTCCAATGGCATTGTCTTTGTTGGCATGGGCATCTTCATTTGTATACACCACCATTATGCAGAGCAGATAATAGTATGACATCTGTCTGTCTGTCCATCCATCTGTTCCCTGTTTCATTTCCATACATTAACTTAGTTATCTGCCATCAATCATTACCAAATTTTGTAAATACAGTACAGTTCACTTGATTTTTTGTTTCTTTACACATCGTGGTTGGGATGGAGAGGATTAAGATAAAGACCTTTCATCATCTCTCCATGCATTCTAATGGAGCTGTCACGTCTTTATTTAGAGAATAGCTCTGCACTCCCCACTTTCATGCAGTCACATGTGCCAATCACCACAGGGTTGAATTAGAGTCGACAAAATGGGCATGGTTTACTTTTTATGACTTAAGCATGCACTAAAGATTTTCATTGAGAGAGGGAGCGAGAGCATGGGACACTGAGTTATCTACACGTTGTTTTTTTTTTTGTTTTTTTTTTCCCCTTATTCTTTGAAATCTAATTTTTAGATAACATTAACTTAATGAAATGAAGAGTGAACTTTATTCATACTGTATATTGTATGAAGGCAATTTCTTTAGCATCAAATAATTAAGAATAATAAATGCCATTCTTTGATTGTTAAAAAGTGATATATTTTTTTAAATAAAAGTTGCTAAAATCATAAATGCAAAAGGTGGCAAAACCTATGCTTGTTAGTCATAGGAAAAACTCGAGTGCAGAATATCAGTAGCTTGATGAAAGTATAGCTAATTGTATAATAAGTATATCAGTAGCTTGATGAAAGTATAGCTAATTGTATAATAAGTATATCAGTAGCTTGATGAAAGTATAGCTAATTGTATAATAAGTATATCAGTAGCTTGATGAAAGTATAGCTAATTGTATAATAAGTATCAGGGTAAATTATTGTATTAAATGCGTAAGAGATAATTAAAAAAAAAGAGAGACAAGGGGAGGGGAGGTTGTGAGTGGTCACCAAAAATGGATTTAAAGGATTAAAGATTGTGGAGTAAATGAGTATTTCCGCACAACATCACGAAAAACAGAATATCATGCATTAGTGGTTTCATTATATGCTAAATGTCAAATGAAAATACAATATATCGTGTCATCAAATTCTTCTGCAAGAGAGAGTGGTGATATAAGACTGCTTATGACTGCTAGAGACATGTAAACCCATAGTCATATTTTCATGAAACATGTACCTGCATCCCCCCCCCCCCCAAATCTATATAAACAGTACCATATCTTGGATAAAGAGGTTTCACATGCAGCTAATATTTTTTTTAAAAATGTGCAATGAGATTGGAGTGGTTTGGTTTCGTGCTTTACGGCACAGCAACACAAGTAGGTTTTTTAGTGCCGAGGCAATTGGAGTTAAGTGCCTTGCCCAAGGACACACCACAATAGATGACCCAGGCTCGTCCGTTGGTAAAATTTGAACCTGCACCCTTTCAGTTGTGAGTCCGGCATGCTAACTACTGAGCCACCACAGCTCCCACAATCAGATTGGTAAAACTAGGTTTTCTTCACAAGCATGTCTGTATGAAGCAGACGCATCGACATTATAATCCCATTGTTAGTGAATATTAATATATTTACGTGGATACTGATGCTGAATGAAATGGTGGAGAGACATTTTCTTAATCCTCTCCATTCCCACCACAATGTATAGAGAAACAGAAAATTGGGTGATCTGTATTCAAGGCGAATGTTTGATTTTTCCCTGGTTAAAAGCACACCCAAGGGTCACACAGGAGTCAAGATTTGGGGGACATGCTGGAAACCCACAATCTGGTGCTCAAGGTGCAACACCTGTGTCACAGTGTCACTAAACTTGACAGATTGGTTTGTATCACTAAACTAGACAGATTGGTTCGTGTCACTAAATTTGACAGATTGGTTCAACATGCTCAAAACACCTCAGACAATCTTTGTTTCACTGCTGCATCAGATGGATCTTGGGGTTTGATGAACAGCTCTGCTATACAATTTTAGCTAGATAGTAATCTGTTTGCTCAGTTTGTAAGATATTCCTGAGAAGTAGTACAATGTTCTGATGTGTTTAACATGTCTGCGGTTTAGATTTCATGGAAACAGCATAGATCTTGAATGGCTTGCACATTATTTTGTAGATTTGGATCTGTGCTTGTAAGTTATGCAGTTCAGTGTGCACAATAGATTGGTTAATATGATATTTAATAATGTGTGTAGAATTTATGACTCTGTTCATGAAGTGTGTATCATATTTTATCATTTACTGAGAATGTTTTTATTTTCATATGTATCAGTGTTTGTGGCTTTGCAAAAAATGACATTTTCGTTAGCACCATGGATTAGGCCCTCATTTTTTGGTAGAAAAAAAGAATTGTTTGTTGGGTTTATAAAATCATGGTATGTAGCAACTACAAAATTCACAAAAACTTTATCACATTAGAAGAAAAAATAAACTTGCCATACCGTATATACTCGCATATAAGTAAAATCCAACTGCAAACTGCACAAATCCAGATCTGCTGTTGCATAATGTTTGGCAGATCTGGATCTATGCAGTTTTTTTAGGAGTAGTCAGTAGAATAAACAACATAGTCCCTGATCTGCCAGCGCATAATGTGTGCGCAGATAAGAGTCTATTTTGTTTGCATTTGGACTCGACTTATAATCGAGCACATACAGTAAGTACTTACATACATGTACATAAATTTCTTATCAGATGAACACTTCTGTAACATTGCTCCACGAAGATGTCTACTTTCATGATGGGAAAGAGTGGGACATTTTCTGTATACAGCTTTCTACGACGAAGGAGCATTCTCTGAGACATTATATGTCATGAAATTGGTTATATGTAAAAAGCTTAATGCACAACCATTTAGAATCTAAGCTGAGCTGACAGTGAACTTGCTGGGTATTAAGGAAGAATAAAAAAGTTTTAATGAGTTTCTTTTGAGATTGGTATCTTAGGGTAGAACTATCAGGAAGTGGGGAACAGACATGGTGTAGGAGAGGTGTATGCTTTAATTCTGTCTAAAAAGATCATTATTTTTTATTTTTAACTTTAAGCATTTTCCGATTGCAGTGCCAAATAAGAACTATGCAGGAGGCTTTTAAACTACTGCTGAAGGACAAATTGACACCAACGATGCAGTCATATGCTGCTTTATTTGAATGTCTAGGTCGCACAAATCCTGTAGAAGTAGAGTTTGGAAAACAAATAGTTGCAGAAATGGAAAAAAGGGTTTGTACAACAGAATTTGTTTTTCCAGTTATGATAATTTTACTTGGGTCATTAGTGTACTGTTGTGTCTTCCATGAAGAAGGTTTTTACAATCCCACAGGACAAGATTGTAAACATCAATATTTCTTTGATGGAGAAGTTTTAAATAATCTCGTACATTTTATCTGCAGTTTTGAAGATGTATTGTGGTAGGTCAAGTCTGTCCGTTTTTTTGCTCATCAATCAATCAGTCATTTCTCCTTATAACCTAAACTGCCATCTACACTGATTGAGAGAGGGTAATCATATTCCATCAGTAAGTCACTTCTCCTTATAACCTGAACTTCCGTCATCACTGATTGAGAGAGGGTAATCCTATTTCATCAGTCAGTCAGTTCTCCTTTGTAACCTGAACACTATCTACACTGATTGAGAGAGGGTAATCATATTCCTTCAGTCAGTCAGTCAGTCAGTTCTCCTTGTAACCTTAATCCTTCTACACTGGTTAAGACAGGGTAATCATATTCCCTCAGTCAGTCAGTTCTCCTGAATTCCATCTACACTGATTGGGATAGGGTAATCCTATTCCATCAGTCAGTCAGTATTCCTTATAACAAAACTCATCATGGCCAGATTAATGTCATTACTGCAGTACAATCTATAGCTGTCCATGTGTCCATACACAAAGACCTTACACTATGCTCTTTATATCTCCCTCCAAGCACTCAAATCAATCAGTCAAATCTTGACTATCTAGTTGATTAGTTACCAACATCTTTTGTTTTACTTGGTGACCTCTGATGGCCACCATACAATTTGGGACTGTAAAGATATCAATGAGAAAGGGAAGAAAATATAAGATTTTGTTTTAGAACTCGATGTTTGCATTTTTAACGAGAAGTTATATACCTATCTACATCCTGCCATAGTATCCTCCTGACCATCTGCAATCCATCTCATTTACTTTACTTCACTTGGGAAATTGGTGATGACCTCTGTGGTAGTGACCACTTTTCAGTATACTTAAGAAGTAATTCTCCCAACCTCAAGGGCTAAAGCAGAGATGGAAATTGAACAAGGCAGATTGGGAAACTATTCAATCCCTTGGTGCATCAAATTTGACAGTTGTATTTGACCTAATTTGACAGTTGTATTTGACCAAATTTGACAGTTGTATTTGACCTAATTTGACAGTTGTATTTGACCAAATTTGACAGTTGTATTTGACCAAATTTGACAGTTGTATTTGACCCTACACTAACTTTCCATCTGCATATTAGACACATCAAGGACAAAAAAAGAAAGCCCTGGATTTAATATGGTTCATGGAAAGCACAGATCAGGAGCAGATTGGAAGGTCTTGCGTCGGTTGTACAGGTCTCTAGAAGATATAAACTTGACTATGGCTTGATTGTGTACAGATCATCTTGTAAATCTTACGATGGTAGATGCTTGATCCGATACACAATCTGGGACTTGGACTTTATCATGGAACATGTATAACTTCTCCTTTAGAAAATCTATTTTGAGGCAAATGAAACATCACTTTATTTCAGATGAATGAAACTGGCTCTTCAGTATTCTACCAAACCATCTTCTAATCAGTCTAATTCCACATATGATATAGCCTTTAGGCCCGAATTCCAAACCCTGTATGTGCAGAAACCAAATTTCATTCCACCTTACCCTCCTTTGATGCATAATCATATATATTATCTTATACACCAGCAGAGAAGGATACATAAACTTTGAATAGTTCCAAGCTTTAGGAGCAATTTAGATGGAAAGGAAATGAAGTTGTACTGCAGTAAAGAAAACAAAAATGCACTATGTAATAAATTGGTCACAAGCTCTGAAGATACCTCGAGTAACCATAAAATATGGAGTCAACTAAGAAAACAAATTTTAAACAAGAATGATAAATCCTACATTCATCCATTAGATTTTAATGGAGATTTTATAATAGATGATACAGAAAAGGCTGAAATACTTAATAGACTTTTTGCTGAAATATCCGCAGTAGATAATGCAGGATTAGAGGCTGACCTCAAAAACCTTGAAAACCCTAAAAATTTAATTTTGACCTTAGAAACCTAAAAAACAAACTGATAGAAACCTATAAAAAAAAATAAATAAGTAAAAATTTTAGGAAAAAAAAACAAGACCCAAAATGACCCCACCAATTTTTTCTTTTTTTTGGACACATTTTTCCGTTAAGCTAGTCTAGAGGTTGAGAAAGCGCGTGAATTATGCAAATTAAAGACATCCGGTCAGTTTATTCTATCATTCATTTTCAAATTTTTAATGTTATGCTCACCAGGGAGATAATCTTGTAACTGCTTTGTGTCTTAAACATAAAAAAAAAAAATTTAAGACCTTGAAAAAAAAACTTTAAAAACCTCAAATTTTACAAGTTAATTTCACTTCTAACCATGCTAATGCTGTGAATCTGTCTAGTTTCATACCTGATGATAATGCTTCTATATTGAGCAGTATATGTTTTTTTCTTCACATTTGCAGGTCCATGCTAAGGGTTGATTCAGTTGAAATAGTCACACTCGAGTCCGTCCTTTTTGCCTAAACATGCTCTAAAAGCAAAGCTCACTATATGCCTTGCCTTGATTTCATGCACCTTCCCCCTTTTGTTTCAGTACAGTGCATTGTTAATGGAAGTAAAATGTCAACTTTAAAGTCAGTTTCCCCTTCAAACAGGAAGGTGGGAAGTTAGAAAAAGAAATTGTATCCTCTGTAGTCAATTTTGGTGCTAATTTGATGATCATAAATCCCAGAGATTACATTGCTATCTATGGAATTCCTGCCAAAAATTATCCTTGAAGGAAGTACTGAAAATTGTATTTGTTGGTGACCCAGTCAGAAGCAAATTATGACTGTGGACATATTCATTTTATCCAATATTTAATCTAATAAGCATGTGAAAAGTTGACTTACACTGAACACCATAAAGAAGCAATGTAGGTACCATACTGTTCTTTGTTTGTATTAAGGATATTGTACATGATGTAAATTCTAATAATATGCATATTTGCAGATGATACCTGTTTATATATAATTGTCAATAGTCCTGGTGCTGCAACAACCAGCCGTAATAATGATTTTTTAAAAACGGACTCTTGGTCCAAAGCATGATTCATTGATTTCAACCCTAATAAGAACTGAAACGGTGATAATATCAAGAAAGATGAAACAGCATGGACTTTTTAAATACACAAAACTACTTCTAGATTATGCAGACATTGTGTGGGACAATTGTACCAGAAAAGGAAAAACTCACCAAGAAGAAGTTAATATTGAGGCTGCTAGAATTGTTTTAGGGGCATCGAGTCTAGTCATCACAAAGAATTGTTTTAGGGGCATCGAGTCTAGTCATCACAAAGAATTGTTTTAGGGGCATCGAGTCTAGTCATCACAAAGAATTGTTTTAGGGGCATCGAGTCTAGACATCACAAAGAAATTATTCTCAAGAGCTGAATGGGAAATTTTGGAAGAACATATGTGTAAACATAAGTTGATTTTCTTGTATAAAATGATCCAATATATTGGTTCCTGAATTTCTTCTTAACCTGATTCCCATGCATCAAATACAGGGGAACCACACTATAATGCGCTTTGTTAAAACTCAAATTTGGATATAAAATGGTCGCATCATGGTTTCCGATTTTTTTTTTTCTTAACTTGACTGATACAAATAATTTAAGTTTCAGAAACCTGTAGCTTACAGGTCATAAAGTTCTTACATAGCAATGATTAAGTTTCATTGAGCATGGGGCTATCGTAATCCCAATCGTTATATAAATTGGCGGGGAGTAAAATTATTACTGTAGATTTGGCATTTGTTCAGTAACCTCCAATACTCATACATTCATCATTTTTTTCAATCATTCTTGTCATACTGCATCTCAGTACATAACTAATTATGGACCCCAACTACCACATTATATCAGGATTCCCATGTAATTTATGAAAGAACTGGTACCAAATATTAGAGTGAGAACATAGTTATATCAAGAATCCGTTCTAGCTTCAACTGTTTATAGTTGGAATCATGTCAGACAACCTAAATTATTTTATTGGTTGTAAAGATTAATGAATGACTAGCACTGAATATTACTATCTACTATAAAACTGGCAAAAGGTAAGGTCAGGTTTGTCATAATCATCTCTGTCTTGAATGTAACTAACTTAAAACCCATTTATTTATGCAGTGCTCAAAGAAAAAAGTTTTTATACACAGGCCCAGGGCTGGTGACTTTAAAAAAATCACAAGCCTGGACTCAAATTCCACAAGCCCAGACTCAAATTCCATGTGCCCAAAAGAACCCTTATTTTTACTATGAAAAGAAATAAAACAAAATCATACTAAATTGACTTGTGTGTTTATTCAGATCTCAACATATTCACATAAAGCAGTGTCTTCCTTCAGTTCCTGAGGTCAACCATTGTCCAATTGCTCTATCAGTATCCTCCTTCATCATTGGATCAGCAGTGTTGATATTCATTAGCATCTGAAGTGTGTCCTGCTTTACTCTCTACACTTTTGATGTTGTTCATATGTGCCACTTGATATGTTTAACCAGTGTTGCATTACTTACTCAATTGTTTCTAATGAAATCATTTTTTGCTCGGTCTATCCTTTTTATCTCACCTCTGCCAAATGACGGTCGATTTTTAATCAAAGACTAAGAGTCATCATGGACAACCTTTGATCCCTTTATTATTTATAATGCCACAAAAAACATCCCATATTTTGCCTAAACTGTATAGATTACAACAATAAGGCAATCAATTACCAGCTTATTGTGTATGCATGTTAGTTTTAATCTGATTACTCAGCCACAACTTACTGCACTGATCGCAACAACTGCTGGAACAGTTTCCGTCCTCAGTAGACTGGTTCTGACTGGTTTCTGTAATTCGTGAATAGAACGGGTAAAAAAAAAAAAAATTCTTGCTTTTTTCAATTCTTTTTACCAAAAAAATCAGTTAATTTTCAAAAGTGGTAGATTTCAACTATAAAACAGTATGCGCTGTAGACGGCCTTAAAAATGGTATTTTGGTCCTACCATAGGTAGAATTACATGTATGTTAAAGCCTAGTGAACACTAATTATAGGTAACCCCAGCAATCTGTTCCCGATTCATTGTACACAAAGCTTACAGCCTTCAATGGAAGTATGGTAAGTAGACGATTTTCATATGGAAAAGGGGCATACATGAGGATAAATGTTAATAACTTACTAGACCTTCAATAACTCGTCAGAGATCAAAGTTTTCTCAGGCAAATTAGTTATATTTTTCGACAAGCCCAACAGGCACTTCACTTAGAATACAGAAGTGACCCAGGGTGTCGGGCTATAGGATTTTTTGAGCACTGATTTATGACAAATATTGTATCAGACCCATTATGCAGTTGTGGCAGCATAAAGACTGTAGAACACTATTTATAATTGTGTCCACTTTACAATGACCAAAGAATAGGTATATTCTCCGTTTGCCTTGTCCACTAATGATGCAAAGTTTAATGCATGGAAACGGTGAATACAACTCTGATACTAATATTAAAATCTTCACTGTTGTAGAACATATTATTCATACAAATGGTTTGCCACTACACAGTGAAATCGTATTTTCTGTAACTAAAGCTAGCAGGTTCTTTTTTTTCACTGCATAGCATTTGTCAGTAGTTTTTAGCCTCATCATGACATCATGCTAATTTCGCTTACAGTCAAGTACTTATTAAACATACTTTGTTGTCTCGTTTTTTTTTACATATATAGATGAAATGTTTGTACAATAGACATCTAACATATTTATTTGCTACCTGCCACTCATCGCTCTTTCATGCCATCATTCACTTAATGCATAATTTTGAATATTTACTCTGATAATGTACTTAACTTGACAATGTATTGTATCATTTATGTAGTCCATAAATTTTACAGTAGATGGATTTGTACAAGTGCCACGCACATGAGTTTCAGAAAGATAAATCAGTCAGTATTATTAAAACTAATTTGGATATATGAATATAGATTTGCACAACATATTTTAACATTGTTCTTATTAGTGGAACTTTTTAGCCTGGGTCTCAAAAGTTTGACTGGTCTATTGTATTAGTCCAGGCATGAGTGTTGGTGTCCACTCTTGTAAAAGCATGTACATATGTGCAGCCTCACTGCATTGCAACCACTCTTTCTTCCTCGGCCCTAGGCAGCAGTTTCTAATGGGTTTCATAGTACCTACCCCCTGGGAATGGGCTAAGGTGCCTAACTTTGTACATGTACATTATTTTGAACATTTTTATTAAACTTTTACATTTAGTTCATGACAGGTATGTTTTTGCATCCTGTGTACATACTGTTACACTTCGAATCAAGAGTTTACTTATCGTAAGTGCTTGATTGAAATAAAGGTCTCTGAACTATATTTCATGTTTCAGTGCCTTTGTTTAAATCTTGCATTTAAAGTTTATTTGATTGGTGGTTTTCATATTAGAATTATGAAACTTGGCCATCTTAAAAATCTTGTTAATGCTACTTGTCCTGAACAGATGGTTTTATCGACATGGACTTTTAACTAAATGTCTTCTGATACGGTCTGGTTGGTCCTAAATGAAATATTGTTGATTTCACATCCTACATGGCTGCCATAGTGGCCATTTTGAAAATCTTTTTATCATGACTTCTAAATAGAAGGTCAGATCAACATGGGTTGGTTTGGTTTTGTGGGGTTTAACGCCATTTTTCAGCACATGATAGGCCAAACATGGCAGCCAGTATATTGGTGGAAGAAAATCCAGAGAAGAACTACCAATCCACAGAAAGCTACAGGCAAGCTTTCTCACATACCCATGTTGATCAATCCAAGACTCAAACTCGTGTGGACAGAGGTGAGATGTTTGAGTGATCTGTAAAGGTGAGCACCTTAGACCACTTGGCCACCCAGGGCCCCCAGATCTACATGGGGTTTTCACTAAATAATTATTGCGAAGTCTAGCTGGTACTTAATTAAAATGGTGTGGGGCCCCAGGTGGCTGAGTGGTCTAAGGATCTTACCTCTACAGATCACTCACACAACTCACCTCTGTCTGCATGAGTTCGAGTCTCGGCTCTTCCAATGTGGGTGTGCGAGAAAGCTTGCCAGTAGCTTCCGGTGGGTCAGTGATTCTTCCCAGAGTCTTCCTGGATTCTTCCTCGGCCAGATATACTGGCTGCCATGTATAGTGTATCATGTGCTGAAAAATGTTATTAAACCCCACAAAACCAAACCATTAATGAATTAAAATGGTGCTGATCTTACCTCCAGTATGCGCATCTTAAAAATCTTGCTATCACTGCTTCTTCTTAATGGATGGTCATAGGGACAACAAAATAGAATGTAAAATTGATCCTATATGTAAATGGTACTGATATGACATACAAAATGTTATGGTTACTCCTCCTTAAAACGGACAAGCATATCAACATGGAGTTTTTCTTATATAGTGGATTCTAAATGAAAAATGTTGGTGATTAGACCTGCAATCTGGCCATCTTGATAATCTTGTTATTGCTACTTCTCCTGAACATATGTTCCTAGCGAGATGAATTTTCACTGAAAGACTTCTTATGTTATGTAGTTAGTCCAAAATGAAAATGGTGCCAAGTAGACCTCCCATATGGCTATCATGGTAGCCATCTTGAAAATGTTATCACCACTGCTGTTGAAGGGGTGATGTTGTTGACATTGTGCTTCTTGCTATATGAAGTTGGTCCTGAATGAAATTGATGCTGATGTGAACTCCCAGAATGATACAAATCTTATTATAGCTCCTTCTGATGAATGCATGACTGTACTGGCATGATTTTTAAATTTAGTTGTTCCTATATTAAAATAATGCCAATGAACCATCCAAAATGGCTACTTAAACGGATGGTCATATCAACGTGGGATTTTCACAAAAACACTACAGCAAATTGTAACTGGTTCAGAATGGAAAATGGTAATCATTAGACTCCAACCTTGCACCATAGTTATAATCAAAAACTCTAGTTCTTGCTACTCTGCTTACATGAATGGTGGTGCAGATCTGACCACCAACATCCAAACTTTTGTGAAGGAGTTTGAAAACCAGAACTAATTGATCATGGAGTCAAGTCAAGGTCATTGCTTGCATTTTTTGTATTATTTCATTGAGCTTGTGAACACAGTTACTTGGACATATACAAATAAATTCTGACTAGACTTTGTATTTAGTTGCATTCCAATAAACAAGTTGATAGTCAGCACTCTGACATTTATTTTAAGGTCTTGACTCTGGTTTTTAATTGTACTGGCTTGTGATCTTGATAACACAAAACAAGTTTGAATTGATTTTCATCAAACCCAGTTTGTGGATATGAATATCTTCAATTTTGTCAGTTTAATAGCCTGTTGTTTTTTGTTTTTTTTCTTTAAAAAAAAATAATTAATAATGTAACCAAACTTAGCATGTCAATATATCAAGATATTTTCGGAGACAATTAAGTTCAATGATCTTCTATCTATACATTATTTTCAAGGTCAAATGCCAGTACAGAAATTTTATACTGCACTTAACAGGTTTCTTGTTAACCTGTAAGAAAATTGTTTTTTTTCCAAATTTGGTTTGTTGGAGTTTGTCAAGAATATTAGAAATGGTTTCAGTGTTCAACAGTTAAATAGAATAAAAGGACAGATGAAATGATTTATTTTGGATTCCTAGAAAATTCTTTTCTGCCAGTTGAACATCGGTCCCTTCTAGAGACTCTTGTTGTTATAAAATTAATTGTGTACCTTAACTTTTATATCTTAGAAAAGAATTTTCTTTTATAGTGTTTTATGTCTTTTATGCCCTTTCACATTTTGTAGGTGAAGCACATTCCGTCCAAGTTTATTTTTTGCATGATAATTATCGTAACAATTTTTTTGCATGATAATTATCGTAACAATTTCTGCTGGAAAAGCTTCATAGTGAATAGCTATGTAATCATTGATTACCTTCTGGTTTTATTGCTGGTTCAGTTTGCTGTAAATTGATTTTTGTTTTCTTACTGATTTGCACTTGATTGAAACTCTGATTTCGCCTTAATGGTTTCCACTTTATTGAAGTGCCATTCAAGTTTTCATTTTTTGTGATTTTGTTTTGTAGGAGCTTGATGTCAGAGAGATCTTCAACGTTTGCAAGTTTGCCAATGATGAAACAGTATATGTTCAAAAGGTAACTTTACAAGTCATTATACTCCACTTTGATGAGTGATCACATTGCCCATGCATCCATCTGTCATTATACTCCACTTTGATAAGTGATCACATTGCCCATGCATCCATCTGTCATTATACTCCACTTTGATAAGTGATCACATTGCCCATGCATCCATTATTCATTATACTCCACTTTGATAAGTGATCACATTGCCCATGCATACATTAGTCATTATACTCCACTTTGATAAGTGATCACATTGCCCATGCATCCATCTGTCATTATACTCCACTTTGATAAGTGATCACATTGCCCATGCATCCATCTGTCATTATACTCCACTTTGATGAGTGATCACATTGCCCATGCATCCATCTGTCTATGCTCCCAGTTCCTTAAGTTTTATTCAATACACCAACAGAGGTCAGACTTGAAGTGTTGTTACATCTTGAGATGAAGGTATGTTGCACACTAAAAATGGATAGCTGTGGCCTACATTCCATCAATTATTTCATGCAACTAAAACTACATTTCATTTAAGCCCAACTAAGTGGCCCCAGGTGGCCAAGTGGTCTAAGGCGCTCGCCTTTACCGATCACTGCCATCTCACCTGTGTCTGCATGGGTTCGAGTCATGGGCTTGGCCAATGTGGTTATGTGAGAAAGCTTGCCAGTAGCTTCCCGTGGATCGGTGGTATTTTCCCAGATTCTTCCTCCACCAGATATACTTGCCGGCATGTAGAGCCTATCATGTGCTGAAAAATGGCATTAAACCCAATAAAAACCAAACCAAACCAAACCAAACTAAGCCCAATTAAAATTTAGCACCAGCTTACTAGAATAAGGTAGCAGTTGGATCAGATGACATATCTACGTGGGTTTCCCCAAAGCAAGTACCTATCATTAGCACTGGAATTTTGGTGCACTTACCCATACGGATAAAACTTTTTCAACATGAAGATATACTAGTGGCTAACCACTGAATTGACAATATATACAAATAATATACAAAATCTGTTGGAATCTGTAGCTATACTATCAGTCATCCAAGTAAACTGCACTTTATTATGTCACAAGAAGATCATGTATCATAGTTTAAATGGCCTTCCTTTCTAGTAGACTATACTTCCATTGGATCAGTTAAACTTGGTTCTGCAGACAAGACCTTTTACAACATTGAAACAGAGAAAGACTATCCATGTATTAAATAAAGAAATGCAAATAATAGCATGTTTTGTTGAAATAGATGTCTGCATATGGAATTAATCCAGAAAATGATGATTGAGATTACAGAAATATAAGGTCTGTGTACTCCACTTCTTATTACAGAAATATTAAGTCTGTGTACTCCACTTCTTTTTATTATAGAAATATTAAGTCTGTGCTCCACTTCCTATTACAGAAATATTAAGTCTGTGTACTCCACTTCTTTTTTTTAAAGAAATATTAAGTATGTGTACTCCACTTCTTTTTATTACAGAAATGTTAAGTCTGTGTACTCCACTTTATTAAGTCTGTACTCCACTTCTTCTTATTACAGAAATATTAAGTCTGTGTACTCGACTTCCTCTTATTACATAAATATTAAGTCTGTGTACTCCACTTCTTCTTATTACAAATTTATTAAGTCTGTACTCCACTTCCTATTACATAAATATTAAGTCTGTGTACTCCACTTCTTATTATTACAGAAATATTAAGTCTGTGTACTCCACTTCTTCTTATTACAGATTTATTAAGTCTGTACTCCACTTCCTATTACATAAATATTAAGTCTATGTACTCCACTTCTTCTTATTATAGAAATATTAAGTCTGTACTCCACTTCTTCTTATTACAGATTTATTAAGTATATGTACTCCACTTCTTCTTACAGAAATATCAAGTCTGTGCACTCCACTTCTTCTTATTACAGATATATTAAGTCTTTGTACTCCACTTCTTCTTATTACAGATTTATTAAGTCTTTGTACTCCACTTCATCATATTACAGAAATATTAAGTCTATGTACTCCACCTCTTCTTATCAAGAATGTAATATGAAACTTTTCTGAATTCTTCTTGAGAATAATTGGTTTCAAATGATACCACAAATATATATATATATATATATATATATATATATATATATATATATATATATATATATATATATATATATATATATATATATATATATATATATATATATATATATATATATATATATATATATATATATATATCACACTGTAGTAACAAGCTACTGGATACCAATGCACAACTCTAAAGAGTCCTAAGCCTGGACAAACCAAACTGGTCTGATTTTCAGGATGGAAAGATGCACATCCAATATAATGGACAAGTCTGCATCAATCTTAAGTCTTAATGATTTAATTACCATTCTGATACATTTCAGCCCATCTGTGCAGCAGAAACCCCCATCTCATCTATATTAGGATAACTCCTGATGAAGAATGATTTTCTTTGAATGTTGTTGGCAAAATTTTCAAAGCAATTTCGAGCTTATGGATTGATGATGCCTGTTCAGTAGTGTAGCTTGTATCAACACAGTTGTTAGAGTTTGTGTTGGGTCACTTTCTCAGACACTGTTGCTCATAGAGTCACTGTGACATGGTACATGTATGTAAATGTTTCATGAAGAATACAACAGCCATCACTGTGACCTATATTTTATGGTGTGCAGTTTAACAATACTGCCATTAGTAGTTTTCTTTTTTTTTAATGCCAAACCATAACTTAGGGTGTATTAGTTATGATTTTGTCCATTCTTCTGTTTCCAATTCATTTTCAATTCCTTTTTCACACAATAACTCAAGTTCTCCACCATCTACAATTACCAGACTTTTGTGGCTTGCTTCCACTTGGGGTAAGGAAGAAAACTAAGTCGCTGTGACCTATATTTTATGGTGTGTAATTTAGCAATAGCGCCATTGGGGGTTTTCTTTTTTTATATGCCCATATATATTGGATAATAGAGAAAACTAATTTTGGGGTGAAAAGTCAAGGTGACTGTGACTGCAACTGAAAGAAGAAAAATAGTTTCTGTACAATAAAATTAGTTCAACATCACAGACTGGGGCCAAACTTTGTGGATGGGTTGCACTTGGTAAGGAAGAAGCCTATCAGTTTTGGTATCAAAAGGTCAGAGGTCAAGATCACTGACTAAGAAGTTGAGGTTGCTGTGACTGTATGAAGAAAAATGGTTTCTGCACATAAATGTCAGTTCTCGACCATGTACAATCGCCAGAGTTTGTAGATGACTTGTACATTGGGTAAGAAAAGAACCTGCTGATTTTCGTGGTCAAAAGGTCATCTGACTAGGGAGGGGGATCCATCTTTCCAGGATGTGTTTTCCTTCCTCATAATGGTGCCCGTGATATCCCTCCCTTCGTTTAAAGATAGGATGGCCATGATAGGCTGTGGACCTGCTCCTTCACCTTTGGCTGGGGACACCAGAAAGGAGGGGGTGGCCTCCACGCAACCCATAGACGATCTAGACGGCATCAGCGATCCCACTTGTCTTGGAAATTCACTAGTAGGTTAGTCACATCACTCTCCATGATTCGCTTCAGGATAAGGGCGACCTGAGTCACTTCAGGATAAGGGTGACCTGATTTCAACATCTGTCTCACCTCAGGAGTGGGCTTGGGACAGTAATGTCATTGCCAGCATGGTGGTTTCATGTGAGTACTTGGAAAAACCAGTGGTGACCCATCCCTCTCCATCCATTGGGTTCCATTTTCCTTCCCACAGGTCGGGCCAGGTGTTGGAGGAGGAGGAAGTTTGGACCTTCCAGAAGACAGTGAACGACGTCTACCGACTCTTTCTCCCAGACTTGTATCCTAAGGCTTCTGGTGCTGAGGACAAGAAGATTTTCCCAAGTCTGGAGAGAATGTTTGGGGCAGCATCTCATCCAGAT
The DNA here is from genome assembly GCA_029931535.1 of Margaritifera margaritifera. Taxonomy (NCBI): domain Eukaryota; kingdom Metazoa; phylum Mollusca; class Bivalvia; order Unionida; family Margaritiferidae; genus Margaritifera; species Margaritifera margaritifera. The sequence goes on from JAQPZY010000959.1 coordinate 614,710, forward strand.
CTTAAGTGCTTCCGCACACGATGATGGTCTGGAAGTTTTCCCGGGGACAAGTTTGCCAGGCAGCAGAAGGGGTGGTTTGTCCCCTCTTCTACACTTTGGTTGCTGGTTTCTGCTACCAGCAATAAGGTCCATTCACCAGCTTGGCCCATTAAGCCCCCACCCCCACCCCTATGGACTCTGGGGCAATACAAGTGGGGATATCAGCTGGGGCACAGGCTCACCTTCTACACCTTCTAGTTAAAAAAACAACCTGAAGCTTAAGGTGCATACTCTTGTGACAATTGCTTTGCACACTAATCTCTTTTTGGTGGTCTCCTTCAGTCTCTCAAAGGAGGAATCATTGTCTCCGGCAGTGCTTCAGTGTTTGCTGCGGCTGTAGTGAAGACGCCATGTCATGCACTCTCCATGTCAGTGGTGTTTTTTGCACAGCTTCTTCACCTCTGCAGCTGCAGGGATGCCACCTTGGAAATGTCAAAGGTCTTGCTGGCCCACAGCAAGAACCTTTTAAGGTCTGCACTCTTGAGGCAGAGATACTTTTTTTTGGAGGCTTCATTTCCTCTGTGTCATCACAGGATCTGAGAGACCAACAACACAGGGTCCTGGCTCTTTGCAACAGGCCAAGAAGCACACCTTCCCTGACCGCCCTTTGGTACCTTCTCTCAAGTTCTTCAAGCAGGTGCAGCCTCAACAGTCTCAGAAGCAGCCTTAATTTAAAGCTCCTCACGTGTCATTTGCTACACAAGGCAGGAAAAAGTCTTCAGACTCCTACCCCTTTCTTAAGGAGGAAGGGGGTCGACCCTAGGGAGTTGCACCCTCTTCAGCAGTGTCTTCCTCTTCCCAGCATCCTGGTAGGAGATTGTCTAGCCATTTTTTCAGAGGTTTTGTCAGGCAGCATGTACAATGTATGGGTCCATTCCACCTTAAAGGATGGCTACCGGCTTCGTTTTAAGGAACAACCATGCCTATCATTCACCCCAATCTTCTTTCACCAGTCCAAACTGGCTCAATTAAGGGAAGAGGTACACACCCTTCTGTAGAAGGGCTCAGTCAAGAGGGTGAAAAATGACCAGACTCCAGCTTTATATTCCTGGACCTTTCTAGTGTAAAAAAAATAAGGCAGAAAATTTTGGCTCATAATTGACATTTCGGCCTTGAACCAATTTCACTTCCCAACACTTCAGCATGAAGACTGCTGCCTCAGTCTGGAACGCTAAAAAAAAATATTTTGAGCTTGAGATACCGGTATCTTGCTCACTAATGCTTAGATGGAATCGTTTATGTTTTCTTTGTCATTGTCAAAACCCCCTTGTGAACCTTTAAGTGAAGCTTCCTTAAGAATTTTACCCTTAAGACTATTTTCCTGCTTTCCGAAGCATCAGCAAGGTGAAGGAATGAGCTTCATGCCTTGTCAAAGGAAAAGGGATGTTAACAGTTCAGCGGTAATTATGATTCATTATCTCTTCATCGCCAACCTGGGTTTCTGGCTATGAATCAACTACTTTTAGTAACTCATCTTCCTATCGAGATCCCTTGTTGCAGTTGTATTGTTGCAGTCATATTGTTGCAGTCGTGTTGTTGCTGGGGATGATCAGAATAGGGTCCTTTGCCTAATTTAGGGCCTTAAGGTTTTATTTGGCTTCTTTTAAATGGAGCAGGAAGGGTTGAAAGTGTCTCTTCCTACCTCTTAAGGGCTTCTCTGATATTTCGGCAGCCACTATTTTCCAGGTGGATTGTCCTCACCATCAAGAGAGCTTTCAAGAGAAATAAGGCCATGAAGTTTGGGTTATATATCAAGAGCCTGTTTGAATCCCTCATCTTTGGATGATGTTATGAGAGCCGCCTTCTGGTTATCTCACACAACCTTCTATTCCTTTTACCTTCGATCTTTGGTGCATCAGAGCAAAGACATTTTTTCATTAGGCCCTATAGTGACAGCACAACATGTTGCCTAACCTTCTACCAGCTTACAGTAGTGAACACTCCTACTCTACGGGTAAGTACAATAGTTTTCTATACCCAATTTGTTCAGGTCATCAGATTCCTTCCTAACTGGTAAATTCAGCAATGTAATAGTAGCAGGTGATGTATTACTGCTGTTAAAATGTAAGGGAAGGTTGGGGGGGGGAACTAGATGTTGTTACATAATACTTAGCTGCTTCTGTTGCAAAGATTCCCTCCTCCCACCCCACTCATGTCCTGTACTCTAGGTTCAAGTCAAAAGAGAAGGGTATTCTGTATGTTGGCTGTGACTAAGGAGTCAGACTGGGATCATGTTCTTCTGAATTCTGACTCTCCAGTGCTAATTGGAGGGAATAATTTGGTTGTTCTAAGGAGTCTTGGAAACGGAAAGCAATGCAATGCAATAGTAGCAGATAATGTAAGTGTCACATAATTACAATTATTTTACCCCACCCACCCCGAACCAAAAAAAAATACATTTTCCACACAATAACTATCTTAGTTATTATTAGATTTCAACCAAATATGGTATGCAGCTTGATTGTCATGAGACCCTGGCTGACTTTAGTTGACAGCATTCTGCATCATTTAGCACAGTTATAGCCCTTGATTGTGAGACCCACCCACTTTTGTACGTGCACAATAACTCCCTTAATTATTATTGGATTTCAACCAAATTGTAATGCAGCTTGATATTAATAAGGCCAACGAAAAGCGTGGACATCAATTCCAGGAAATTGCTTGCTTAGCATATAAAATTGACAGCCTCCCAAATGCCTCTGGTCAGTGACAGGTACACACATGCACATGTCAAACAAAGGTCAAAGGTACAAATAGATTGCTGAATCACTTTAAACATAACTTCCTGATTGTAAAAAAAATAGATTCGGCAGTCAAAGAAAGAAAAGAAGGTTATGAGAGAGGTAATATATTTTAAGTTTACAACATTCCTGTTTAAAGTAAATGAACTTGTTGTAATTCTCATATGTCATAATACCTTTTTATTCATAATGCAAAGTATTATTTTCCCCAGTTTTTTAAATTAGTTCATTTTTATGCCTTTTTGCTGTTTTGTTGGAGGGGGTGTGGTGCATTTTTGTTCATTTTTGGAATGTAGGCACTGCATCAGAAGCATGGCAGCTGTTGCTACTAGCCATTATTATTTAATTTGATGTTTAATAATGATAATTATAACTTAACAAATAAAGTAAGCAAAATGTTTTGCTTACAAGAAAATACCTTTGATGCCATTTACAGAAAAAGGTGGAGGAACTGAAAACTTTGAATTTTTGAAAGCTGCATTGAACGTTTTAGATAGTTTTTTGAAAGATCCTTGACAGTGATGCTGGTACACAATTATGCCATACCAGCATCATTTGGTTACTTGTATAATAAAGCTGTTAGTTCACACTTGACTTGCAGGCACTGGAAGCAATCATACCAGCATCATTTGGTTACTTGTATAATATAGGTGTTTGTTCACACTTGACTTGCAGGCACTGGAAGCAATCATACCAGGCTACAAAAGAAATCCTGCCCCTGGTGTTGAGAAATATGTGGGTGAACTAGTAGAACCATTAAACATTCCACTACCTCCCGAAAAGGTAAAGCTGTTTTCTCCTGAAATATTTTCACATGATAAGGCAGAATTTTATGCCAGTATCTTTTTTATAGGTCTGCCAAAAGGCAGAGCATATTATATTATCTCATCCATATGTCCGTCCATCTGTTTCCTATTTCGTTTCCTTACAATAACTTCAGTTCTCCACCATCCACATTTACCAGACTTTGTGGATGGCTTGCACTTTGGGTAAGGAAGAAGCATATAGATTTTGGGGTCAAAAGATTAAAATCAACATCATTGTGACTGAAAGAAGAAAAATGGTTTCTGCAGAATAACATTAGTTCTACAACACAGACCTGGATCAGACTTTGTGGATGGGCTTGTATTAGGGGTAAGGAAGAAGCCTCAGAAATTTGGGGTCAAAAGGTCAAAGATCACATGATTGTTTTTATGTTATTATTTTGTATTATCTGATTTCACCAACATGAAATAAAATAAAGGTAAATAAAGACTTCATAATTTATGGGCCACTTTGCACTTACCAGGAGGCCAAAAATAGACCTAAATATGGAAGCAATGTTAGCATAGAAAATCTGTTTTCTTTAAAATGAAAAAGATGACAATGTCAGGGTCCTCTGGTGACAGTTGGGTTTGAAATTATACATTAATGAATGAAATAACCAAGTTTTGTGCATTTCTTTATATCCTTCAAGCTTTTCATTTTAAAATCTGAAGGGAGGTATGAAACTGCTCTGATGGTTGCAGAATACTACAGCAGTAAGTACACATTGCAGCGCAGCATTGTGGTGTAAAAACCCACGTAATGAGGCCTGGTTCTGGTATATGTCACAGTATTGAGTTGCCGTACAAAGGTCAGGGATTCTTTGGACATACCTTGTTTCCAACACCTCAAGTGACCACCTTAAGTCTACATCAGAGCTGTTGAGAGTAGGTGATTTATGTAACTATGGTATGCACACGATGACCCATTGCTAGTATTTTTCTACAATAATGTTATTTATTAGATTAATTTTAAATAATTAACAAGGCATGCCTTTTTTATAGTGGGTGATAATTATGTTCCTCTAGTGATTTGTAGAAGCTCCGTTTAGTATGTTTTGCCATGACAATTGACTGCTTTTTTGCCGAGTTATTCACCTGTAGATAGGTTTTTAGCTCACCTGGCCCAAATCCAAGTGAACTTCAGGTAGGGCCCTGTGTCCTTCATTCATCAAGCATTGTCTGTCTGTTTGTCAAGACTTGTTTGTGAACACTTTAGTGGTTTCATTTCCGATCATTTTTTATCAGATTTGCTATGCAAGTTTATATCATTATGGGCTCAGATGATTTAGATTATGAGCAACATCCGCACATATTAATGATGTGATCATGCATCAGATAAGCTGAGCTTGTTAACACTCAAGAGGTCATGTTTATGATCAGATTTTATTAGATTTGGTATTTAAGTTATATCATTAAGACCTCAGACAAGATCGATTATGAATGACATCCACGCATATTAATGAGGTGATCTTGCATCTGATTGGTTGAGTTTGTGAACACTCTAGAGACCATATTAAGAGCGAGATTCATGCATATTAAAGAGGATCCAGGCTGATTAGATGGTGGGAATTGAACCTGCAACCTTCTGGTCACAAGTCTAAAAAGCCTTAACCACTGGGCCACCACACCTTCCATGGGTGGGAATCTCGGTTGTTTCCAAGTTATGACATGTCAACTATCCAGGTGAGTGATATCAAGTCCACTTGGGCCTTTGTTTAATTGTCATTTGACTTTCTTAATAAATGATGAAACTATATTCCAGCCTGAGAGTATTCACAGAACAAGTTAGTGTATGGAGAATGTCAAAGCACTATGGTGGTTGATTGTAATTTTAAAATTTTGTAAGACTGTTGAAATTCTATGTAGTTGTATGAAACCAAGCTTCTAAAAGTTATTACTTTGCAAAGAATTTGTAGCTCACCTAGCCATAAGGCTAAGTGAGCTTTTGGTATGACCCAGCTTGCATCATCTGTTGACACTGTTATTTTCAACTTTTCAAAAATCACTTGGCCAATTTTGAATCAAATGTTCCCCAGGACATGCTCTGCAAAAATTTTGTTTGGGGTGGCTACCCTAGTAGTTGTGTGGCTTCCATAGCAACCAAAAATGGCAAACCTGTTTTTGACTTCTGCAGAAGAGCTAAGCCAATTTTGATCAACTTGATGGAAATGTTTCTTAGGATGTGCTCTATCAAAATATGTTTGATAGGGTTCCCCTTGCTATGGAGCCACACCAGCTTCTGTAACAAACAATACATGGAAAACTTTTTAACTTCTTCAGAATGGCTAAGCCAGTTTTAATCATACTTAGTATGAATGTATCTTAAAACATGCTCTTTCAACATTTTTGTTTTCTTCGTAGGGGCTTCCCTAGCAACAGTGTGGTCTCCATGGCAACCATGTAGGAAACCTACAAATGATACTTATTTCCCATTAAGTATGGCTATTGAGACTATGTTAAAAAGAAAACAATCATGGAGCCACTTTCTCTCCAAAACTGCCTTATGATATCAGACCAAATGTGTTAGGTAGAGTCATAGCATGCACATCATTCACATTCATGCAAAAGATGCCATTGCTAGTCCAGCAGAAGTTACTTTAAGTAGAAACATGGTTAAACAACATGTCAAATACCACCAGTTTCTCTACCAAACAACCAGAAATTATTCTGGTGTGGATGTGTCTTTCAACCCAAGATACCTGCCTTATTACTACATTTTAGAACATTGTATGCTATCTTAATGTTGTTCGGCCTGATTTATTAAGGTATGTTTTGTTTATTATCTCGTACACAAAAATTACATGTATCACCAAGAAACACTAGCAGTGGGTTATATATTACCATAAACTCTAACTAGTATTTGTGGACAATGAAGATTTTAGAAAAGAATTGGATGTCAATTTCAGATGGTGGAAGTCAACCCTTCAGCTGGAGTTTTGACAGACGAGGAGTTACTTGTAAAATTCAAGGAACAGCTTGAAAGAGAGACTTCAACTAAAATTGCTGTTAAGTCAGTAATTGAAACAAAGAAAAATCAGAAAATGGTGAGCTTTGCTTTTGTTTTGACTTGGACACATGAATCAAAAGAGAGATCTGTACACTCTCATTTGCACATTCAATTTTATTTAAAGTGGACTACTGTATATACTCGCTTATAAGTCGAGTCCAACTGCAAACTGCACAGACCCAGATCTGCCATCACATAATGCGCCAACAGATTGGTGTCTATGCAATTTGTTAGGAGTAATCAGTAACACGGATAACACAGAAACAGCTGTTGATTTCAAAAATGCACATTTTCGAAGCCAAAATGTTGTTCAGTCCTTTCAGTAAGGGTCATAAGTGAAATGTGAAAAAAATCGATTTTATCTTGGAAAACCCTTGAAAATGTTGGAAGAAACCTGTCACGTCTTGAGAAACTTCTCATTGACATGTTAAACCTCAATGGTTATATGGTTTGATTATTTTGTTAGATTTCCTTGCTGACACGGAATTATAAAATCAAATTTAACCCAACATTCAACACAATATGGCCAATATTATATTCAGTAAAATAAGACATAAATATGACTAGTTCATATCAAAACACACAGATTTTATGTGTGAGTTAAGTTTTCCAGGAATTAGGACATGAAATCAGAGACATAGCAAATGACATATGCCACTACAAAATCTCTCTCTCCCATATTTGGCTTGGCAATTTATTACAATATACCTAGTCATATATATATGAAAGAGTTTTTTGTTTTTTTTTACTGCTTTCGATAATTTGTTGAAAGCGAGTCTTGGCAATATTGTGCAAAGTGAAGGGAAACTATGACAAATTAGGAACCAGTACAGCAAGCACTTTCTGAAATATTTATTGAGAAAGCGTATTGAAGTACCAATTGATGCAGAACAGAATGTAGATTCCTACATGTGTGTATGCTTGCAGATGCATGTAGTCAATAAATAGGGACATGACTAGACAATTTTCTTATGTATGCACCATCATGGGGCAGGTGTTGGTGAATATCCAAGAAAATGTTGTGCTAGGTCACTGATAATTACCACATACAATGTTACTGTAGTTTGCATAGTTATATGCATGAAATTGACACCTGCCATGCTCATGTTCACAGTATCGGGGTGTCCCACAGCTGTTTGCTTAGTGGATGCAATAAAATCAGTGAGGGGTGCCATAAAACCCTATGGCAGCATTAAAATCTGTAATGGAGTCCACCAGATCTAGTGGACATCCAACTCTACTTATTCCCATGCCCCATGTTTCCGTGTCTACATGATTGAGTGGTCAGTCTGAAATCAATCATGCATATACCGTGGAGACTAATGCTATTCAAAGATATGTGTGCTTAATAAAGTCTCAAACTGTCATTGATATTTTATTTTCTTTAATTTTAATGCTTCACATTTCTTAGATGTTTCCTGATTTCATTAGATTGCATAAAGTTTTATCAAGTATTCCTTATTATAAATGATGTAATACAGTAAAACCTGTCTTGAAAGACCACTGCTATGAGACCATCTGCCTTGAAAGACCACTGCTATGAGACCATCTGTCTTGAGAGACAAGAATCTACATGCACAAATATTTTGATTATATAGTGTTGTGACCATGATTTTTTGACAGAAGGAGTTGTCTTTCATGACAGGTTCTACTGTATGCGCTTTGGGAAGTAATTAAGGACACAAACCGTAATTTTGCATTTATTGCTCTAGCATCAGATAGTTATTACCTTAGTACAGGGCCTCTAAATTCTGAAATTTTACATGTGAATTAAATCATAATCAATAAATCTACATTGTTCTCATCTTTCATAAATGTATCATAATATACGTATATATTCAGGGCTCGAAATTAGGATTTTTTTTCACTAACCCGCAGGATCACCATAATAAATTGTTTACTTATGCTGCCTACATTTTTACTGATCCTGCTAAAATCAAACATAAGCCAGTTCAGTTTTTAATTGAACATTTATTATTTATTAACATCAACTCGAAACAATAAGAACTGTATTTCACGAACAAGACTCATGAAGAGTTGAAAGTTCATGTTCAAGGTGGTTCAGGATGCCCTTGTTCAAAGATTGCCTCAGTTTGCTCTGCTTGTGAGGAACCAACTTTCTGTTTTGATTTCACGTATCCCTCTGCCAATATTTGTACGGAGCTTGCATTGTGTGATTGCAGGGATGATTTATGAAAGTTTTTATGCCCTTCAATGAATGGAGTACCCAGCACACTTTCGTATTTCTCCGAATACTCAGTGCAGAAGGTGCACAACATCACAGCCTTTCCTGGGTTATACTTAAGTCATTTGTATTCATTTGGCCAGTATTTCTGGTACTTTCTTAGTCTCTGCTCTTGATCATATGTGCAATCGTGCTGAGTCTTGTTACTATCTAATTTCTGCTGTTTCGGTGGCGGCTGAACACCTTGCAAATCCACATGTTTACTGTTGTCACCACACAATGTATTGAATGTCTATTAAAACACATTGTTTGGTATAATTTTGGAATAATTGTTGAGTTGGCAAATGCGACCTTTTCTGATTGGTCAATACTAGCCAATACTAACCTACATTTTGTTATCATTAGTAATGAGATCAGTGCCTGGGGGCAGTACACCATTCTAATTCCACGTGAAGTCTGTTTTGACAATAATCACACTAATTTACTGGATGAGTGGTTCAAAACCTGTCCATTTGTGTCGTGAGCATTTATTGCACCTTGTCAATTGCAGCATGTTGGTATGTACTCAATTAATGCAATAAACAGATCAACTAAACATTAAAGAGAATGCTGACTCCCGACCACTTCTTAAGTTTTTAACTGTTATGATAGATGACCGGCAGTAATTTTCACTGCCCCAAAAGATTAGTGACTGCAGGGTTTTACTGATCTGCCAGCAAAAGTACTAACCACATTATAGTAGATTACATACATGCCAACCATTACACTTTTGGTGTAATCGTTATGCCTTTTTTCACCTAATTATGTCTTATGCTCACCTATATATCAATTATGCTTTTTTGGTACATTAAAAAAATAAAAATAAAGCAATAAAAAGTTGTGTATCATCTCTTTAATCTCACACATCATAAAAATTTGAGAATATTCTAAGAAATGATGACAGCTGCATAACAATCGTGTAAGAGTACATTTGTCCCATGTAGACCTACATGTACTTTCCTTATTTTCTATTTATAGCAGCTCTTTATGACACATTTCCAAAAAAACAGACGGGTTTCTTCAATTTTAAAACTTATCTCTTAGAGTCATTATATTTTGATAATATAATTAGGTAGCAGACCAGTCTGTACTTTAAAAAAAATGTCACCAGATGTTAAACTAAACAGGCTTTATCAACGTTACTCATGATGTTATATGACTGAGAAATGTTAGAGGAGAGGGATCTTTTTAAACTTCAAAACATGTGGGATCATAAAAAGGACAAATCAATAGTGCTTTACAAATTTAAAAAGAAGAATATGAGAGTGATGTAATGCAACACTCAGGTTGAGCACATCGTCATGCTCATTGCAGAATTTGTGGACTTGACTTTACGATCATTCAGCGAAAGTTTGACATGCAGATTAGTTAAAGTGAGTATTGTATATAAATAATTTGTCAAAATGTTTTGTGTTTGTATTCTGGTACTAATCCACACAGATTTTGCCCATTTGTGATAAAAAAAATTTAACCAGCTGCAGATCCAGGTAGTATCAAAACTAAATGTACATTTTTCATAGTTTATTGTAATTCTGGCATATAATATATAGATTACACTTTTTATGCTCAGATTACGCTTGTTTGCTACGTAGGTTATGCTTATACCGCTCTAGGTGTTGGCAATTTTCGGATTAGCATTAATTTTGAGCCTGATATATTTCTGAGCACTATAAATACAATTGGGTTTTTTTTGTTTTTTTTTTAAAACGAGTGGTGCTTTACCATGACATGGCTGGTAAAGAGGCAGGGGTAGGGGCGGTGGCTTTGAATGTCAGCTTGGTTCATATTTTGTTGTGACTTTTAAATTTGTAGTCAAGCTTGCCTGCAAAAACCACAAAATTTGGTAACCCACAAATAATAATAAATGCATAGTATTTCAAACAAATATCAAACAAGAAAATGTATGTCTCCAACTTTACTTGTGTATCTATTGCAAACTGTTATTTTTCCATTGCAGAATAAACTTTATGACAGTCTGGTGGAGGAGTGGAGGAAAGTTATACGTATAGCTTTTGAAAAAAAGCTGAAGATACTGAAATCTGAATCATGTGGTAATGATGTAGTTCCCTTTGTTTTCAACACAACAAAGTAGCATGACCTTAGGCTTTTTACCTGCTATGGTCTATGGTTGGGTCAGACACCGTTGTCCAAGTCGTCTATACATCTGTAAACCAGTTTATCAAAAATTTCACTTTCAGTCAGTAACTTTGGGTGAACTTCTTCGATTAAAACCAAATTTGATTAGAAGACCATTTTTAAGTTCTTTTTGTCCCCCGCATTTTCAAAGAAAAGTGGGGGACATTGCATCTTTGTTTCCATCATCTGTCAACTCTTTTCCTTCTGCTCAATAGCATTAAAGTGGTTTGAGATTAATGGAATGAAATTTGGTACACTTATACATGATGACGAGAAGGTGTGTTGCATATCATATTGGGAGTGCCATCTTCAAGGTCAAGGTCATGACTCAGTATTGTACCATTTCATCACACTTTCTACTCCATAACTTTAAGGCTGTTTGAGATTAAGGCATGAAACTTTGTATACTTGTACATCATCAGTAGAAGGTGTGTCACATACCACATTGGGGGTGCTATCTTGAAGGTCAAGGTCATGACTCAATATTTTAAGTTCTCCATCACACTTTCCCTTCTAATGTATAACTTTAAAGATGTTTATGAGTAAAGGACAAAACTTTGTGTATTTGTACATCATCACTAGAATGTGTCATGTACCACACTGGGGGTCCTATCGTCACAGTCAAGGTCATTGCTCAGTATCTAAAGTTTTCCATCATGCTTTGCCTTATGTTCTATAACGTTTTTAGCCATTTGAGATCAATAGATGAAGTTTTGTATACTCAACATGTTATCACTAGAATATGTGTCATGTACTATAGTATTGTTCCTATCTTTAAGATCAAGGTCACCATTTGATATTTTAAAATTTCCATCACACTTCCTTTTGGCACTGTAACTTTAGAGTAATTTTTAAATTTGTATACTTATACATTATGTCAAGTACCACATCGAGTTTTATCTGAAATGTCAAGGTTATGGCTCAGTATTTGAAGTTTTCCATCTTTCCCTTCAACTCTAATTTTAGAGCCTTTTCAGATAAGAGGTCAGATACTGAGGTTTCTTTTTAAACAGTTTTTAATCGTCTACACCCGAAAACCCCATTTTCATTGTTATCATAAATTTGTACTGCACTGTTAACAAATAATTGTGTTTAAGAGTATGACCCTGACAAAAGTTTGTGCAGGTATTACCTGCCCCTGATGTGTAACTCGAAGTAACGTATCACTGGAACAGTGAACTCACTTAAATGGAGATTATCATGTAGGGAATCTGCAATAGGTTATGAAATGAACAGTAATCTTGTGGAAATTAAAGAAATTGAAACAACTAATGCTGTACCTATGTTCAGTGTGGTATAGGTTCGATGGGAGCAAAAAAAACAGCAAATTAAGGCAATTACCGAAAGGAATATTGAAAATATTGTGCACTCAAATACAGAAGTGCAGTCTTGGCATATTTTCTAACTTGTATTGTATAAGCCACATTGAGGAAATAAATACATCAGAGTCAAAATTATCTACAATGACTCATTGAAAATAAAGCAGTGTTTTGACCCTGCCCCCTTTTAAATGTAACCCCTTTTGTTTTAAAGTAGTATTTTTTCATGTTTTTGTTCATATTTGCTACCATTATTTCTCCACCATAAATCTATAAAGAACAGGTTTAATGAAGATATGTGTTTGCTGTTCAAATTTCTGTACCTTATAAAAGGGGCAGAGTTATTTTACAATGTTGTTCTTCTATCTATTTTTCATTTGCTCTTGCGCACAGTCACATTTTCCCGCAATGATTGCCTGAATGATGCATTTAAACCATTTTTAAATGTTTAAAGAATCTGTGACGATTTGATTGCTTGTAATATGCTTAGAAAAACATTAAAATTAGCTGTAGGACCTACTTCAAAAACTCCTCATAATACGTCCAAGTTTAACGCAGTTTACTCGGTTGAACCCTATTGTCTGTGTTTTCATTTAGAAGTTTAAAAAAGGAAAATAATTGCCCTTTTTCTGTTTTTAGATGATGTATTGCGAACTACCTTAGGCCAAAAAAAAAATATGTGTGCTTCCGGTCAGCTGACCATCCCTGTTTCTCATAGCCGACCCTAGGACTTTTTCCCCACCCCACCCCACCCCATCCCAAAAAAATCACATTGCCAAAATTGATTTGTGCATCCAGTTGAGCTGGTTTTGCCCAGTACTTTGAAGTGTTTTAAATATTATTTGATTATATATAATGTTTTTAAAAAAAAAAAAATTACCTGCCTGCCCTAATTTTAAAACCAGTGCAATAGGAAACACACATATTTTTTTTTTTTTGGTCTTGGGGTTCCTGTCCTAAATCAAAGTCACAGTTCAAGATTTCAAGTTTTCCATCGTACTTTATTTTCCACTATAATTTTAAAGCCATTTGAAATGAACGGATGAAACTTAGGGGAGATATATATCATCTCTGAAAGATGTGTCGCATATCACATTGGTGGTTCTGTCTTCAAGGTCAAAGTCACACATCAGTACTAAGTTGCCCTTCTTCTCAGAGTTGTTTAAGATAAATGGATGAAGCTTGGTATACTTATATTGTCACTATAAAATGTGTTACATTGCATGTTTTTATTCTCAGGATCGCAGGTCAATATTTTAAGTTTTCTTGTGTTGCTGCTTTATATCAAAAGTGTTTGAGGTACAGGGACGTACAGTGGTACAGTTATGCCACTCAGTTTGATGGTGTCTCGTGTATCACAGTCAAGATTTAATCTTTAAGGTCAAGGTCACTGCTAAAAAAAGGTGAATCCTTTTTCTGCATGTTTCCTCTAATGCCCATTGAGATAGGGCAATGAAACTGGATTACTTTCCATGCCATCCCAGTAACTTTACAGCTCTGTCTTAAAGGGCAATGTCGGATTTCATTATTGTGAACTTCTGTGACCTCACCATGGTAGGTGGGGGACAAACGTTCACTGAATTCGCTTGAACCATCAAAATGTATCTGAATTATGAACCCTGCTTGATATAGACTTGAGCCCTTTCATCATAAATTGTGTGTTTCTGTTGATAAAATTTGAAGAACATCGTGGATATAACCAAATTTGGTTTGCATTTTAATATTAAGAAGACCTTTACTGTCAACATTGACAGGAGTATGACCCCTGTTTGACACAGAAGTTTGCATGTGCATCTTGAACCAGAGTTTCTTTGTACCATTTTTACAGCAGCATCTGTGTTCTGTGGACACATTTGTAGTCTCTTGTAATTAAAACTGTACCCTGTTCCACTGCTTCCGCCCATCTTGTTCTACCCAACACCATTGGTACTTCTAATCTTATTGAATCGCCAACACTGATAATTACTAATTAACAGTACTAATTAGCACTGCTTGAAGGAGGAAGGTAACATTACTAAGATTATCTCATATTCAGTGCACCAGAGATAGGATGTGCAAATGTAAAGGTAACACCACTGTGGCCTTTTTTGTAATACTTCGATTTGCAATCACAAGAGGTATGAATCTATTACACATCCATATTGTATTTGACAAAATTCGTAATTCAGTTTGGTTGTAAAAATGATTCTTTTTCATTGTGGAAGAGTTACATGTTCTGATTACAAAATTTATCACAACCACCATGTGATGTTCAATTGTTCTGTGTTGATTTTGATGCTATTCCTAGAAGAGGGTCAGTAATTCATTAGCATAAAGAAGTTGATCGAATGAAAATGTTTAGATGCACTAAAGTAAAACTTAATGTTCAAACTTGCATCAAATGCATAGACACATCTTGCACAACTGTTTATTAAACCAGGCATAGGCAAAGGTCAATCGGAACATCCTTGTCTCTCTCCGATGCAAATCAAATAAATTGGCTCTCTGAAAGAGACTCAGAGGTAGCCATAGTGATACTTCACAAATTGGTTAATTTTTGGCAGACGAACATCTGGCTAGATGTGCGAAGAACAGATTCTTATAAAACGATAGGTGTTGAAAATAAAATGCATGAACATTTTAACAGTTAATGAAATACCTGCACTTTTAATTTTTATTATTATTCCTGCAGCTTTGTAATGAAAAAATGTAAGAGATCATTCGATGTCTCAATTCCAGTGATGACTAACAGAGTCATCAGTGCCAAGATTTTGTTGATAAAGTTTTGTCATCAAGTTTTTGAAAATAATATACACTGGGTGTGAATTATATCATGGCTTACATATTATACAAAGCCTTTGGCAAAACCCATCTTAATCACATTCCTTTTCTACTTTCAGGTTTTTGGGGGATGTCTAAATATCCATATCTCCTTCTTTTTCAACCTGAAGAATATGTGGACATCATCCTGGAGGTAACATCAAAATCCTGGATGCAATTTGGTGATGGGCACTGGTACAGTGTTGTGCTCTGTTGTATTACCAAACCTGAGTGTATTGACTATTTCATGCTAGTAGAGTGTTGCTGGATGTAATCCAGTGTTGTGTACTTTTACACTTCCAAACCTGAATGTGCAGCATTATATCTGTGTTACTGTATACAGTTGTGAGTTGCTTGGTGTAGTTCTTGTTTTTAGCTGCAGATACGGGTTCGTGTTGCATACTGGTTTAGTTCCACAAATTCAAGGTAGAAAGATACTTTTAAATAAATGGCACATTTAAACCAAATTTTGCAACTAAAATGGACACAAACATTTTTTTTTTACTCAATTTAATTGTGGAGACACTACAGAAAATGAAAGAAATACCACATTAAGTTATTAGTCAGAAATACCTAGATTTTTCCTGTTAGATGGTGTAAGGTTGGTGTGGCTCTAAAGTGAATCATCTGCTATTGCTGTAGGGTGACACAGGCAAGGCATTAATTTCAAACTTCACTTTGCAGGAGGCATTGGACTTAACCAAACACTCATCTCAGAGTCCCACCAACAGCTATCTGAACTACATGTTTGGTTACACGATTTATGAGAAATATGTACGGGAGAAAAAATTCATTAAGGATACCCCACGCAAGGTAAGCTGCATGTATACAACATAATTTATGATATTTACTTCTGTATATCATGAACCCAGCTGCATATTAAGTTTCACCCAATCAGGATGTATTTGCCCCAGATCTTCCCTAGTATTATGTGCCACCCAATCGGGATGTATTTCCCAGATCTGATCTAGTATTATGCATTGCCCTAGTATTATGTGCCACCAGATCATGATGTATTTGCCCCAGATGTGCCTAGTTTCATGTGCCACCTGATCAGAATGTATATGTCCAAGATCTGCTCTAGTATTAAGTGCCACCAGATCAGGATGTATTTGCCCCAGGTCGGCCCTAGTAGTATGTACCACCAGATCAGGATGTATTTGCCCTATATCTGCCCTAGTTTCATGTGCCACCTGATCAGAATGTATATGTCCCAGATCTGCTCTAGAATTATGTGCCACCAGATCAGAATGTATACATCCCAGATCTGCTCTAGTATTATGTGCCACCAGATCAGGATGTATTTGCGCCAAGTCTGCCCTAGTAGTATGTGCCACCAGATCAGGATGTATTTGCCCTAGATCTACTCCAGTATTATGTGCCACCCGATCTGGATGTATTTCCCCAGATCAGCGTTAGTATTATGTTTTGCCCTAGTTTTATGTGCCACCAGATCACAATGTATTTGCCCCTTATGTGCCCTAGTATCAAGTGCCACCTGATCAGGATGTATATGTCCCATATCTTCTTTAGTATTATGTGCCACCTAATCAATTGTATGCCGTTTGCTTCATATGAAAAGTTTTGCAAACAGACCTTGGTGTATGCTGTTTTTGGTCATGCATTAAATACACAAGCGTACAGTGTATATGGTACATTAGCAAATAGATTCATTTAAATGCCATTGGGAATATTATTCCTATGCCATGACAATTAAGCTCAACAAAATGTGTGCTGAAGGATGGTGAGACATAGGTATTACTTTTCCGCTGGTGACAGCATCAGGTTTTGTGTGGAAGTATTTGCAAGTCAAATAAAAGGGGGATACACCAGCACATGGATGCAGGAGGAGACACCAGATTCCATGGAACACTTGTATACATTATATCGCAGTTTCTTTTGAAACTTTCATGTAAAAATTATTTGCATCAGAAATTAAAATGAGGTAGAGACAATGTGCTCTGGCATTATCCTTGTAAATTATTAGCTGTACCTTACTGTTTCTCCTTCAAATATGTTCACATTAACGTTAGGGGTATCAACCTGCTACCTCCCTAATCCAGCCCTACTAAAAAGATGAAAATTTGTCTTTTTTGTTCATCTCATATAGATGAAGGGCAATAACCCTTGTCTATTACCTCCCCTTGCCACCGCCAGGTTTCACTAGTTTTTAAGCTTTGCCGCAGTACAGTAAACATACACGATAAACCTCCAAGATAATCCTAGCCAATACAGTGTAAAATTCAACCATCCACCTTGTAATTTGGATTTTGTGTGTAAGAAAATCATACCTCTACAGGTTGCATACATTATTTTTACACTTTTTCTCCATATTTTTTGTAACTTTGTCATATTTTACGGACTTCATATTTTTAAGACAATGTTACAACACACTATCATGAACACGTGTTGTCATTCGCGGTTTAGTGTGACACTGACTATTTTTGCTTATTCCATTAGTAACAGAGGTGATTTTAACGACTTATTCACACACTGAATTGCAAAATTATTGTTTTTATTTTTTTTTCTTCTATTCTTGTGTCATTTCAGTACAATGTAGACCAAGTGCATCAAATGCAAAAAAATTCAAATTCTTGTCTTGTATGTACTAAGTGTACATCTTCTCTGCCATGCAGCACGTGTATGACCATGGTCAGAAGAAGTCTGGGCTGCAGTCGTCCAGAAGGCAGCCAAAGGGAGAGATAGATGCAGTAAGTCTAAGAAAGATAATATATACGTCTTGAGGTATTCATTCCAAGTCAACATCTATTGCGAGCCTTGTGGGGGATGCTGCTGGGGTCCTCCCCCCAAAGTCTGATGTCTTCAACTATCCACTACTGTAACTTCTGCTAAAATGATGGAGCAAAATGTTGAGATGTTGCAACCTGATGCCATTGAATAGATGCATTATCTGGTCCTGGAACAGACGACGCAATTATAAACGTCGGGCAAAATTGTCCCTTTATTCCCATCTGTGGTGTCGATGGGTTTCTCTGACTCATTTGGGGGAGTGTCCCCCCATTTTTAGGCAGCCCAGTGGGCGCAAGTCCTCCTGCATGCCCAAGCATGGCCTTCGGGGACTTGCGTGTCTGGGCACATGGTGTTTTTGCCGGATCTGTTAGATTCTTTTACTAATACCATCCAGAGCCGTCAAGCCGTCACAGCTTCGGGACTTTATTGATAGACCTGCCAGTCCAGCCATGATTTACAGGGATCTTAGTGAAGATCCGTCTGTCTGGCCGCACCATCGGCAACACACAGATACTATGACAGGGATTTTAGTGAAAAATCTGTCTAGGCAGCTAGGCCCTTGCCAAGGTCGGTACCAGCAACAGCCGGATTGTCTTCCATACAGCTGGCAACCTGGCCAACCATACTCGGGCAAACCAGCTGACTGTTCTGGTACAACACATTTTTCTGGCAGACCTAGCTTTCCGCATGACAGAATTGCATCATTGATGCAACCTGGTATGTTTTATCCAGATATGCAAGCTGAACTAGAACAGGACTTGACACACAGTGAGTGCGATGAGACTCCTACAAATCAGCCTTACTCAGATCCATACCATGGAACTGACTGAGTTTAGCTTAAAGGCCACCTTTGAGGAAATTTATAGTGTATTATCAGCTTCAGAATACCCTCCACCCCCTACCACCACACATGACTACAAAGGTGAGGCATCAGTAGATCTCAGCAAGGAGGAAGAGATGCCATATTTCCGGCTCCTTCCTCAATCTGCAAAAGTTAAGATCAATGACTGACTGTCTAGACGAATATGTGATCTGGAGGAATGCCAAGGAAGTACCAGCGATGTTCTCATCTCAATGGTACAAAACCCACTCCAACGCCTTCAATACTGACCTCCCAGTGCTGGACAAAAACCAAGAAGCAGTACACATGTCCTCTCCACTGTTTTACAAAGTGGACAAGAATGTGTTCCATGCCACTTCAAAGCTAGTTAGAAACATGGTTGCCACATCTTCAGTGTTAGATTTGGCTTCATTGGCAATTTTCCACCTCGCGGAAAAATCGGGCAATGACCACGCCTGGGAGCTGACAGCCCGAATTGTTTGGATTATTAACAGGGCAGCTCACCATTCCATGGCCAATGCATTGACTGTTTCAGCCAATGTAGACCTGATAGGACGTGAAGCATGTCTGCGTTCCATGTCGCTCAAGCATCACCTTAACCTGCTTAAAGGATGGTCCTGTTTGGGTCACCCTTACTTTTTGGAGGAAAAATTGAAGAAGTTCAGAGGCAGGAAGCTCAAGAACTGCCCCTTCCACCTGCTCAGGTTTTTCAGAACAATCCACCAATGCCACAGCGGAGAGACAATAGGCGGAACAGGGACAAGGGATCTTTTCAGTCAAACGCGCAATATAGATCTCAGCCCAGTACCAGGAGACAACAGTCTATGAGGCAGCCTTACAGAGGAGGCAAGAAACAAAGTTTCTCTGCCTTCAAGCCTCCTAACTCTAGACATTGACCTGCCAACCCCACTGCCTGCAGACAGCTGACTTCTACAATTTCATTCTCACTGGATTACCCTATTTCTGCCCCCTCCCCTTCCTTCCTCTCCCCTCTTCATGGATGTACCATCAGATCAGGAAAAGGATGCTTTTCTACAACAGGAGATACAGTTGCTCATTGACAGATGGGCGGTGGAGGTTTTGCAAAAACTAAAATCTCCGGGGTTTTATTCCAGGCTTTTTCTCATCCGGAAGGTGAACTGCAGGTTGAGGCCAATTATCAACCTGAGTCGCCTCAACCAATACGTTAAGCCACCGAAATTCAAGATGGAGATGACGAGATCAATCCGTCTCTCCATCAGAAGGAACCAGTGCCATCAGTCTTGATCTGACCGACGCATACTTTCACATCCCTATCAACCCTGCATCATGGAAATTTCTCTGGTTTGCTTACCACAACACGGTTTATCAGTTCCATGTCAAACCCTTTGGCCTCAACATCAGCCCTTGTAATTTTACAAAAATTATGTGTTGCGTTGTCACCCTGTTCCAGTCAACGTCATCTATAGCAACAGCAGCGTACTTAGACGACATCCTTCAGAAACCTATGGTAACTTTTATTCTACTCCAAGGCAGAAATGATCTTCTATCACTAGTAGATCATCTGGGCTTCCTAGTGAACTGGGAAAAGTCTGATCTTCATCCATCCGAGCGTTTTGTCCATCTGGGTATGGAGTTTCTCACCAACCTCAATCTGGTATGACTTCGTCGCATTCACATTATCCAGATCGTCAAACTCGTTGAGTTGGATTTCAGCGAGAGAGTTCTTACAACTTCTCGGATTATTCATAGTCCGCGTCAGTGGACTTGATCCCGCTCAGACATCTTTTTATGTGCCCCTTACAGATGACGTTATTAGCTCAATGGCGCCCCTTCTCAAGTCCCCTTTATAAAAAAGTCATGATCACACCCGAGGTACGATCATTCTTTTGTCTGTGGCGCAACACAAGTCGGCTGACAACAGAGGTCCCTCTGGAGAAGCCCCAAGCAGAAATGATGATATGTACTGATGCCAGTACGTCTAGTTGGGGGGCCCACCTGCTGCTGGACTTTGCTATTGTCAGCAGCACGTGTGCGTCAGATGATCAGCCTCTCCACATGAACCTTCTAGAGATGAAGGCTGTCATCAATGTCTTTCAGTTCTGGAAGGATCGACTCTCAAGCAATACAGTCTTAATTGTGTAGGACAACACGGCAGTGTTGACCTACCTCCTCAAACGGGGTTACTAAATCACCTGGTCTGTGCATTCTGATATGGCAGTTTTTACATTGGTGCAACAGACTCCATATCAACATACAAATCAGACACATTCCTGGCAGACTCAATGTCCTGGCTGACACTCTATCCAGGAAGGGTCAATTAATTCACATGGAATGGTCTCTCCACCAATCAGTCTTTCTTTGGATTTACTCACTTTGGGGATGTCCGATGATAGATCTTTTTTTTTGCGACCAGGTTGAATCACAAGTTGCCACCTTTGTCTATCCAGTTTCAGACCCAGAAGCTTGGGCTGTGGATGCACTGTCAATCAGCTGGGAGGGGTTGTGGTCCTTCGCCTACCCTCTCATGGTCTTGGTACCAAAAATAATCCAAAAGTTGTGGGGTCAGAACTGCAAAATCATTCTGATAGCCCCTCTCAGATAGGACAAGTCCTGGGTCACCGATCTAGCGATAGATCTGCCCAGGAAGATTCTGGCCAACCCAAATTGACACAACCAGGTTTCGTAGACAAAAATAGATTACAGTCAGTCGGCAATCAAAGAGTCCTCATACACTTGCTCTCTTCCATAGACACATCATGCAAGACCCTGTTCATGCCCTCAAGCACTACTTGAAGTGCACAGCAGCAATTCCTGGCATGCGCAAGCCCCTCTTCCTGTGAAAGGCAGGAAACAGGACATCATCCCTCAAGCCATATCTTCATGGCTGAAGTCGGTCATACGCTCGGCGTACTCTGAGGTCTCACAAGATCAGAGTTGCCCCATGAAGATTTCTGCTCATGAGGTTAGAATGATCTCTGTAAGCCTCGCGTTGTAGCATAACGTTTTGATCTGAGACATAAGCTGTTGGCTGGCATGCAGTCAAACTTTGTGAGTTTTTATCTCAGAGATTTAGCTTCACAAAGGCAAACTTTGAATCTGGTGGGTCTGGTGGCAGCAGCCCAGATGACTACCAGACCAAGTTAAAAGTCAACACAGCCTATTAGCTTCGTGAAATTTTGTAGGTAAGAAGATTTCAATAATCATCTTCTTTTCTGGAAATAGGTGTCACATATCACGTGACCCTAGGCTGTGTTGCTTATCAGATTTGGAGAACAGGTTATCGTTCGCATGGGGAATCCAGCTATCATTCCCTAGCCGGATACTCGAAGTAGAGGTCGGATACTCAGCATTCCCACCTCCTATTACTTATTCTCCTAATGTTAATGTGATCGGGGAACATATTTGAAGGAAAAAGCAAAGTTTAAAGTAAATTATGTTTCTCTGAGAATACTTACTCGATCACATTACTTAGAAACCCTCCCAACCACCCCACCATGTGAGCATCCTCATTAGTATATAGCTCAGCTTAAAAAGTAATGACATCTGGCAGTGGCAAGGAGAGGTAATGGGCAAGGGTTATTGCCCTTTGTCTATATGAGATAGACAGAAAAGACGAATTTTCATCTTTTTAGTAGGGTTGGATTCGGGAGGTAGCAGCCTTATATCCCTAACGTTAATGTGATCGGGTAAGTATTCTCAGAGAAACATAATTTGCTTAAAAATGTGCTATCTATCAATCAGTAATTAACAGTCAATAATAGATGGAATTTTTACACAAGCACACACACACCCACTCCATCCCCCACATCTTGGTTTGGTCCTGTCTGTCTCTTCATCCAGGGAAGTTTATTAGTTTCACTGCGCAAAAACTACTTGATGCAGACAAATTAAATTTGGTATACACGTTTGCATGCATATATAGAGGAGCTGATCAGATTTTCATGACACTGAACCAATTTTTCACTTTTTTTTAAGAAAGTGTTTAAACCATTTGGACTGAACTTTTTTGGCTGCATTTGGGGCATGTGTGTTTGACAAACACTAATCTAGTTGATTAAAATAAGTTTTTAAAACTACATGCTGTAATTGGAACATAAGGTTGAGTGCATCTTTCAAACATTGGAATGATATGTGACTGATTCAGATTGCATTTATTTAGTTAATTTTTCTTGTTATATTTTCAGCTTTTGGAGGTTTACAAAGCATACTTACAGAAGATTGCTGACTCCAAGGATCAAGTCAAAGACCACCAAGAAACCTGGCAGAAAATCTCTCAAGAAATGAATTGTGGGGCATTGATGGTGAGTTCACAAATGCTAGTGTAAAATTTGAAGACAGAGAGAGGAAAAATGTTATTTTCTTTGTGTGGTTTCAGTTCATAGCACAATGTTAAGACAGGTCTCCCTTGTTATAATGCAGTAGTTGGGGACCATAACCAATGACAATGATAATGTATATCGATACATGGGATAGTGAGAATGATTAAAAATTTGATGTTTGCATGTATGTGTTGGCAGGAGGGGGGATGATATTTAAAACGTATAGTAATAACACAGTGCTTGGTGTCCAGAACTGCTGAACGCATTATGTACTAAACTGCAGTATTGTGAAAATTGTCAAAAATTTTATTATTGTGTGTGTGGGGGGGGGGGGGGGAGGGGGGGTGAATAAAAAAAAATGCAAGTAAAATGTAAAGTACTAATTTTTGTTTATGTAACTTAATTATATTTGTTTAATTCATGCTATTTGTGCATTGTAAACTGTTAAATAAAACTAACTTTTTTAAAAGGAAATGAAGATACAACACTAAGCTTCTGTCAGCCGATATTATCATACATTTGATAGATCATTTCAAGTACATTGATTTAATTTTGGTCATGGGGTTCATAGTGGCACTGTATTATATCTGGAACCACACTATAATGAAGGGCATTGTAAGGAGGGAGAGCTGCAAAAACTAATGAAGAGACAGAATAGACTTTTAAAAAATGTTGTTCCAATGAAATGATAAAATTTTAACCTTTGGAAATTTCAGATTCTGGAATAGTTTGTTGCCATGTCATTACTGCCAATTAGAAATCTTCACAGACATTCTCATTAAATGATATGCTAATCCATTGCTTTTTGTTGAGCCTGCCCTGATGGAAGCTTCTTATACCAATCACTTTGGTGTTGATGTGTGTCTGTACGTCCATCCATCCATCCATCCAGCACAATGTTGTTAGCATACCTAGTCCCGCAGTTATTGATGGATTGCCTTGAAACTTGGTAAATATTATCATCATCACCTGAAGATATGCATGTCAGCAAATCACTCTGATACATCAATTGTTTTTACAGAGTTGATGCCCTTTTTTTATGCCCACCATAATGCAGAGCATATTATGTTATGATGATGTCTGTCCATTCATCCCTCAGTCTGTTACCAAATTGATTTCAACACAGTAACTTTAGTTGTCCATCATTTAGTTACCAAAGTTTGTTGATGGCTTGCACTTGTAAGGAACAAGCCCAAAAGCTCAAAGGTCAGGATCATTGTGACTGTAGGAAGTAAAATGATTTCTACACAATAACTTGAGTTCTCCACCGTCTACAGATACCGAACTTCGTGGATATATTGCACTTGGGGTAAGGAATAACCCTATCAATTTCAGGGTCAAAAGGTCAAAAATAAGATTACTTTGAAAGAGGGGCCCCGAGTGGTCTAAGGCGCTCGCCTTTACCGATCACTGCCATCTAATTTCTATCTGCATGGGTTCAAGTCTCGGGCTCGGTCAATATGTATATGTGAGAAAGCTTGCCAGTAGCTTCCCATGGGTTGTGGTTCTTCCCAGGGTTTTCCCAGGTTCTTCCTCAACCAGATAAAACTGGCCGCCATGTATAGCCTATCATGTGCTGAAAAATGGCGTTAAATTAACAACAACAACAACAACAACAACTTTGAAAGAAGAACAATAGTTTCCACACAATAACTTTAGTTCTCCATCATCTACGGTTGGCAACTTTGTGGATGGATTGCACTTAATGGTAGGAAGAACATATTGATTTTGGAGTCAAAAGGTCTGATGTCAAGGTAATTGTGACTGAAAGAAGAAAAATGGTTTCTGCACAATTACATTAGTTCAACATGACATACCTCAACTAAACTTTGTAGATGGCTTGTATTTGGGGTAAGGAAGAAGGCTATTAATTTTAGGGTTAAAAAGTGTAATGTCAACGTTACTGACTGAAACGAGAAAAATGGTTTCTGCATAATAAGTTTTACATCACAGACCTGGCCCAAACATTATACATGACTTAGGGTAAAGAAGAATTCTATTGATTTTTAGGTCAGAAGGTCAACATCACTCTTACAGAAAGAGGAAAAATCGTTCATGTGCAAAAACATTTCATTACTGACATAGAGGAAAATTAAACATGGGAAAGGCATATAATGTTCTGTTCATGGTACTCCTGCTGTCTTGTAACTTAATGCTGTGTATGACAATCTTGTTAACACAACTAGTCTCGTTGTTTTGTTTGGATTGCCATGAAATTTGGTAAATATTATAGTTATCACCTGAAGTTACACGTATAGACAAATCACTTTGATACTACAATTTTTGTTTTAGTTATTGCCCATTTTGCCTTGTAGCCTAATGAAGTGCATGACACAATGTCATTAATGCAACAAGTTCCCAATTTTTAATGGATTGTCATCACCTGCAGATGTGCATATCATCAGGTAACTGTTTGTGCAGTTTTTATAAGAGTTATTGCCCTTTTTGACTTGCAGCTGAATGCAGTATAAGACAATCTTCGGAACATAACTAGTCTCACAAAGTTCAGTAGTGTGCCATAAATCTTGGGAAATATTATGATCATCTGAAAATGTGCATATCAGCAAATCACTGCATCTGGATTTTTTTTTTATAAGAGTTATTTACCTTTTTTTATACTTCGAGCCTGTGTAGTGTATGACAGAATCCTGTGAACACAACTAGTCTCACAGTTGTAAATGGATTGTGATTTGAAGAAGTGCATATTGACAAATCACTTTGCGCTTATAGTTCTTGTAAGTGTATTGCCCTGTATGAATGCAGTGTAAGACAGAATCTTGGGGAAAAAAAATTGTTGGGGGGTGATAACTGTTGAACGTGGTACATATTGTGGCCATCATCTAAAGATGCACATATTGATCTTTTTGATCCCATGATTTTTTTAAGAGTTGTTGTCCGTTTCTACTTACAGCTGGAGGCAATGTACAACAGGGGTTAGTGAATACAGCTACTCTTGCATTTTTCGTAGATTGGTGTGAAACATAGTATATATTGTGCTCATCATCAGAAGTGTGAGTAAAATGATTGAGCAACATGCATAACCAGTCATTTTGCTTACTCTACTTTCAGAGGAGTTATAGGCCATTTTCTGCTATAGGCTCATCTCCATCAGGGGGTGGAGGTAGGATGCAGGGAAGGGGGAGGGGTATTTTTATGTGAGTAAATTGGTCACCATTTCTCTAGGTGTCCTGAGTGGACCACATCAGCAACTCAGAACTCTGAAGTATATGCACCTAAAAGTGCACTCCGAGAGGACCAGATATTTTAGCAAGTGCGGTTTTTAGTATCGACACTTATTGTCAATGCACCTTGTGCATCTCCTTTGGCAGAATACAATAATAAAGGTGTTTTTAAATCATTTTAGTGTATGTGATCAATATTTAGCAAACATTTTAAAGAAATAAAATGGGAAAACACTTCCTTTTTGTTCATTCTAGGAACAAGGAATCACTTGTATATTTTTCAGTTTATTTATATATGCATTATTATCATAATGCATTTTTTTAGCATGATAGGAGGGAGTAAGTAGTGTTGAATAAACACTCAAATGTAGGTCATAACACTTAAATGTAGATCACTGTCCCATGTTTAGTGATTAACACATTCATCTTGAGATGCACCACATTGCAACTGTAGTGGCATTTGGTGAAAATGTATTGGAGCGAAATCTTAGTCATGATTTTTAGACATTTGTGAATAAACCCTGGAAAGTAGGTCAAAGTAATTCAGTTTTTATGTGCAACAGACCTTAATCTCAAGATGCACCTACTCTGCAAGTTTGATCTCAGTAGGTGAATTGAAATAGAGTTACAGCCTGAACTGGGGGATAGATAGACAAATGCACTGACACATTGACAAACAAATGTAAATTATTCTAGATTCCATCTGCTTTTGAATCAGGGAGGCAAAAGGACCAGATTTTAATCCAAGGAAGCTTACTGTCTATGCTTTGTGTTGTTTCAGCTCTTCGAGGTGTACAAAAATTATCTTGATAAGTTTGCAGACCCAGATGAACAGCTCATCAACCACCGAGCCATTTGGCAGAAAATTGCTCAAGATAAGAATTGTGGTTCACTGTTGGTAAGTTATCATCATAATACAGCTTTGGTTGCATACTGTTGTCCATAAAAACCGTTTTGTGTTTGAATTTTTTAATGTTTTTACTTGCCAGAGCTCGCAACACGAAAGAAAATTATCGCATTTTAATTTTATTAAATTTTCACAATTTAGTGACTTGAGCACACTTTTAGACGTCATAAAAGTTTTCTTAAATACTGATCGCCAGTGTGTATATTGGACATTCATTATTCCACCGTAGCATAGTTATTTTCTCACTTTGTCCTCACAATGTGTAACTTCAGTAAAAAATACAGTCTTTACCTATGTTTTGGGACATCCTTAAATTTGTTCTCACAACTTTTTAATGCACCCTAAGTTTTCAGGTATTTGAAATAAAAAATGACAATATATGCTACATACAAAAAAATTGTCAGTAGTTGCTCTATGCATATTATCAACCGTAGTTTTACATAAATATCTCATGGAAAGAAAATGTCAGAAAATCAAGTTTTCTCAGTCTTGCGTTTTATATAGCTATTATTTGCAGGTTGACATAAATTGATATACATAATAAATGAGAGGTTCATATCAGTTGCATTAAGAAGTTCTGTTTCAAATCTAAGTGTTTCCCGAGAGAAAAAGCACAACATTTGCTAACAAGAAAGGATAAATTAATAAAGAGGGTATGCATAAACTTGAATTCCCATTTGAATAAGTTTTGAAAATCATCTGAATCTGTTGTACAGTCCTACCCATTTATGTCGACATCCTCGGGCCCGAGGAAATATTGTCGACATAAGCGGATGTCGAGATAAGTGTTTGGAGGGGGGTGAATTGTCGTCAATGAGCAGGTTTTACACTTTGAGAAAACAAACAATGGAAATTTTGAGTACATGAAGACAAAACCAGTGTGAAATACACGTCTATATTGACAAATTACATTTTGGTTACCTTTGTGTAATAAAATTCACAATGCATTAAGTGCATGTAAATGAAAAATCCATGAATTCGTGTACGAGTCTCATGTTAGAAAATATATGCATCGGTCACATCCTGATAGGAAACACATGTATAAAAAATGGTTGTTCTCCTCCTTTTTTTTTTTTTACTGGTCCGCCACCAGTAAAAAAAAAATAATAACAAAAATAAGGCGGAGAACAACTTGTTGGTTTATCATCCATCCTGACAGGGTGTCATGTTTAAGTGAAAAGTTTTCACACATATTTGCGAGATGCCCCACCTTCAACTTCCTTAACAGCCAGATATTTAGTTTCCAGAGACTGTAAATTTAATCTGCGTTTTACACTGCCGTTGGTAGCCATCGTAAAACATAAATAATGTTAAAAGGGAAACTTTCACAGCACAATAAACTTGTTTTAATCACCGATCACTTTGGAAAATGCAACAATCGATCAGATTTCATTGCTTTTATTCAAGTTTGGTGATGATTTTTTTTAATGAGGGGTGGATTGTTTTTATTGAACATTGTAACCGGCTTGCTTTGATGAAGGGTACATGTGTTATTTAAGTCGCCGCGAGTGGCCAACTTTATAGGACCAAACAAAAGCCTGTTTTTTAATCCACCGAGACATAAAAGACTGGTGGCAAGATCAACTAATTGTTGAACAAAGTGCGAACTGGCCGCTTGTCGACATAAATGACCCGGCGGCAAAATCAACTAATTGTTGAATAAAGTATGGGTCGGAAGTGGCAGCTTGTCGACATAAATGATTAGAAAACAAAGGATTTGTTCAAGTTGGGACCAAGGGCTTCTGTCGACATGTACGTTTATTTTTTATCTTGACGTCGACATAAGCATGACAAATTTGGTAGTAATAGTAGACCAAGGGACCGGGACTTTGCTTCTTTGTCGACATAGGCGGCTTGTCGACATAAGTGATGTCGATATAAGTGGGTAGGACTGTACTTGCTTGAATGAAGAAGAAAAACTAGCGTACAGTGTCAGTTATATAAAACTAACATCATTTACCTAAATGGAAAAGTAATATATTAATTTGATGGGTTACAATGGGATTTTAAAGTTCCAAACGGCAGGTGTATGTAAAGATGTATGTTACAAGAATTTCATAATCTACTAATTCTTGAGTCTCAGTTCAGTGTACTGATTAATCTGAAATAGTTTAATCTTGTAAAAGTGAGATGATCATATGCAACAGTTCTGACAACTAGAACTTCACTGATGTTGACAAACTGATTTCTATGTATTTTCTAGTTTGCAAACAACAGCATTTACATAAAAGGTTTCAGAAGCATTTGATACATGCACTACAAAGATTTCAAAAGCAATTGATGCATACTCTACAAAGATTTTGATTTCATATCTACATTGCAAACACAAATGTTAATCAGCCGACTCCAGAAACAAAACTAAAAAACACCACCAAATTTTTTGACAGTTTTGGGAATTATTATCTTTGTCCCCAAGTTTTAGAACATCAAAACTTATATTTATTAGAACAGTTATGTGCAGTTTGCAACGTTACACTGTGTCCCCATGTCCTCCAAATCTAGGAGATGAACAAAATTTCAAAGGGACAAGAACAAATTTTAGAAAAAACCCGAGGCGTTAGCGATGTTTTTTTTTTTTTAAATGAGGTGATCTGATTGGCTTTGGTGGTGTTGTCATATTGATTTAGTTGTCTGCACTGCATCATATATGTGGTTGCTGAAATTATTGTAATATATTTTTTTCAAAGCCATAAAACATAGGCATTAATGAATATCTGATATTCCTGAAAAGAGCTGCATTTCTGAATTTTAAGTTCAGGATCTTGCTGTCATTTAACATTAATCCTAACCCTTTCTGTACCTGTGTTTTATATAATCATCCACTGGTCATAGACCAGAAGAGCTTATGTGATGACCTTTCTTCTGTCGTCTGGTGTCGGTAAGCGCAAGTATGTTATTGCTACTGGAAGGATTGCTGTGAAACTTGTCACACACATTCATCCCGAGGTCTAGGTGGTACTAAATGAAAATGGTGCTGCTTGGAAGTCCAATATGGCTGTTACAGCAGCCAGTTTGAAAATCTTGTTATCCCTATGCCTCCTGAATGGATGGTCATATCAACATCGGGCTTTTCACTAAAAGACTTCTTATGTGTATTTGGCCCTAAATGAAAATAGTTCTGATATGAGCACCATTATGGCTGCCATGGTAGCCAAATTTATTGTTATACCCCTTGCCTATATAGAGGTGGAGGTATATAGAGGATATCTATGTTTTTATAGTAGATTTAAGAAAATATTTCATGAGTGAAGTTGAAACATTTGTATCGTCATGCCATTCATGACAATACAAAATGTTTCCACTTAACGAGCGAAATATTTCCTTATATCTACTTTAAAAACATAGATTTTCTGTTTATTATAAATTTTTTAAGGCAAACACCATTGATTTGCAATGATTTTTTGCTCCATTCTATGCCATTGTGAATAATGGCTGCATTATTATATCGATAAAAAGACATTCCAAACTTTTAGTTACTTTAGGACAGCAACGTCTTACAAATTTAGCTTGTACATATAGTGCTTCAAATTGTGTATTTTGTGAAATTAATGACTGTTTTCATAAGAAAATAAAGAGATTTTTTTATTTTCATTAACACATTTCTTGTGTGGATGGATACAGTTAACATTGTTGGGTTGGGGTTACCGTAGAAACATCACGGAGTGCCTGTATCTGACAAACTTAAGAGCATAACATCTTTAAACAACAAAAGATTTTAATATCAGTAATATAATACCTGTTGCTATTGTATTGTTTACCTTTCCAGGAATGCAACTACTTTTGTAGTTTTCAGTGAATTGCTGTGAAACTTTATACATATTATGTTCATTGTCAGAAGCTGTTCATGTTGATCAGTCATTGTACTATTTTCTAACGAGTTACTACACTTCTTTGACTAGGCTTGTCTCCATCACAGGGGTAGGGGTGGGATGCAGAAGAGTTGGGGGTATATTTACATAAGCAAATTGCTCACTGTGCCTCTAGTTTTAATTTAAATGGATCACCATCTGAAATTTGTTATCTTTGGCAATGTTGATGATTACTAGCACCAACATAGACATGGAATTGGATTTGTACAATTTCTTGATTTTATGTACCATATATGCTCGCATATAATCCGGGTCAAAATACAAACAACATTGACCCTGATCTGCCATTGCATAATGCGCCAGCAGATCAGGGTCTGTGTTGTTTGTTCTACTGATTAGTCCTTACAAACTGCATAGACCCAGATCTGCTGGCGCATTATGGAATGGCAGATCTGGGTCTATGCAGTTTGCAGTTGGTATGGGCTTATACGCGAAAATATAAGGTATACAATTTAGATACATGCAACAAAATTAACAGCAGATTTTTTTATTTTTCCATAGCATGTATATAAAGACTCCTAATGACAAAAAAGTGTACCCAAGAGGCACATGAGTTCAGGATTTGGGATGACATGGGACTAAAAATTGCAGGAAACCCATGATTATGCACTCAAGGCACAACACTTAGTTTGTTATATACATTAATTAAACATTATACCATCACATTTTTCATCTTCAGTTAGTATATTTGTATCTGATAAATATTTCATGAATGCAGCTGTTTTCTTTCCAAGTTTAATTTATTTTCACTGAGTCTCAAATTTTGAATTTACTTTTTTCTCGTTACACTAACTTTTCTTCCTCAAAATGCTGCAGTGAAACCCTGTCTATTAAGGACACCCAAGAAGACAAAATGTCCTTTATTGGTGGTAACCTTTATATTGAGGTAAAAAATATATGAAAATTAACAAAAAGTTTCCTTTTATAAGGTGTCCTCTATTTCAGGTTTTACTGTAATAGTGTAAATAAGCTTAAATTTTCTCAAAGCATTCATGATTCAAGGCTATGCTAGTGTGTAAGCTTAAACAAAATTTTCCCAAAAGGAAAGGATACTTGTCTGTAGATTCTACCTGTTCACAAATAACATCCAGTAACTTCATCAAAAAATGTTTTTAATATACATGCCAGTAAACAGAAGTCGAGGTAACAAAGAAGAAGAAATATTTTTGGGGTGTGGTGTGGTTGAGTCGATTATTTTGTTGATCTTTTGAATCTGTTACCTAACCATTTCTACTTACGCTGCCTGATAAGATGCATTTGATTGCATTTTAACCACTTATGTATTTTCAGGACATTCCAGAAAAGAGATGGTCATTACATTTGATGAGATCTGTAAGTACCTTTTTGGTATACGTTTATTAGAGTGTTTATGGTGGTGGTGGGGTTAGTTTCAGATTGTCAGATTTTAGTTGGATGCTTGTGGCTTGTCATATTTTCATAGATTTATGGTTATTGAATGGTTATTTCCTTTAAATAATGTACTGAAACATTTTGTCACATAGTTCATTTCACATTCATTCTCTATTTTAACTTTTTTTTTTTTTTCGTGCATGTTAAAGCAATACAGAAAAAACATCGAAATCCATGATTAATTTGTACATGTATCATTTGTTTGCACATATGTCAGCCATGAGGATTTGTGCATGTTATTTCAGTTATACTGAGCATGATAGAGGGCCTCTTGGGAGATTAATTATTACATACGTCAGCCATGAGGATTTGTGCATGTTATTTCAGCTATTTCAGTTATACTGAGCATGATAGAGGGCCTCTTGGGAGATTAATTGTTACTAATTGAGCTATCCTCATTACATGAAGAAATAATCTTGTTATTATTATTATTATTAGTAGTAGTATTAAAGTTTTCAGCCTTACAAGATATATGCATGTCATAAATACTTACATATGTGCAAGATAGATAATAAATCCAAACCCTTCCAACACCAATTCCTTGTTAAATCCAAACAAATATTTCAGTTTTTACAATTAGATCACTATTAAAATTACCTTTTCAGCATAATCACTGTCTGTTCATAGCATATGTGTTTTGGAATCGGCATATGTTGCAGTGCATGTATCTAGATTTGTATAACGTATCTTAATTGATAAATAGATTGATGAATTGATAGAGAGACATAATATAATAGAAATATAGATACAGAGGATAGATGATTGCTTATTTCAACATGAGTCGCAGTGGCTCATTGGTTAAGGCAATGGACTTGTGACCAGAAGGATGCTGGTTCAATTCCCACCATTCTGTCACCCCAGATCGGGTAGACTGGTTTGTCCTTGGGCAAAGCATTAACTCTATTTTCCTCAGTATGATATAAACTTGAAAGTGGTACTGTGCTATAAAACAATGAACCAGACTAAACCAGTATTTATCTTTTTAAGCCTTAAGGTGCAAAGGATTGAAAGTATTCAACAAGAATTGTAAATTTTATTTGAAATGAGCACAGTTGTAAGTTTCCATTTGTTACATTGCAAAAAAAAGAAACTTTTTCTCAAGCCAGCATGGCAAAAGCTTCAGATAGTAATCACTTAGGCATGTCCTTCCATATGCAAGGTTTAAAATTCAATTTAAAAGTTAAAAGGCAGGCTTGATAAAAAAAACTGGATCTCATAGTATTCAATTGAACTGCAAAAATAGTTCATTGAAATGACATTAGTTGCTGCCTGTAATGGCACTATGAGGTTATTATTATATATCTGTAATATGGAAACAGTATGATATGGATGTATAAATGTAAACAACGCGTTAGTCATTTGATTTAGAGACTATGTTTGACATGTGGTGCATCATATATGTCTTCTTTTTCTCAGCTGGGCAAACTTCTGTATGAAATCATCCTGAAGGATTTGAAAATTGATGCCAACCTGCTGACCAATTCTCCCAAAAAGTAAGTATAATAATAAGTGAAAATTGATTAAGAAATACTGAAATGACGAATAAATAGCAGTCAGATCTAAGGCTGCAAAGTTTACAAATGTAAACGGTTTAGTTTACTATCAGTAAATGTTTACAAAATCGGCAAATGTATAAACGAATATGCATGTGGCACATCTGGCGTTTGCCGATGCTCATTATTCTGGCAGTAAGTCCAGTTGCATCATTGATTTTTTTTTCATCATGTACATACAAGTAGGAGTACTATAAAATGTCATGACAATCCCAAGGATGTTTTACCTAAATTGTCAGTTATTCAACAAAGACGTGTTTTAATAACTGAATCCTGTCATAAAAAGAGGTAAAAGACATAGAACAAATTAAAGAATCACAAAGTTGAGCAAGGTACAGTATGCATATTGTCAATGGCTTACATATGTAAGCCTAACATGCAGATCAGGGGAAAGGTTGAATTTCTAATCTGTTCAGTTTAACTGCATTCTTTTGTTTATTGTATACCATGTACACGTTTGGAATATTCTTTTTAACGTTGCAGCCTTAGTCAAATTGGGATATTGACTCGGCCAGGTTTGGTCCAGATCCAGGTTTTCATATTAGATTCAGTGGAGTTGGTAAGGGAACCAGACTAACTTTACAAGAGTACCTCAGATGCTTTAATCTGCCAAAGTTTTTCATGCAAAACACCTACATGATCAAGTTTTTGCTTTTAGGTTGTAGCATTATCAAGAAATATTATCCAGCTAACGAAAACACGTTTTAGGCAAAAGGGACAATTAGCTTTGTATAAAGTTGAAACAGCACAGACATATCAAAAGGAATATTCAGATTCTTGACTGTGCTTGGAGAAAAAGCAGAGAGAGCAACAATTATATTTATAGGATATCATGTGTCAAATTGAGTATTGCTCAAGGTGAGTGAGATGATTATTGCCACCATGTGAAATTAAAAAAAACATAAAGATTATATTGAGTTGAAAGATCTAGCAAGAAGCCATTGACCTCCAGAGGGTTTGGAACTGCAGTTTCTGAAACTGTACTGGAGGTCATTGAGGTCTAAATGTACTGTATGAATGTTTTAATTGAACATAATGCATCAGCTGCCTTTTCTGAACTTTTTAAATGCATGCTTTCCAAGTCAATGATAGCAGTACATGATATTTTGTTACACCTTACTGAAAATTGGTCTAACTTTATGAAAAAATATTGGCTGCCATATTGAGAAGGTCTTTTTAGGGTTGGCAGGTCTGTATTTGACTTAGATCTTTGCCCTATTATATTGGCAGGTGTATCCATATCATATAGGCACATTTCATGTTATCAAAGTGTCTTTGAAATTCTAAATTCATGATAGACAGGCATTAGACTGCGTTTGTTTTTCAAAACTTGGCTTGTATTAACAATTGTGAGAAATTCAAATTTGTGCTCAGAACCCTTCATAAATTAATTCAAAGATAACTCCCATGTGACATTTAACTAATAGTCCTAAATGTTTTATTTGGTAATGATTGATTGCAAATGATTTGCTCCCTCTTTCAGACACATGGTGCCTGCTTTTCACATACTTTATCGCCAAGATGGGTATCGTGTGAAGGAACAGGTTAAGGTGGGTACATTTCTTTGACACTCACACACAGACCGACATGTGAAGTTTTCTTAGGGCTCCGCTGTTACTAATCTTGTATTTTAACACTGATATATATAAAAGCATAAGCTTCCTCCACTGTTTGAGATACTTTTCTGTTGGAAAGAGATATATTAGTGAAGAAGGAAAGGCAGTTGATGATACAGGTGATGTTAATAGAATCTTTCATATGCATAGGTGTAGAATAGGAAATTTCTACCAGAGGAGCAGAATTTTGCATCAGACATGAGGTTTTGCCGAGTGTCTGATACAAAATATTGATCCTGAGGGTGGAATTTTTCCTATCCTACACTGGAGCAAAATGTAGGGTCAACGTATATTGTGAATACTGATGTAACTTTCAAACAGTGAAACATCCATCAAAAATTTTCTTACCTTGAGATAGAGTGTACAAAGTTAGATTTACACTGAAAAATTCAGTGTCAACTTTTAATCATGTTTTAACATGTTTTATCTTTCAAAGAACAAAATTACAAATAACCCTAAATGCCCTAATGGCTATGGTAATGACAATACACAGTGTTTGAATTGTGCACTGTACATAGCTTGCACAATAATACAAATGTGAACAGGTCAAAAAATAAAGTCCACTCTTATTCATAAGATTGATTGAGACAGACACAAAATAATGAAATGGTCCTCATTTTAACTTTGATCTAGAATTGATATACTCCTCAGAAATAATAATGAGAATTGTTATGACTCTAGGTCTTAAAATACATAACAGAAAGAAAGTGACACCAATAAAATCAAGTTAAATCAACACGCAATTTATTTCCAGACAACTAAAGTGAAAATTCAAAAGACACTTACAATTTACGAGTTAAATTCCAAATAATCCTATATGTCCTAATCACAAGTCCAGATTAATAGAATGTTCTGAATGAATTCCAATAGCCTTGAATGTCCTGATGTACAACAAAGATGTAATCCAGAATGTATTTGAATGAGTTCACATATATCCTCAAATCCTGTATTAATCTAAAAGTCAATGAGCACTTTAGTATTTCCAATGAATATTGTTTAAAAAAAAATTCCTCTCAAATTATACCAGATTTCAACAACACAACTGTAATTACTAAATAGATTCCTTACAGACTGATCTTTAGAACTGGAATTCTAGAACAGGAATGAATTTGTTTACCAAAATCTGTATATAAATACACATGCCTACATGACCTATGTCATGTCAGAATATGAGTAATTCTAATGAAAAATTACTGTCCTACTTGACATATCTCACAAAAGTCTAATTACAAAATGCCTATAAAACTATTGGCCTACCTGACACATGTCACAAGTTACAAGCATGGACAAAAGTTAAGTATGTATTTTCAAATAACCATACAACTTACAAATCATAAACAAAAGTTATGTAAACATCATACATAACAGAATAAGAATTTTTAAAAACGTTTACAACAATGGCTTTTTTTTTACTCAGAATGAAACTAAAGAAGCCATACATGTATCTAGGTCGATCAGTGCAAAACGTCCTGTTGGTGGGCACTTTAACTTCAACCACTGCTCACATCAGTACATAAATGTGTTGCAATTAATGTTTATCTCGATTATTGTGAAAAAATGTTCAAGCGATGATGGAAATCGTGAAGTGTTTGCTACTTTGTGTACACTATGCTTCCAGTAGACACTCAAAATAGTCACGTGTGAGATAGGATAGAGCTATCCTGTACTTGTGCAACACACTGGAAAACACGATCATACACATATAGGAATGTGGAAAAATATTTATCTACATACTTGCAGGGGGTAGGGGGAATTGTGATACCCTCATTTAGTCCCTCCATCTGCCCACCTATTCATAAGTCTTTCTCCTCCTAAATTGATGAGTGAGAATGAACAAACTTGGTACATAAGGGTGCAAGAGGGGTATCACTTTTTGGTCCCTCCTGTTAGTCCCTGGAAGGTGGTCCAACCTCAGATATACAAAAATTGCAATTACAGTGACATTTTTTATATATTTTTTGACCAAACTTTTAACATGCAGTTTTAGTAGGATGACACTTAATTTGAGCAACATATTCTGGGTTATGTGATCAGCACAGATTTTGGGTTATGGGATCAGCACAGATTTCTAGTTACGGGATCAGCACAGATTTTGGGTTATGGGATCAGCATAGAACATATATGTACTATATGCGGGCAGATCAGGGTCCATCCTGTTTGCAGTGTGTTGCATTTAATACAGGGATATACATATGTATTTTTGAACAAAATGTATGCTGTATATGTGGAAAAATCTGTTACAATTTTGCTTGAAATTTCCAAACATTTTGAAAAACTCCTGTTTATAACTTAGCAATTATGATATTTCCGTGTTATTTAACTAATTTCATGAAGGAATTATCTTTTAAATTTCTGACCAGGTGAAACAGATCACCCAGCAATAAAATGGCACACTGAAATTTGCCCTTGTTTAGTAATTTACTAGCATTGGTGGCACATTATCTGCTTTTTTATTTGAAAATTTCTTATATTTTGTAATATAAGCATTAAAATTTGAATGTTTCCTCATAAGATACATTACCCAATCATAATATGTTAATAAACATCCACTACCTAGCAAAACCAGCCCACCCTAGTTAAAAAAAGCTTTTAACCTTTTGGCTAATTTTAGCAATATAAGTGCTAAAAAGCCATCTGCTTGCTGGGGCAGAAGTCAAAAGAGAGTTGTCTCCTCTGTGATGTTTTTGTTGGTATCACATGACTACTGCATTCTTTGGGCAACTATTCCTGCAGTTTATGACAGATTGCCATGAAACTTGGTAAATGTGTTCATCACATCAAGCTGCACATATTGACGAATCACTTTGCTCCAGCAAGTTTTGTAGTTGTTATTGCTCTTTTTGTCTTGTAGCTTAATCCAATGTATGACACAATCTTGTTAGCACTAGTCCCTCAGTTTTTGGTGGATTGCCATGAAATTTGGTAAATATTATCAACACCTGAAGATGCACATGTCAACAAATCACTTTGCACCTGCAATTTTAGTTGGAGTTATTGCCCTTTTTATCTCATAGCCTCAAGCAGTGACTGTCATGATGTTGGTAGCGCAACTAGTCCCAAAGATTTTTATGGAGCACTTTGAAACATGGTGCATGATATGGTTATCATCTAAAGATACACATATTGACAAATCTTTGTGCTCCCATGATTTTTGTAAGAGTTTTTGACCTTTCTGACATATAGGATGCAATATATGACAGAATTTTGTGAATGCAATTAATCTTGCAGTTTTTAGTGAATTGACTGTGAAACTTGATACATATTGTGGTCATCAGCATAAGATGCCATTATCAACAAATAACCTTGCTCCTGTAATTTTTTATGCAGTGGTGGCATTCATGTTGTACAAAGACAAATCTTGTATATCTTATAGCCTCACCCACATTTGGTAACTTTGGTGCAGAATCATGGCCAATTGATGTTCCCCACCACACATTTACCAATGCTTGTTCCTCCTCTTCCATGGACATCTATGCACCAGGGAGGATATCTGCTCAACAAAGGTAAGTATGTTTCATGAAATACCATATAGTGGGTAATTTTCATGGACATAAAACATGGAAACTTTGATTAGAAATAGGTGAATATTAATTTTGGTTATGTTTTTAAGTGATTGCGGATCTAGCAAGGTTACAATATTTAAGGTGCATAATGTTGTCGGGATTTATTTTCGTGATCTAAATCGTAGACCACTGAAATTTCTCCACTAAAATTACCACTCATGGCCGTTATGTTTTTAAAAGTCACAATAAATTCAATCAATTATGACCATAAGTGGATGTATAGATATTTTACCTTGGTACTCGTTAAACATGCAAACTTGAGTTGTACAAATCAGTTGACAAGTGAATCAGAGTAACAGGATTTGCCAGCACAGTGATCAAATGAAGAGACATCTCACAGCGGTAAAGATTAGTAACATGAGTTGTGACCTTGTATTAGCATAGGGTTCTGTAAGTACCAAAAGGGGGTGGAATGTAGCTAAGTTGAAGTTCTGTGGCAATTTGTTTCTTGAAGTTATGTAAAACTGCTTTTCTTGGACCTGTTGTAAGATGAAAGACAATGTATAAGTGGTTAAAAGTAGTCAGAATTGGAGCAAGCTACTGATAGACCTAGTGTTGAGGTAAATGGGTCTGTATGTCGTATTCAGCATAATATCTCCACAATGCAAATAGAGAATTATTCATTCAGATAAATTTCTCAAAGTTAAAGCTCAGAATAATGAGTGCACATTGACAACATCATCAACTGTACGTATCACATGTTTGCATATGCTAAAATTTAGTTATTTTGTCTGCGTTTGGAGCTCTCTATTTAGGAGGTGCATTCTCTCTCCAAACATGGTCCTGTAAGAAAATCATTATGTTTAGGCAGTTTTGAGCAGCAACTTCCCTTTCATGAGGCATGCTTGGATCGAGACGTTCGTGCTTAGTAATGGATATTTCTGTGAAAGATCTGACACAATAGAAAGGAATATCCACAGTGGCTCAGAGGTTCAGGCATTGGATTCATGACCAGAAGGGTGTGGGTTTGATTTCCACCGTTGGATCAGCCCAGACCAGGCTACTGTGGTGTGTCCTTGGGCAAGGCAATTTACTCTACTTACCTCAGCATATTATAACCTTTAAAGCGATGCTGTGCCATAAAACGGCACCAAAAAAACCCCAAACCAAACAAAAACCAAAAAGAGGTGTGTGTACTTATTAGGGCATGTGTGGGTATTACACTGAGTGCAGAATATACAAGTTGTTCTGTAAACGTGATGTATCACCTGGACACGAGCAATGACATATTTCCCTGCCCCATCTCCAACTTGCAAACACTTTTATACAAATGTTTAACATAGAATTTTAAGGTTAGCAACAATGGCAATTCCTTGAATGCCATAAACATGACAATGCTATTGCAGGTGAAAGAAAAAATTAGCCAGGTAGATGGTAAATCATAAGTAATATGACCCAAAGGTTTAAGTTAAGAATTATGGAATTTTACATTTTTCATGATTGACGAAGTAAATGTAATATTTTCCCCAACTATATTCTTTTGAAGAGAAATGTAGTGTTGTACTTGTGTGTCCATCATATGCATCACTCACTGCTTTGCCTCTTAATTTTTGAAATGCAAGAATGAGAATTTGTGGATTAGTCCTGAATTTCAGAATCTGAAGTCTGGTTAATGCATTATGCAAAGTACTGGCAGACTTTTTTCTTATTTCCTGTAAATTTCTATACATTAATGTTAACAGTAGCAGTAATGATGACAAACAAAAATATTTTATCATGCCCAAAGCATAATGGTAGGCAATCATCTTTTGGGAATTATGTCACGAACCAAAGGGAATGAGACATATTGGTTTTGTGCTTTCTTTCAATCCTCAGTCCATATGTTCATCTATCCATTGTAAACAAGATAACTCAAAAACTCTTGAACCAAAGCAGACCATATTTGACACTTACATACCTGCCAACCATTACGCTTTTGGTGTAATCATTCCGCTTTTTTTCACCTAATTACATCTTACACTTGCCTGTATAAGGATTACACTTTTCTGGAACATTAAAAAAATATAATAATAAAGCGGTAAAAAGTTGTTTGTCATTTTTATTGTCATCTCTTTAATCCCACACATCATATAAATCTGAGAATATTCTAAAAATAAAAAAGAAGACTGCTGCTTAAGAATAGCGTAAGAATACATTTGTTATAGACCTCCTGTGTACTTTCCTTATTTTCTATTTATAGCAGTTGCATGTAACCCATTTCCAAGAAAACACGGGTTTTTTCATTATAAAATTATTTCACATATTCATTTTATTAATATACTGAATATGGTAGCGGACCAGTCTATACTTTTAAAAAAATGTCGGCAGATGTTAAGTGAAATGGGCTTTATCGATGTGAGACTCTGATATTATATATGACTGAAATTGTTTAGAGAAGATGGATCTTTTTAAGCTTTAAAACATGTTGGAAAAAAGACAAATCAATAGGGCTTTACAAATTAGGAAGATTAACATGAGAGAGTAATACAACACTCAGGTTGAGCACATGGTAATGATCATTGCAGAATTTGTGGAGTTGACTTTATGATCACTCAGCGAAAGTTAGACATGTGGACTAGTTAAAGTGAGTGTTGTGTATATACAATTTTTCCAGTATGTTTTGTGGTTTGTATTCTGATACTAATTCAAGTGGATTTTGCCCATTTGTGACAAGAACTAGAACCAGTTACAGATCCAGGTTAGTAGCAAAACTAAACGTACATTTTTCATACAGTTTATTGTAATTATGGCATTTAATATATAGATTACGCTTTTTATGCTCAGATTACGCTTTTTTGCCACTTAGGTTACACTTATACCTCTGTAGGGGTATATGTTGTTTGCAGTTGGACTTGACTTATAAGCAAGTATATACTACTGTTCCTTGGGTGTGTCCCAAGGCTTGGTTAGGTTCTAGTGACTTGGACAATATTTTTAAAAATTTGTACACATTTTTGAACATTTAGGACTTTAAACATGTTTAAGCAAATTACTTGAGGTAGACAAATACACTTTTATTTGATTATATTATTTGGGGGTTTTTTTTAGCTCTGCTGGTCATAGACCACAAGAGCTTATGGGATGGTCTGTTGTCTGTCATCCGCCATCTGTCGTCCATCTGTTAGCACAAGTTCACTACTCCTCCAAAACTGCTTCGAGCATGGCCATGAAATTTTGCACACGCATTCATCCCCTGGTCTAGTTGGTCCTGAGTGGATTGTCATATCAAGATGGGGTTTTCACTAAAAGACTTCTTATGATGTCTAGTTGGTCCTAAATAAAAATGGGGCCAATATGACGTCCAATATGGCTGCCTTGGCAGCCATCTTGAAAATCTTTTTATCACTAAGCCTGAATGGATGGTCATATGAATATGGAGTTTTCACTAAAAGACTTCTGATGATGTCTAGTTGGTGCTAAATGAAAATGGCACCGATCTGACATCCAATATGGCTACCACAGTGGCCATCTTGAAAATATGTTTATTGCTACTCCTCCTACATGGATGGTCATATCAGCATGGGGTTTTCACTAAAAGACTTCTTATGATGTCTAGCTGGTCCTAAATAAAAGTAG
This sequence comes from Margaritifera margaritifera, assembly GCA_029931535.1. Lineage (NCBI taxonomy): Eukaryota > Metazoa > Mollusca > Bivalvia > Unionida > Margaritiferidae > Margaritifera > Margaritifera margaritifera. The sequence continues at coordinate 657,329 of JAQPZY010000959.1, forward strand.
TGCCGATCTGATATCCAATATGACCACCATGGCAGCCATGTTAAAAATCTTGTTATCACAACACTACCTGAACAAAAAGTCATATTGACGTGTGGATTTCACCAGAAAACTTCTTATGATGTCCAGTTTGTCTTAAATGAAAATGGTGCCGATCTGACATCCAATATGGCTACTTCCCCTGAATGGATGATCATTATGACATGGGGTTTTCACCAAAACACTTCTAATGATGTCTACTTTGTCCTTAATGAAAATGGTGCCAAGCTGACATCCAATACATGCACCACAGCAGCTAATTTGGAAATTTTGTTATCGTTGAAGACTATCAGAGATGGTTTCAACACTCGACAATTAAAAGGAAGAAATGGTGTTATCTTTTTGCCCAGTAGAGCATCAGTCCCTTCGAGGGATTCTTGTTATTATATAGGTGACCTGACCAGATTTTCAGGTCATTATAATAATGTATATATATAAACAATTGCCAGGTTTTTTTTAACATTTTGAACAGATAGTTTTGACAAAAGCCTTCTAAGCATGAATCAGCAAAAATCATTTCAGATAGACAAATTAGATTTGGTAGCCTTATTTGTATTAATATGTAGATGACCTGATTAGATTTTCAGGCCATTTTATTTTATTTTTTTTTTTTTTTTTTCAGTTTCATAAAGTCTATAACTTGAAATATTTTTGGACTTAAACTTTTGTTGCCAAATTCTTTGTTAGCATGATTAAGCAAAAACCACTTGAGGTAGACAAATGAAGTTGGTAAAAATATTTGTATGCATATGTATATATCCTGGTTAGATTTTCAGGCCATTACAGCAATTATTCCATTTTTAGCTCACCTGGCCAAAGGCAAAGTGAGCTCATGGTATTGCCTTTTGTCCATCATCTTCTGTCCATCAACACTCTAGATGCTTCATTTCTGATCAGATTTGATCGACAACCATGCATATTAATGAGGGGATCTTGTATCTGATTGGCTGAGCTTGTGAACACTCTAAAGGTCATATTTCTGATCAGATTTGATATGTAGATTTATATCCAGATCTTGGGTAAGTTCAGTTATGAGTTACATCCATGCATATTAATAAGTTGAACTTGCATCTGATTGGCTGACCTTGTGAACACTCAAGTGGCTATATTTCTGATCAGATTTTAATCATATTTGGTATGTTTGTTTATATCATCGAGATTTTTTGTTTGGGTTTGATTATGAGTAACATCAGCTCATATTAATGAGGTTGTCTTGCAGCTGATTGGCTGAGCTTGTGAGCAATGTAGAGGCCATATTTCTGATCAGATTTGGTATGTAAACTTATGTCATCCCGATCTCTGGTGAGTTTTATTATGAGCAACATCCGCAAATATTAATGAGGTAATCTTACATCTAGTTAACTCGGCTTTTGAACACTCTCGAATCCATATTTCGGATCAGATTTTGATCAGAGGTCATTATCTCGAATGACTTCAGTTATGAGCAAACGCCATGCATATTCATGGGGTGATCTTGTAGCTGATTGGCTGAGGTAAGTCTTATGAACACTCTAGAGACCATATTTCTGATATGATTTTGATCAGATTTGGTATGTGAGCTTAAATCGTCAAGATCTTGGGTGAGTTCAGTTGTGAGCAACACCAACGCTTATTAATGAAATGATTTTGCTCTTGATTGGCTGAACTTGGGAACACTATAGAGCCCATAATTCTGATCAGATTTGCTATAAAAGCTACATCATCAAGATCTTGAATGAGTTCAATTATGAGAATCATCCACACATATTAACGAGATAATCTTGCAACTGATTAGCTGACCTTGTGAACAAAAGACACTAATCCAAAGGTTTACTGATCCTGAAACAAAAACAAAAATATTAAAAAGAGGAAATGCTCATTGATTCAACATTACAGAATAAATAAGTATACTAAAGAGATCAGTATTTATGTTGACATATCATGTGTCAGAACTGGTTCATTTACATACACAAGTAATACAGTATCAGCTGAATGGTTTGGTTTGGTTTTGTGGGGTTTAGCGCCATTTTTGAGCACATGCTAGGCTATACATGGTGGTCAGTATATTTGGTTGAGGAAGAGCCAGGGAAGAACCACTGACCCATTGGAAGCTACTAGCAAGCTTTCTTACATACCCATGTTGATCGAGCCAAGACTTGAACTCGTGTGGCCACAGGTGAGATGTGTGAGTGATCTGTAAAGGCAACCTCCTTAGATCATATGGCCACCCGTGGCCCCACAGTACCAACTGAAAGCATATTTCAGTCAATCCTGGAACTTCCTGGCATAGATGCAGGTTCCAGTGGAACCTTGTTCTTCTGCATGGAACACATCAGATACCTGCAAATATAAATAAACCAAAGCAGAATACAGTCTCTATGATATGTCAGTAAGTAAATTATCAAGTAACTTTTAGAAATACATGTATTCATAAAAACAATCTATGGGACACCCAAAGCTGTTGATAATTATTTAAAAAAACTTTACCATTAGAAACAAATATTTTTTCCATACGTAAAAGATAAAAAAAATTAAACTGAACAATGCAACCTCAATTCCAGCATGGTTTAACACTTCTGTTTGCAAGAACAAAATGCCTTTCTTAATTAATATGAGAAACTCATTTGAGGTGTGCCACATGATCTGTCTTTAAAAAAAAAACTGCCAAAGCACTCGAGTCCTTTCTAAATTTAAATGTAACATTCCCTCCATCCTCCATCTTTAACTGCATATAATTCTCTGATAGTTTCATTTATGAAAGAGTTGATAAGTATGCAAACATGTAACCTTTTTTTTTATACATAAAGATTCTAGATCTTTGTTAAGCAATTTGATTTTGTTACCAGAAACTTGTTCATCAACTGGATGAGGAATTATGGCTGTCATGACAATATTTGTCGTGAGAGTGACTGAATTAGAGTTATTCAAATATTACAAGAGTTGAACATTTCCCCAATTGAAAGATTACAAGTATCATCAGTACCAACATGTATGATAGTATATTTAGAGTGGATACTGGCCTGATTCATACCTGCCAGAACATGACGTGTCACACAAAAAACAGTTTTTTTTTTTACTCCCAAACCCAGAAAAACACGATCTTCAGTACTCTTAGTAAAAAAAGAGAGAGAGACCTTCAAGACACCACGATATATGCCTGTAACCTATATAAACGGGTCAGGCATCGCCTGCTACCATAAGTAACAATAGACCTTCATGATGTCACAATATATCCCGTAATCTTTATAAACAGGTCAGGCATTGCCTGCTACCATAAGTAACAGTAGATGGTACTACCTGCAACTGTTGATCCAGAGTGGACAGCTACACCTGGTGGATCAGGCATCCGAGCATATCTGCTCATCCCCCAGCTGTGAAGGCAGATGGCAAGAGCTGTGTGGACAGTGCAGGGCATCAGCTCAGGTGTAGTAGGAACTGATGGCCATCCACTTCATCCGGACATTGTCATACCACTGGATTCAGACTGGCCTGGAGGAGAGAGTGAGGGTGACTTGGAGCAACTTTCCCTCGCTTTAATCCAACTCACGCACATGACATGACACTATTCCCCTCCTCCCACCAGATACGGGGATCCCACCTTAGCAGTCGAAAACCTAACAAAAAGACATAGGTGATGCAACTCACCATTGGTGCCTGGAATGTACACACACTAATGGACAGTACATCAGCAGATAGACCAGAGAGTAGAACATCTCTGGTTGGTAGAGAAATGGCCAGATTCAATATCCAGATAGCAGCCCTGAGTGAAACTCGCCTAGCTGAGGAAGGACAACTCACCAAAGTTAGAGCTGGCTGCACCTTCTTCTGGAGTGCCTGAAGTAAAGAAGAGCAATGTGAAGCTGGTGTTGGGTTTGCCATCAAATCACTGCTAGTTAGCAAACTCACAAATCTCCCAAAGGGCATGAATGACAGACTAATGCAAATGAGACTCCCACTGTCTGGAAAAAGACATGCAACTATCATAAGCGCCTATGCACCCACCATGACCAACCCAGATGAGATCAGGGACAAATTTTATGAAGACCTGGAGTCTCTTATTGCAGAAGTACCAGAGGCAGACAAGCTTATCATCCTTGGTGACTTCAATGCAAGAGTTGGCACAGATCACCAGACATAGCCAGGTGTCAATGGCAAAAATGGATTTGGCAAATGTAACAACAGACTCCTCCTACTTAGAAACTGCGCTGAACATGACCTCCTAATCACCAACACAGTATTCCGCCTGCCAAACTGCAACAAGACGTCTTGGATGCACCCACACTCCAAGCACTGGCATCTTATTGACTACGTCATCATCAGGAGAAGAGACAGACAGGATATCCGAGTAACGAAGGTCATGAGAAGTGCAGAATGATGGACTGACCACAGGCTCATAGTCTCCAAGCTCAATATCCGTACTCAGCCTAGCAGATGACCACAATGCAAAAAGTGCCCAAAACGCTTAATGTCGCCAAATTGAAGCGGGAGAGTGTGAAACAAGCATTTATCGAAGAACTGTGCAGTCAACTGGATACAATCAATACAAACTCCAAGAATGTCGAGGAAAACTGGACATCTTTAGATACTCTGTGTACTCAACTGCATACAAAACCCTCAGTCTCACCGCATGTAAACATCAAGATTGGTTTGATGAGAACAATGCTGCCATACAGAGACTTCTGAATGAGAAACATTGGCTACAGAAGGCCTATTTAGAAGATAGCACTTCATCATCTAAGAAGGCAGCGTTTGACAACATCAAAAGGACCGTCCAATGCAAACTCGGAGAGTTGCAAGACTCATTGCTGAGCAATAAGGCAGATGAGATTCAGTCTTACGCAGACAGGAATGACATGAAGAACTTCTCTGCTGCTTTGAAGACAATCCATGGGCCATAGTCATCAGGAACATCTCCAATACTGAGTGCTGACAGTGCCACCCTGCACACTGAAAAAGAAAAGATACTTTAAAGATGAGCAGAACACTTTAACAACATCCTCAATCAACAGTCACCTATGAGCAAGGAGGTAATTGATCAATTGCCCCAAGTGGAAATCAACATATCACTTGCTGATTCTCCAACGCTGACTGAAACTGTGAAAGCAATCGACCTGTTGTCAAATGGCAAAGCACCTGGAGCAGATGCTTTACCAGCAAAAGCCTACAAAGCCAGAGGCTTGCACATGGCACAGAAACTGACTGAACTCTTCCAGTCAATATGGACTCAGGGAACTATACCCCAGGAGTACAAGGATGCATCCATCATCCACTTGTACAAGCATAAAGGCAACAAAAACCTGCGACAACCATCGGGGCACCTCCATGCTGTCAATAGCCAGCAAAATCCTTGCCAGAATTCTGCTGAATCGTCTTGTGCATCACATCAATCAAGGGCTCCTGCCAGAGCATCAGTGTGGCTTCAGGAAAGGACAAGGGACCACAGACATGGTGTTTGCAGCTCGTCAACTCCAGGAGAAATGACAGAAACAGAACTCCAACCTGTACACTACATTCATCGACCTGACAAAAGCATCTGACACAGTCAGCCATGGAGTCTTTTGGAAGATCATGGTTAAATTTGGTTGCCCAGAGAAATTCAGCGTGATGGTTTGGCAATTCCATGATGGCATGCTCACTTGTGTTGTGGATGATGGTGAGTCATCTGAAACATTCCCAGTCTGCAATGGAGTCAAGCAAGGCTGTTTGTTGGCCCCAACCCTCTTCAGTATGATGTTCTCTGTCATAATTACTGATGCCTTCCGTGACTACGACACTGGGATCAACATCAGATATCGGACTGATGGAAAGCTGTTCAGTCTGATAAAACTACAGGTGAAGACAAAGTTACAGGAACTGTCTGTACATGATCTCCTGTTTGCTGACGACTGTTCCCTGAATGCCAAATCTGAGTCTGACATACAACACAGTATGGGCCATTTCTCTTCAGCTTGTGACAAATTTGGTCTCACAATCAGTATCAAGAAGACAGAGGTGATGCACCAACCTGCACCAGGAAAGCCTTACATAGAGCCTACCATCACATTAAATGGCCAAACCCTCTTGGCAGTGGACAAGTTCACGTATCTCGACAGCACATGCAGTTCACATCGATGATGAAACCAATTCCAGAATTGCTAAAGCAAGTGTGGTCTTTGGCAGACTACATGCAAATGTGTGCAAGTGCAGAGGGATCAGTCTACAAACAAAACTTAAGGTCTGCAAAGCCACTGTGTTGCTGACCCTGCTGAATGCTTACAAAACATGGATGGTGTACAGACACCATGCCAAGAAGCTGAACCATTTTCACATGGGCTGCCTGAGGAAACTGATCAGGATAAGAGAGCAGCACAGGGTCCCAGACACTGAGGTTCTCACACTGGCAGGTATTCCAAGCATCCACCCATTGCTGATGAAATCACAGTTGAGATGGGCAGGCCACGTCACCAGGATGTCCAAAGAGTGACTACCAAAGAAGATCTTTGACGGTGAGCTGAAGGAGGGAAAGTGATCTCAGGGTGGTCAGAAGAAACACTTCAAAGATTCCCTCAAGTCATCCTTGAAACACTTCAGCATTGACCCTGAGTCTTGGGAAGATCTTGCACAGGATCGCTCCACCTAGTGGAGTCTCATTCATACAGGAGCTACAGACTTTAAACGGAGGAGAACTGCATAGGCAGTGCAGAAGCGTGAGCAACATAAATCTCAGAACTGCAGCACATCCTCTATTGATCAAGCAAACCCAAGTGGCATCTCCTGTTAAGTGTGCCACAGACAGTTCAGAGCACGATGGCAGATCGGGGTCTATTTTGTTTGTTCTACTGATTATTCATAACAAACTGCATAGACCCAGATCTGCCATTACATAATGCCATGGCAGATCGGGGTCTGTTCAGTTTGAAGTTGGAATTGACTTATAAGTGAGTATATACGGTATATGTATCACTCAGACATTCACCAGCAGTTGGATGAGATCAGCTGCAGCATTGGATTTAAAAACCCATACGGCACTCCCAATTTGAAAACTATGTGAAGAATATAGTTCAGCATTTCCATCTGTGTTTTTTGCCAGGAGATGTCTTAAAAACACATTGTACCATCTCTACTTGCTTATAAGTTAGGTCCAAGTGCAAACTGCATAGACCCAGTTCTGCAGTCGCATAATGTGCCATCAGATCTGGGTCCATGCGGTTTGTTAGAAATAATCAGTAGAACAAACAACGTAGACCCTGATCTGCTGACACATTATGCAATGGCACATCAGGATCTGTGTTTGCAGTTAGACCTGATTTATAAGTGAATATATATGGTAAATCATTACAAATAAGGGGAACATGGTTGTCAGAAGATTTTTATTTTAATGCAAAAGACAGGTATGTTATCTGCTGTTTGAACTAAGTTTGTCCTTAATTGAAAAACACTAACTGGTCAAAGCGGAGAAACAGGTATCAATTTAAGTAGAATATTCAAATGTATTTGACCAAATTGTATAGTTTTAGACCATTTAAAAGTAACTTCCAGCATTTTATTCCCAACTAAAATATAATTTCTAAATAAATGATTATTATTGTTGAAATCGTTAAATGAATTTGATATCATGTTTAATTTTCTGGCCATCAGAAAAAAAAATGAATAAAAACAAACACCAAAAAGTAATGTGAGTATGATCATGAAGATTTAGGAAGTTGTACATATCAAGCAAAATTTCCGATGTGATGGGTAGAGCTTGGTCTTTGGTGTATGGCTGAGTCTTGGAAAAAAGTTTCAGACTTAACGAGTCAGGGCTTTTAATTCAAAATCTTGTAAAGTTCTGATCCCTGCTAAATAAGATTTTTAATTGATTTGAATGACCTACTTAAAAATTGAGCATATAGGCATAAAGTATCTATCTCTGCTGAAAATGTTACTAAATGAAATTAATTTCAATATAATTTTGATTTCCATTGCGCTTTAAAGTTCTTTTCTGTTCCTTCCACAAAGGTTAACTTGATGGCTCTTGTGACTTGCAATTTTAACATTAGCATACAAATTCTCCAGAAGAATAAAGCCATTTGCTTGTAATAAATCAAATTATTTACAAAACAAGATACAAAGCATGAGCTCACTATACATATAAATATCAAAGATACAAAGCATGAGCTCACTATACACATAAATATCAAAGATACAAAGCATGAGCTCACTATACACATAAATATCAAAGATACAAAACATGAGCTCACTATACACATAAATATCAAAGATACAAAGCATGAGCTCACTTTACACATAAATATCAAAACAAGATACAAAGCATGAGCTCACTATACACATAAATATCAAAGATACAAAGCATGAGCTCACTATACACATAAATATCAAAGATACAAAGCATGAGCTCACTATACACATATAAAAACAAGATACAAAGCATGAGCTCACTATACACATAAATATCAAAGATACAAAGCATGAGCTCACTTTACACATAAATATCAAAACAAGATACAAAGCATGAGCTCACTAAACGCATAAATATCAAAGAAACAAAGCATGAGCTCACTATACACATAAATATAAAAACAAGATACAAAGCATAAGCTCACTTTACACAAATATCAAAACAAGATACAAAGCATGAGCTCACTATACACATAAATATCAAAGATACAAAGCATGAGCTCACTATACACATAAATATCAAAACAAGATACAAAGCATGAGCTCACTATACACATAAATATCAAAGATACAAAGCATGAGCTCACTATACACATAAATATCAAAGATACAAAGCATGAGCTCACTATACACATAAATATCAAAGATACAAAGCATGAGCTCACTATACACATAAATATCAAAGAATTTATAAAAAATATATGTTTCTACAAACTAAAACTAAATTACTCTATAGTAAGGCTTTGTTTTTGTTGCCAGTTGTGAGGAAATCTGAATATGTGATCAGGAATGTCTGTACATTCTACAGTCAGATTCTTACAATATTTCCAGAGAAAGTCATGTACTCATGACTTAAATAACATTTTGATAGAAAACTGATACCATATTTCCCTACAACATGACAGGCAAAAACGTGAAATTCATGTATTGCAGCTTGAAAACAACTTTCCCTAAGACAAGACCTGAGAAAAATGTTGCTATAGAAACTCAAATCACCCAGTGTTATTGAAGCCATGTTATCACAAATTATCAGGATTTTCTTTCATTTTAGCTTAGATCCCCATCACTTAAGAGCAACTTCTATCGTCAGTATCTCTAGAGCATTCATATGCAAGTTCATATTGTACACAAAGGAGGGAACTTTTCTGGGAAAGCATTTGCCGTAAAACCAGCCTCCACAACCATGCATAACATGCATCACATGTGATAATTTCATCTGGAGATGACCATTTTCCGCTAGCAGTGTCATTGATATTCCAGTTTATTTTTTTTGTGTAGTTCATGTACAAACTTGACTCGACAATGTTAGACAAGCTCTGAATCTTAACTGGTATGAGATACTATATTAACAAATAATCACTAATGATTGAGTCAACACTGATAACCCATGCACTTCAGTCAACTTGTGAAATCAAATTAGTCTGAATTAATATCCGCACCACTAAAGTAGGACCCCACTATAGCACGCTTCGTTATAGCACGAATTCGGACATAACACAATCGTGGCATGGCTCCCTAAATTTCATCTATTTTTTTGTACATGAAAAAAAAAATTGTTTTTCTTCAAAGTACGAAAAATAATGTGTAAAAAATTAATTATCATTTTGGGGAAGAGATCGTGTATAAATTCGGATATAATACGATCATGGCATGGCTACCAAAATTTTATAATAATTTCGCCAATTTCTTGAACTACTGCAAATTCTTGTGCCAAAATAAACGAGTTTGATTTAATAATTTGGCAAGCTGTATTGTATTCTTGAAGAAAAAGTGTCTTATGATTGCATCTTTCTTTTATATGAATAAAGATTCTGAACATTTCTTTTTGTGAATGTTCATTTCAAATGTGTCAGTAGTCAATCACTGCACTTTGATCTTCGTTTATTTTTGTAAGATGTCAGCTCATTTTAAAGCTGATAAGTCTTAATTTTATTATTACTGATACATGAACAATAAAGTCATTAAGTCTTCTTTGTGTTTGTCTTCACTACATTCTGTGTACAATCGTTGCTCAAACAATAGCTGACATATGTTTGCTCATTCAACTGCATACACAGCGAAGCACCAAACAATGCGGTGGTTGATAAAAGATTCGCACCTGAATTTATAAATCAATTAATTTAAGTCATTGACAATCATCAAAGTCAATCTCAAAGCTAAAGGTTGTTCAAACCATGCGGCAGTGATTTATAAAACATCAAAAAAACAAAAGCCACCAACGCACACACGTGGCTTGGCGGTGTTGTTAGACAATCACCATACAATCAGTTGACCAGTGAATAATATTGTACATTCCTTATACAAATGACCCCAATGTTGATTAACAATTATTCTTGCTGTAGTCGTTCAAACAAATAGGTGTCAGAGTTTTAATTAGTAGTTATTTACAATGGATAACAACACTGAAACGTGAAGCTTTTACTGTTAAAGAGAAGCTTGAAGCCATGGACAGGATTAAGTCCGGTGTTTCCACAAGTCAGATTTAATTCCCAAGTTATCTGCCAGTGCACATGGGCTGATAAGCCTTTGGCTTGTAAAAGTACTCACTTTGTTTTCAAGTTGTTTTCCCACGTGACAACCCTTTGATCAAGCCGCGAGTTTGATACTTGTTCAGTGCCAAGTAACAGAGGGTGGTCATTGGAACTCCCTGTGATCTTGCCGCACAATTGACACGTGTCCAGTTGCATCCTTTAATAGATTTCTGACTTTATGTTCAAAGTGTTACTTGCAGAGCCCAAGCTCAGTCTCTGCACAAGCACCTGCATACGACAGTAAAGCTGAGGAATCGGAGTCAGACGTGATTTACGATGACTAGACGATGATGATTTACAATGACTAGATGACGATGTAGGAGTTCAGAACTTTATCAGACAATGATATTATACTTCTGTGTGCATATTTTCGATGGAATTATTATGGACTCACTCCTACACATGCCATGAGATCGGTTGGTGAATACACGTGTTGATCCTTTAACTATTCATGCTTTACAATAGACATGTACATATAAATGTACCAATGCATGGTTCTCTGAATAAAGTAAAATATTATATGTGTTTTCGCTGCACGTGTATTTCTCGTTTAATATGCATTGATTTAAGATGGTAACTGTGCCAATGAAGCACTTTTTTGAGCCCACAATTTATCCCCCCCCCCCCCCCACCCACCCATTTTTTTGTGTGCATGCATCATTTTCTTCAGCTAAATGACTTGGTTTTGTCTAGGTTGGTTATAGCACGGTTCGGGACATAGCACGATCTCATTTTGTGGACCCCGACCATCATGTTATAGCGGGGTCCTACTGTATTTACATTAGAGACCAAATTAACAATTCGTTTTTTTTTTCCCCAATTCATTTTTTTTTCCCCTGTGTATAATTAATAGTTCTTATCAATTCAAAACTTGTCCATAGTTGAACTTTTGGAGTTTTGACAAAAACCTTGTTAGTACAATTTAGCAACAACCATTTAAGGGAGACATACAAAAAATGGTGTAAATGTTTGTAGGCACATGTTGATGACTTTATTAGATTTTCATGCCATTATAGCAATGCTTTTACATTTTTTACTTTTTTTAAAGTAGTTAGACGTATTTGATTTGCAGTGTTTTACAAACAAAATTGTTTTGTCCAAGATTTCAGCCTTCTGGCCCCACATTTGGACAGATGTCAAATTTATCTAAATTTTTGCAACGCTTTCAGTATACTACTTAAACTGACGGAAGTGTTTTGATACGATTGCGGAGGAATAAAACCAAGACCTTAAAACTCTGGGACTTTCTGTATCAAACTGTAACAAAATTTAATTTTATTCACCTTGCTTGATTTTTGTTTTCTTTTTGTCGAGTACCAGTCTCACAAAAATACATTAATTGTCATGTTTTGTAATGGAGAGGAGGTTTTTTGCTTTCGTAAACAAATCCATTCTAGTTAAATAAAATAAAAATAAAAAAAAACAATATTTAGGGTTAATTATGGAAAATTTCTGTTTTGGGATTTTAGTGAATGCTCATGGTTGTTGACAGATATATTGTATATTGTATTTCTGTTTTTGGAGAAAAATGCCAGACATGGTATGATGTTGGCTGCGGCATCAACTCACTGTTAAAGTTCTTTTGCATGCCTATATCTCTGAAAAAGGTGAGAGACAGCTTTCCATTAAACCCTTGTTCTTTTGCAGCGGATATAGTCCGCATCATTACACAGAGCACCAAGCAGCTTGAATTACTGAGCAAAACACCATTGAAGAAACTGAACCCTGTTCTAGATGCACTGAATAATCTTGGCTCCTGTGCTTGGAAGATCAATCAAAATGTATGTATAAATTGTATGAATTTGTATTAACTATTTAAATAGATGTTAACTACTGATCCGTTCAGTGCCTGGAGATCTTGAGGGATAATAAATATATTTCAGCGGAAGGTTCTAGGAACAAGTACCGTATATACTCCCGTATAAGCCGAGTCCAAATGCAAACAACATAGACCGTGATCTTCCATCGCATAACACGCCAGCAGATCAGGGTCTGTGTTGCTTGTTCTACTGATTAGTCCTTACAAACTGCATAGACCCAGATCTGCCGGCGCATAATGCGCCGGCAGATCTGGGTCTATGCAGTTTGCAGTTGTTATCTGCTTATATGTGAGTATATACGGTATCTAATTCTTTTGATTATGAGAACATTACCTCACATGTCAAGAAAGGAAGACGTGTTATCATTTATTCAAAATAAATAGTCTGCATGTATGTTTTTAAACAGTGCTTTTTTTCCCAATCCATGGTACTTGCTTTTTTTGCTCACTTGGCGAAGGCCATATCACTTTATGGTATGGCCTTTTGTTCATCATGAGTCCTCCATCATCCATGCATCCATCAACACTTATTTGTGAACACTTTTGAGGCTTCATTTTTGATGATAGTCACATCAACCAGATTTGGTATGCAAGCTCATATCATCAAGACCTCTGACGAGTTCAGTAATAAGCAACATCCACGCATATTAATGAAGTGATCTTGCCAGACCTGTGAACCCTTATGATTTACTGTGAGGCTTACTGAAATGGAGAAACTTCTATTGTCAAATCAGGATACAGGCTTGTCCAGAATTCTTCGGGATCTTGGTTTTAGACTTGGTGGAGTTGGTCAGGGAACCAGACTAACTTTACAATGATACATCAGATGCTTTAATCTACACATGTTCATGTGAAGTGCCTACATGATCAAGATTTTACTTAGTCTGAAAATATCCAGCAAACATAAACACATTCAAGATAAAGGGGACAATCATCCTCTTAAAAAGTCCAGACAGTCTTCACAGAAGCATAAAAAACAATATTCAAATACTTGGCCATTCTTGGGATCAAAGCAGGAAAGATGACAGTTACATTTATTGGACATAATGTCATGTTGATTTGAATATTAGTTGCAGCTGGAGAGATCATTGCTGCCACCACATGAATTAAGAAAGAAACATAAAGATTATGTCAAATTGAGAGATCTAGCAAGAGGTCATTGACCTTCATGCCTTATCAGTGGAAAAGGGTTGTTTATGGTTGAATGTTAATTATGATTTGGTTTCTCTTCTTTGCCAGCATGGGTTTCTGGCTAAGACTCGGCTACCTTCAGTAGCTCCACTTCCTATTGAGATCCCCAGCCTCGGTTGTATATGTGCTGGGGATGAACAAGATGTGCTCCTTTGCTCAGATAGGGCCTTAAGGTTTTATTTGGCTTCTTAAAAAGGAAGAAGGAAGTGTCAGAAGCATCTCATCCTACCTATTAAGGGTTTCTTTGATATTTTGGCAGCAACTATTTCCAGTTGGATGGATCTCACTATCAAGAGAGCTTATCAGTCCCTAACTGAGTTGAACCTTTCTTTCATGAGAATTACAGCCCATGAAGTTGCGGCTATTGCTACATCTTGAGCCTACTTGAATCACTCCTCTTAGGATGATGTTATGAGAGCCGCATTCTGGCGGTCTCACACTACTTTCTGTTATCTGCAATCTTTGGTGCATCAGAGGGAAGTCTTTTTTTTTTTTTTGTTTGGCCCTATAGTGATAGTACAACATGTGGCCCAACCTTATACCAGCTTAGAGTAGTAAACACTTGTACCATAAGGGTATGTACAATAGTTTTCTTTACCAGATTTGTTGAAGCCATCAGCCTCCCTCCTAACTGTTAATTTCACCAATGCAGTAGTAGGAGATAAGGTATTACTTCTATTAAAATGTATTTTTTTGGCAAGTAAAACTAAGTTTAATTATGTAATACTTACCTGCTACTGTTGCAAAGATTCCCTCCTCCCACCTTGCTCTGATGTCCTGTACTCTAGGTCCAAGTCAAAAGAGGATGGTATTCCATATGTTGTCTGTGACTAAGGAGTCAGACTGGGATCATGTTCTTTTCAATTCTGGCCTCCAATACTAATTGAAGGAGGGAATAATTCGGTTGGACTGGGGACTAGAGTCCCAAAAAAGGAAAGCAATGCAATAATAGCAGGTAAGTATTACATAATTAAAATTAGTTTTATCCCCCCCCCCCCATACACAAAAAATAACTACATATCACTTCTTCTGAATGGATGGTCATATCAGCATGGAGCTTTCACCAAAAGACTTACGATATCTAGTTGGTGCTAAATGGAATTGGTGCCAATCTTACCTCCAATATGGTCATCATTACGTACATTTTAAAAGTCTTGTTATCCTGCTCCATCTGAATGGATGGTCATATGGATATGGGGTTTTCACCAAAAGACTTCTCATGATGTCTAATTGGACCTATCTGCTGATCTTACATCCAATATGGCTACTTGGTGGTTTCAACACTTAGCACTTACAAATAAAAAAGTGTCTGTTCTTGGATTACTGGAAATTCTTTTCATCCAGTAAATCATCAGTCCCATTGAGGGACTCTTGTTTTAATATGAAATTTATAAAACAAGCAGCATGCTGTGAGTGGCATATAAACGTCATGTCTCCAAAACATGCATTTGAGATTTCATGTTTCATATGAGTGCCAGGGGTATGCAAAACTCATTGATTTTGTTTTGAGACCTTGCAAAGAATTATTTTATAGTGAGACCTAAGAATTTTATGACAAACTGTTATAACACTAATAAAGTTTAGTTTTCATTCTTTTACATCCAGATAATGACCTGTGACATTAAATGTACAATCTTGTTAGCTCATTTTCTTGTTACGTAGATCTTTTATTTTAGCTGTCGAGACTTTAAAAAGTATTAGGTCATATTGAGGCGTAGGATTTTTGTTGATTTTGCCTTGACAGAAGTTTGACATAGCGACCATTTTGGTGTCTGTGCATGCCCATACATAGGTCAGTCCATTTGCCCAGATGTCAACATGCTAGATTAATCTCAATGTTAAATTGTTATATGGTCGGTTTCTCAAGTACAATTGGTCACAGCAATGTTACTTGTTATGTGGATACATCTTGAGGTAAACAACAACAATTTACTAAAAGCTCAGGGGTGGACTCAACATGCAGGTTATAGTCAGCTTATTGTATAACATGGCTTACAAATTTTAAAGTTATATTGTCATTATTCACATCCGACAACTGAACTGTGGCATTGGATCCACAGTCTTAAAAGTAAATTGCTATTTTTTTGTTAAGTAGGTTTCTCATTTTTATATGCCCACCAAAAGCCGGAGCTTATATTTTGTTAAGACATTGTCCATCTGTTACCTTTTTTTATTCTGCACAGTAACTTTACTTTTACACCATCTGCCTTTATCAGGCATTGTGGATGTCTCGCATGTGGGGTGAAGAGGAAGCTGTTGATTTGGGGGTCAAAAGGTCCAATATTAAGATTACTTTGACCGAAAGAAAAAATATGGTTTCTGCATAACATTAGTTATACATCACAGCCCTAGGTCAAACTTAGTGGAGCTTATATTTTGTTAAGACATTGTCCATCTGTTACCTTTTTTTATTCTGCACAGTAACTTTACTTTTACACCATCTGCCTTTATCAGGCATTGTGGATGTCTCGCATGTGGGGTGAAGAGGAAGCTGATTGATTTTGGGGTCAAAGGTCCAAGGTCAAGATCACAGTGACTGAAAGAAGAAAAATGGTTTCTGCAAAAATATCTTTAGTCGAACATCACAGACATGGGCTAAACTTTGTGGATGGATTGCATTTGGAATAATAAGCCTATTGATTTTTGGGTCAAAAGTAAAGGTCACATATTGAAAATTGAACAGTGGGGGGGTTTGCATAAATATTTCAGTTCTCGACAATGTACCTTCACCAATGTTTGGGATGTCTAATACTTTGGGCAAAAAAGAAGCCTGTTGATTTGGGGTTCAAAAGGTAGAATATCATGTCACTGGTCATGTCACTGTTACTGAAAGAAGAAAAATGATTTTTGTATAATAACTTCTAGACCACATAGTTTGACCAAAGTTTGTAGAGACTTGCACTTATGGTGAGGAAGAAGCCTATTGATTGGTGGTGGTGGGTCAAAGGTTAGGGTCATTATGGCTCCAAGAAAAATGGGTTTTGCACGATAACTTTTGTTCTAGAGTAATTTCCTTGACCAAACTCTTTGGATGGCTCGCCTTTAGCGTAAGAAAGAAACATAGATTATGGGGTCTAAAGATCAAAGGTCAAGGTAGATCTAATAAAAAATTAATGCTTTCTTCACAGTACATTTGGTTTAAGGCCACATACTTTGACCAAAGATCATGGTCATTGAGACCTGTTGGTCAATAATATCCAAGGTCAACCGTGCCCTCCTAGTGCCTACATAGAGGACCATTCAACATTGGGGCAGGCATATAATGTACCATTCACATTACTCTTGTTGTTTTCTAGATTTTGGACATTATGCTGAAGTTATTCCGTGGGAAAGGAAACATCAGCCTGGACATTCCAATTCCAGAATCTGAGTATCCACAAATGCCAGAAATAACTTTGTAAGTTGGATTTATCTTTCTCACCTTCCAAGTTGTTACCTGCAGCTATGCAAGTCGACGAGATCCTGTTGCTGTGGATCTCAGAACTTGATTTTTGACTGAACTACATAAGCATAGTGAAATATCATAGTCACTTTTTTTTACAGCATTGGCTGCCTCAACAGTGTTAAAGTTTTGCATTAATGCATTGTTGGTTTTGAACTTCTTGATTTGACTCTTCACATGGAGTCTAGTTTTTGTGTTTTATCCTTCAGCTTGGAAGAAAGTTAATATTATGCTATACATTCAATGCATTCTTGAAACAATATACAATAGGCCAAATGGACCTGAAATCACTCAAATTCTGTTCATTGGTTCATGAGAAGGAGTCATTAAAAGGTTTTTCTGTTTCTAGTAATGGTGGCCATATTGGATGGCCGATCAGGATCATTTGAACAAATCTTAAAGAACCTCATGCCAGGATGCTTTCTGCCAAGTTTGGTCAAATTCTGTTCATGGCTCATGAGAAGACATTGTTCAGTGGTTTTTCTTTTTTTGGCAATGGTGGCCATATTGGATGGTCAGTTGGGGTCATTTGAACAAATCTGAAAGAACTTCATGCCAGGATATAACCTGCAAAGTTTCTTCAAAATTAGTATAGCAGTTTTTAGAAGATGTCAAAAATAGCAAATGTTGATGGACGGACGACACACAACAAATGCAGGACCAAACCATAAAAAGAGCTATCATAGGACAGCATACACATCTATTCAAAGTATTCAAAAAGTTTGAGTAATGTTAAGTAATATTTTAATTACCTGGTATCAGAACTGTACATGATTCAGATCAATTAAGAACAATTATGGCAAGCTGAAGAATACTTTGAAAAGTATTGTAAATTATTATATATTTCATAATTTGAATTTTGATACACAGTGAATATTCATGAGTTTGTTAGGAAAAATGGTTGAAATGGGTATCTGAACTGAAGCCCAATTAATATTAGGAATTTTGAATATCCCTTAGGTTGATAGCTCATCGCAAAAAAAGTGGTTACTAAGAATTTGATTTTAGTGAGAACTACGTGACACTACTGATAGGAACCATGAATGGCACTGCCTTATGAGTGAGGTCTACATTATAAGAGGGTAAATCATACATAACAGTACTGCTGAACTGTGAAATGGGTTCTAATGTTTAACTTACCTTATAGGAGTGTTAATCATACATAACAGTACTGCTGAACTGTGAAATGGGTTCTACTGTTTAACTTACCTTATAAGAGGGTAAATCATACATATTGTACTGCTGAACTGTGAAATGGGTTCTACTGTTTAACTTACCTTATAAGAGTGTAAATCATACATAACAGTACTGCTGAACTGTGAAATGGGGTGAACTGTTTAACTTACCTTATAAGAGTGTAAATCATACATGACAGTACTCCTGAACTGTGAAATGGGTTCTACTGTTTAACTTACCTTATAAGAGGGTAAATCATACATAACAGTACTGCTGAACTGTGAAATGGGTTCTACTGTTTAACTTACCTTATAAGAGGGTAAATCATGCATAACAGTACTCCTGAACTGTGAAATGGGTTCTACTGTTTAACTTACCTTATAAGAGGGTAAATCATGCATAACAGTACTCCTGAACTGTGAAATGGGTTCTATTGTTTAACTTACCTTATAAGAGGGTAAATAATACATAACAGTACTCCTGAACTGTGAAATGGGGTGAACTGTTTAACTTACCTTATAAGAGTGTAAATCATACATGACAGTACTCCTGAACTGTGAAATGGGTTCTACTGTTTAACTTACCTTATAAGAGGGTAAATCATACATGACAGTACTCCTGAACTGTGAAATGGGTTCTACTGTTTAACTTACCTTATAAGAGGGTAAATCATACATGACAGTACTCCTGAACTGTGAAATGGGTTCTGCTGTTTAACTTACCTTATAAGAGGGTAAATCATACATGACAGTACTCCTGAACTGTGAAATGGGTTCTACTGTTTAACTTACCTTATAAGAGTGTAAATCATACATGACAGTACTCCTGAACTGTGAAATGGGTTCTACTGTTTAACTTACCTTATAAGAGGGTAAATCATACATGACAGTACTCCTGAACTGTGAAATGGGTTCTACTGTTTAACTTACCTTATAAGAGTGTAAATCATACATGACAGTACTCCTGAACTGTGAAATGGGTTCTACTGTTTAACTTACCTTATAAGAGGGTAAATCATACATGACAGTACTCCTGAACTGTGAAATGGGTTCTACTGTTTAACTTACCTTATAAGAGGGAAAATGCTGTAAAGAGTAACCTCTATAAAGAGTGAGTGTTTTACATGTATATTGGTTCAAACACAGATATCACTGCCACCACAAATACTTTGTATTAACTTTGTTACTTTTATGATAATTTTCCTGCAAAACAACTGTTATGCATTACATGATATTTCCTGTGCTTATTTGGCAAAGCACAGTGACTGTATGCACAACTTTATTGTTTTATTGGTTCCACGACCAATTGAAACATGCCAGGTTATATAGGGGCAGGCGACCTGAAATGTCGTGTTAATTAGTTTATTTAGATACTTCAGAAATGTAACCAACTTAAGATCTTAATACAATCTATTCATCAAGATATTTTACAAGAACCCCACTACAATCGATATATGTCCTGACCAAGTGTCCCCTAACAAGAACCCCACTACAATCGATATATGTCCTGACCAAGTGTCCCCTAACAAGAACCCCACTACAATCGATATATGGCCTGACCAAGTGTCCCCTAACAAGAACCCCACTACAATCGATATATGGCCTGACCAAGTGTCCCCTAACAAGAACCCCACTACAATCGATATATGGCCTGACCAAGTGTCCCCTAACAAGAACCCCACTACAATCGATATATGTCCTGACCAAGTGTCCCCTAACAAGAACCCCACTACAATCGATATATGTCCTGACCAAGTGTCCCCTAACAAGAACCCCACTACAATCGATATATGGCCTGACCAA
The DNA here is from genome assembly GCA_029931535.1 of Margaritifera margaritifera. NCBI lineage: Eukaryota > Metazoa > Mollusca > Bivalvia > Unionida > Margaritiferidae > Margaritifera > Margaritifera margaritifera. The sequence continues at coordinate 677,462 of JAQPZY010000959.1, forward strand.
GTGTCCCCTAACAAGAACCCCACTACAATCGATATATGGCCTGACCAAGTGTCCCCTAACAAGAACCCCACTACAATCGATATATGTCCTGACCAAGTGTCCCCTAACAAGAACCCCACTACAATCGATATATGGCCTGACCAAGTGTCCCCTAACAAGAACCCCACTACAATCGATATATGGCCTGACCAAGTGTCCCCTAACAAGAACCCCACTACAATCGATATATGTCCTGACCAAGTGTCCGCTAACAAGAACCCCACTACAATCGATATATGGCCTGACCAAGTGTCCCCTAACAAGAACCCCACTACAATCGATATATGGCCTGACCAAGTGTCCCCTAACAAGAACCCCACTACAATCAATATATGGCCTGACCAAGTGTCCCCTAACAAGAACCCCACTACAATCGATATATGGCCTGACCAAGTGTCCCCTAACAAGAACCCCACTACAATCGATATATGTCCTGACCAAGTGTCCCCTAACAAGAACCCCACTACAATCGATATATGTCCTTACTAAGTGTCCCCTAACAAGAACCCCACTACAATCGATATATGGCCTGACCAAGTGTCCCCTAACAAGAACCCCACTACAATCGATGTATGGCCTGACCAAGTGTCCCCTAACAAGAACCCCACTACAATCGATATATGTCCTGACCAAGTGTCCGCTAACAAGAACCCCACTACAATCGATATATGGCCTGAACAATTGTCCCCTAACAAAAACATCACTACAATCGATATATGGCATGACCAAGTGTCCCCTAACAGCATAATCTAATTTATTGACAGGAACATGACAAATAGTTACTATGAGAAATTAAGAAGAGACCATAAATTGTTCATGACATAACTCTACATCTATGATACGAGATGACCAAAGATGGGTACGATTTGACCCATGGACCTACTGACTTGATTACGAAAAGTCTGATTACGATTGGGCTGCTATTCCACTGTAATTCCTTTCCATTAAACACAATATACCACCTGCAAAAGACTTACTGAAATATTGAACTTAAATGCCTTTTGCACGCTTCCATTCAGTGATGTAGCAAGAAATTCTGGCTCCCCACCCACTTCCCCACCCCCATCCCCCCTTGCAAAACTTAATTCTTGGGCCCCTTCCCAAGTTGTTTTATTGGAATTTTGGGGCCCCACTGGGCCTGGTCCCTCCACCCACCCCCCTCCTCCCCCAGTTGCCAGGGTTACTTGGGCAGTTGTTATGCCACTGCTTCCATTAGATCATTTAATTCATTCTTGACTAACCCATCAAGCATGGCCTTCACCCAATACCGGATTAAGGTGGTTGGCGGCCCTAGAGCAATTTCAAAAAGCTGCCACACACACGCACACCAAAATATTTTGTTACCATTTCACTGCATTCAACTTCATACATTTCAGTGTGTTTAGCAATAGTGGTACAGTGCATAGGGCACGTGGATTCACCAGAAGTGTCACGAGAGTTTTTTCCCATTCACAACTTCGAAGTCAGTCCTATGGATCATGCATATTTTTGTTCCACAGAAATAGCCAAGATGGTCCTAATGAGCTATTTCCCATTTAATGATGTAGCGTTAATTTTCACATGTGTTATCAGGGTTCACGGATATGTCATGAGTTTGTGGGTTCCAAGATTAAAAAGAAAAGTCATAAAATGATCAATTCAGCATATTTTCAGGGTTTTTTTTTCGTTTTTTCTTGTAATGTCTCAACTGTATAAGTATTACCTTTTTATTTATGGGATCAAATAAAATATCAACATGGGCCACATCAGAAACTCCTATACACTGATATAGATCAGCTAACCGTCATAGCCATGTACAAGTATTAAGCACTGACAGAAAAGAGCAGAAAGAGTAAAGCACAACTTTATTGTTATGTAACAAATGATGATCAGTACCTTATCCAAAATGACAGAATGTTGTTTCACAATGTAAATGGAATGAAATCATCAAGATTTTGAAATGTAGGATATCACATTCCCAATATATGTTAAAACTAACTTTTTCACCTCTTGCTAGGTCGAAAATCAGGACATGCGTTATGCACACTAAAATACAGTATTTGGTAAAATTTAAAATTATACAATTAAAGTTAATGTAATTAATCATTTATGGAGACTGGCCAGGTGAAATGCTTGTGTCTGCCTTTCATGAAATCACTACATCCAACACTGTGCAATTTGAAATTGCAGTCTTTTAGTTTGAGATAAATTAGGTATTTTTACACCTGACACCACATGCAAAGAATCCAAAACAAACTCGTATAGAAGTAGTATGCAATAGTGTTAATGCTATGACAGTTGACATGTTGAAAAGTATTACTTCCTTTGTGCAGAGAAAACTATCAAATTATATTTAGTACTAATATAAGGTTTAAATACATGAGGTAATTTTTGGTTTCTGTATATTTGAAAATTTCTGTGTTGGAACATTTTAGTGAATTTCAATTTTTTTTTTTATATAAAAAAAAGTGAGAAAAAAAAGCAACAACATGCATGTATCATTTTTGTGATATATCCAATGCTGAAATTATTGTATTCCATTCAGTGAGATTCAATTTTCATGATTTTGGACCAGGTCCTGAAAATCGTGAAAATATACATGTAGGAATTTCTCCCTGGACAGTGTTCAGAAATATGACATTAGTTAAGGTCAACCTTTGCATCTGTTGACAATTCTGTCCACAGGGAAATGTCTGCATACGAGAAGGCCAAGGCCTATGAAAAGAGAAAACTTCTGAAGAAACAGAATGATGAGATGAAATCCCGCTGGCATACAGAACTATATCGATTTTCCATAGCCAATATGGTATGTATTCTTTATAATTCAGGTTCCAGGGCTAGACAAATGTAAAAAAAAAATTCAATTGACCTGGATCTTATCCAATAGATATCACTGTTCTGGTGGCAGCAAAAATGGCAGCATCAACAGTGTTAAGAATTTTGTGTCGAAGTTTTTGAAAGTCGCATATCTTCTACATCGATTGCTGTATTCAACCGAAACTTTAGTATTACAGCATGCTTAAAGTTTGTACATGGTGTACTTGGATTTCCTGTCCCACCTGCAGAAGCGGAGTTTAACCAGCATATTTGTAAAAGATTAAAAAAATAATTGTGACTTTTTTCACATAATCGTATAAGGTATCATTTGTACTTGATTCATATAACTAAGATGCTATTTATGTAAATGTTAAAAAATTTACTTTTGTTACTAAATTTGTAAACATTTTCTGATAATTACAGTTTTGTCATTGACAGTATGGGCCTTTCTCTTTTCATTTCAGTTCCGGAATGAAATAATTTGGTTTCCACACAGTATGGACTTCAGAGGGAGGACGTATCCAATGCCTCCACATTTTAATCATATTGGTGAGTAGGGCTGCAATGTTAAATAATTTGGTTTCCAAACAATATGGACTTTAGGGGCAGGATTTATCCATTACCTCCCCATTTTAATCATATTGGTGAGTAGGGCTGCACTGATAAATAATTTGGTTTCTACACAGTATGGACTTCAGGGGCAGGACATGACCAATACCTCCATATTTCATCCTTCCGTATGGCACTTGTAGGGAAAACTAGTCCTGCAGTTTTTTGCTTCTACTGTTCATAGATCAAAAGAGCTTATGGGATGGCCTGTTGTCTGTTGCCCGTCTGTCCATTAGCACAAGTTTGTTATGACTACACCTCCTAAGCTGCTTAGAGGATTGCTATGAAACTTTACACACATATTCATTCCAAGGTCTGGTCCTAGATGAAAATGGTGCCGATCTGACATCAAAAATGGCCACCATGGCAGCCATCTTGAAAATCTTGTTGTCACTGTGTCTAAATGTAAAGCCATATCGATATGTGGTTTTCAGCTGAAGACTTATCATAATATCTAGTTGGTCCTAAATGATAATGGTGCACATCTGACATTTAATATGGCCACCACGGCAGCCATCTTAAAATCTTGTTATTCCTAGATCCCACTGGTATACTGAAGAGTATAGATATTCAATAGCCGATATGATATCTATACTTTATAATTCAGCTTGCAGGGCTGGACAATTTCCGCAGATTTTCAGACAAAATATTGAACAAATTCATTTATCTATCATAGTTTTTAGTCCCAAAACTTCTTGATATATAAATATTTTTGTTTCGTGGTTGAATAACCTTTGGATTTCACTCACTTCTGTGAATGTCACATTTGTATAGTTTGTGGTAAAATTGTAACTTTGTGCATATTTGAGGGCACCAGAAGCTACTAAATTAGCACATAAATTAACTTTAATTCAACCTAAAACAAAAGTTTTGTAAATAAAAACCATGCAAGATTAACAGTTTGGGGAGAATATCAATCGGTTCATTGGGGAAAGGATGATGTTAGGGTAGGTGCTGAGTTATGAAGGTGAAGGTAGTTTAAATTTGTACAACTAATGTGTTCAAGTGAAATTTCAAGGACAATAGTGACCCAAATTTAACCCTTGCATTACACATCCTCAGGTCATGACCATATTTACCAAGTTTTATGGCACCCCCTCAAAAACTGCAGAGCTTGTTGCACTAACTATATTGCATCATGTACTGCTACAATACAAAAAAGGCAATAACTTGATCAACACAAATTTGCATGAGAGAAGTGACTTGTTGATATGTGCATCTTCATGTGATGACTATATAATATTTATCAAGTTTCATAGCATTCCATCAAAAACTGCAGAAGAGTTGTGCTAACGAGTGCTAGATAGTCAGAAGGATGGACAGGATAATTATTATAATTTAGTAGTACCGGTGTTATAAACAAAAAAGTCAAAATTTTTAAAAGTCATGTATCTTCCACATCAATTGCTGTATTCTACTAAAACTTTGGAATAATATTGCTGTTTGCCTAAAGTTTATACCCTGACATGCTAGGATTTCCTGTCTCACTTGTGTAAACAGATATCTACACCATGATGCCATATACAATTGAGATATTACTGTTATTACATGGCTTTGCAGGGAAAAGGCTAAACTATTTGCCCGTAGGTGTTCTGGACAGCTAGGTGTTGTGTTAGTGTTCTGGACAGCTAGGTGTTGTGTTACCCGAGGCTATACCAAGGGCAATAGAGCAGCTGGTTGTTGACAGCAACAAGGGAGCAGATGGTTGGATCTGTAATTTACATACTGTTCTGCATCAAGCAGTAACTTTGATGTTCTTTCTCAATAAAGGATATTTCATAAAAGCGCTTGATGTACTGGTTATTAATGTGTCATAGTTTCTCTTTAATTTCCATACTATTTCCAAGGACGTTTTGAACAAATTATTGAAAGCAGTATACAAATTAAAAATGAAAAGTTCCGTCTAATCACAAATGCATAAGAAGTTCATGTAAGATAGTTTTCATTTATTGCATTCATCCTTTAGATAAGATTTTAAACAAGTTTGTATCAATTAAACAGCTTAATTAAATTTATCAAATTGAATTAATGTCAGAGACGCATGCATTAATAATAATTTTTGAAAATGAAGATAAACTTTAAGACTAATAATTGCAACCAATAGTGATTATAAACAAATCATACTATTTATAGCGTACATGCACAATGAAGTATGTCATAATTATTTTTTAAGTTTATTCGGTAAGAATAACATGGCACCGTATACTGACATAATACAAAAAAATACACGCAACCTATACTAGACAATGTTTTTCTGTAGCTTTATCCGTACACTTAGAAAATGACATTGATTTTTTGAGAGTAAGACAATTTTTAAATGCGCAGAATTCATCTACACTGTATTGAAGGCTGTGTTCTATCAGTGACCATTCATGTCATCAACGAAGTGATTTTCATGCGAAAGGTTACTTAGTTCGTCTCTTTTTATCTTGAATCTTATCATGAAGCTCCAGCCAAGGAGTGACATTCTTACTTTGAAGTCAGCTGCTACACATGTTAACAAGTGTCAGTCAATAAGTACATATACTCACAGTTCCTAACAGGCATCAAAAGGTATTGAGCATTTACATTATTTTTAACACCAATGCTTCAAAAGAAATATTAACTTCTGAATGAAAACATTTCTTCTTCTTACAAAACCAAACATTATAAAACTAATAAGATATTAGTTTGTGAAACATGAATTTTGGACCTGTAATATAGACTAAGAAACACAATGAGATTTAAGTTGTGATATTGGTTTCTAAAAGTATATAAAGCAAACAATATACACTTTTTTTTTCTTGATTAATCTTTTGATACAGCACATAAAATAGATGTCTGTTGCAGCAACACAAAGCTATGACATGTTTAACAAAAGCTCTACTACACTAGAGGCTTTCTTTTTAATTAAATGAGTTTATTATATGCAAGAATGAGAGAGGGAGAGAGAGATTATGCATCATTACTTTCTATCTGTGTAACCTGTAGCTTGATTCGTTAACTCAGAAAAAGACATCCATCATTAGAGAATATGCATATGTTAAATGTGCTCAGATTATCTTCATTTCAGAATTCATTTACTGACAAGTTAGGAATAGAATTTTGTTACCGCTCTTTATTCAGAAGTTAACAAGTAAATTACAGATTAGCAATGCTTTTTTTGTATTTTAAAAGGAATTTGCATAATTAATTGGGTTATTAACCTGCTATTATCGTGCTTTTCTTTTTTTCTTCTTTTTTTTTTCTTTCTAGTCTGGTTATAATCCAACTTGGTCATAGTTAACATAAACTAACTAAAAGCTTCAGAAATTTTATAGACTGAAAGTCGAATGAGCCAGCATTGCTGCAATAATCTAAATGAACATATTGACAATATATTTGCAATGACCCTAGAATTAATATGAAAGGTTCACAATATACAGGAAATAATTGGGATTTACAACCTTTGAAACGAAAACTTCTTCCGCCTCCAGTTCAGAGTAGATAATGAAGTTCTACCATAGATACCTGTTCAAAGTGATTAAAAATATGAAACCACATATTAATAGCAATGAGTGCAATTAGAGATGGATTTTATAGCCTTGGCAAACACGTGGCTTAGCGAGTTTGGGCGATATACATGGTGTTATTGATATGATGTGTTCAGCTTATGCATAATTCAGTACAAAACAAAAAATATGAATAAGAAGATATTCTGCATTTATGAAGCTAAAATTTAACAGAAGTACAAAAACTAAAGGCTATTTAATATACAGTAAAAACAGTTGTCTCTACCGAAGATACTCATTTTACAACTTAGGCAGATACTCATTTCACAACTTAGGCAGATACTCATTTTACAACTTAAGCAGATACTCATTTTACAACTTAGGCAGATAGTCATTTCACAACTCGGGCAGATACTCATTTCACAACTTAGGCAGATACTCATTTCACAACTTAGGCAGATACTCATTTTACAACTCGGGCAGATACTCATTTTACAACTTAGGCAGATACTCATTTTACAACTCAGGCAGATACTCATTTCACAACTTAGGCAGATACTCATTTTACAACTCAGGTAGATACTCATTTCACAACTTAGGCAGATACTCATTTTACAACTTAAGCAGATACTCATTTTACAACTTAGGCAGATAGTCATTTCACAACTCGGGCAGATACTCATTTCACAACTTAGGCAGATACTCATTTCACAACTTAGGCAGATACTCATTTTACAACTCGGGCAGATACTCATTTTACAACTTAGGCAGATACTCATTTTACAACTCAGGCAGATACTCATTTCACAACTTAGGCAGATACTCATTTTACAACTCAGGCAGATACTCATTTTACAACTTAGGCAGATACTCATTTTACAACTCAGGCAGATACTCATTTCAAAACTTGGGCAGATACTCATTTTACAACTCGGGCAGACACTCATTTTACAACTTTAGCAGATACTCATTTCACAACTTAGGCAGATACTCATTTCAAAACTTAGGCAGATACTCATTTCACAACTTAGTTTGCATAATAGTAGGCATTTCCATTCAGTTTAAAAAGATGATGATATGATGGATGTGCAGGAGAAACTAACCAGTACTGCAATATGGAAAAAATCTTTTTTTTTCCATCAGCACTTACTGACTAACTGGCCCCACCTTTTTCTGTGCCATGTACATGTATATCTTCAGGTATTTAACATTGGATTATTTTTACTTTTAATTCTACTTTGGAGTCCACAGTTTGTTCAAGTGGCTTTAAACTTTTGGTGATTATGAACATGATTTCAGTAATTGCACATTGTTGACTTAATTGCAAAACCCTATCTTAATACGCATTTGGTTCGTGTTCTTTGGCAACAAAATGTTTTATTTGTATTCATGCCAACTTCTTAAAAAGGATTATCGGGTCAAATAGTAACAAGTTCGTAACTAAACTGATAATAAATCAATATTTGATTGACATTCAGGAACAGTTTTGCAGTATGTGTCACGTGGACTGAAAAAACATACTGTACCAAATTAAGTTGTATCTGCATCAGCTGAAAATAAGCATACAAGTTTAACTCCTACCTAAAATATTTGAGTGATTATGCTTTTTCATCACTTTAACACTTACATTTGGTAATAATAATCTCGTCACACGACGTGGACATCTGCAACAACCACTGTAAAAAGGAAGAAAAGGTCTTATATTGGATACCTAGAAATTCTTTTGGCCATAAAAGCATCAGTCCCTTCAAGAGACTTTTCTTATTACTTATTTCCCTTTTTGTCTTATAGCAGTGTATGACAGTCTTCTTAGCACAACTAGCCTTGCAGTTTTTGATGGATTGTCATGAAACTTGATAAATATTATGGCCATCACCTGAAGATTTTGCATATTGACAAATCACGTTGCTCCCACAAATATTTGTTACATTTCTTGCTCTTTTTATGTGCCCCTGATAAGGCAGAGCATTTTGTGTTGTGATGTTTTCCATCCATCTAGCTGTCGGGCCAGTGTATGTTAACCAATTTGGTTTCTGCATAATAACTTGATTTGTCCACCATCGACAGTTACCAAAGTTTGTGGCTGGCTTGCATCTGTTGGTAAGGAAGAACCCTATCAATTCAGGGTCAAAAATTCAAATATCATGGTCACTCTGAAAGAAGAACAATGGTTTCTGCATTCACTCTACACCATGCAGAGTTACCAGACTTTGTGGATGACTTGCACTTTGGGTAAGGAAGAACCCAGTTGATTTCAGGATCAGAAGGTCAAAGTCACTGTGACTGAAAAAAGAAAAATGGTTTTTGCACATGTGGATGAGGATGAGAAAATTTCACAGAAGAAAAAGTGAAAGTGATTCAGGGTTCACAAGATTCAATAAACAACCTCATCAGAGGTAAAGGAAACATTCTGCAGCAGTGGGAAAATAGATTGACTGGAGAAAGAAAAGTTAGTTACAGCCAGATGTTTGCACCCCGATTTTAATGACAAGGTTTTCAAATGGTTTTCCGCTGTTTTTTTGGTGATTATTCATAATTATTTTAAATGACATTAATAGAAGTTTTTATCACATTGATGATATGCGTGTGATTTTTAATTGAAAATATTAAATATTTCAAACTTATTTATGTCTTTCATACTTAATATGTAATTATTACTCATATATGTTTGATCTCCCTATAAAAAAGGCCACCCCACTTATAAGGCACTTTTCTGCTGCAGAAAAGGTGGCCTTAAAAGAGAAGGACCACTATATATATATATATACACACACACACATATATATATATACACACACACACACACATATATATATACATATATATATATCTGGAATTCTTTTAAGGTGGAGACATAGCCAGAGGGATGATGATGTTTGCAAAGGGAAAGCCTCTTGGTCCAAATGGTCTCGACTGGCTGAAAATTCATCTTATCAACCTTACTGGATTAAAGAAGAGGTGAGTCTTAGCCAAACTTCATAGTCATGAAACTGTTGGAGCACACAAATTGCACCAAAAATCCAGAATGACAAATCATATTTTGAGTCTTCCAATATAACTGAAATTTCCATCATTCCACAGTGGTCCACATTACGTTTGTTGAAAAACAAAGCATTGGTTAAGGCAGAAGTTTTCTTGATTCTAAACTTACTCGGAGTAAATTTATAGAACATCAGAATTGTTCGTCTTGCCTGTAAAGCATAGGAGAGACAGAGATAACACTTTTCCAGCAGCATTGTCATTGTTGTTGATGTAGGTGTCAGCATTATTTGTTTGCATTTGGCTTTGTTTCTTTGACATTTGTATGTATGGTCTTGAAACTGGTTATGGTGTATTCATCATGGTGTGGAAAATGCTGCTTATTACATTTAGCTTTTGTGTTTCTGACACCAGCACATGTACAGTCATGAAACTGGATGGAGTGTATTCATCATGGCATGGAAAATGCTGCTTATTACATTTAGCTTTTGTGTTTCTGACACCAGCACATGTACAGTCATGAAACTGGATGGAGTGTATTCATCATGGCGTGGAAAATACTGCTTATTACATTTAGCTTTTGTGTTTCTGACACCAGCACATGTGCAGTCATGAAACTGGATGGAGTGTATTCATTATGGCATGGAAAATACTGCTTATTACATTTAGCTTTTGTGTTTCTGACACCAGCACATGTACAGTCATGAAACTGGATGGGGTGTATTCATTATGGCATGGAAAATACTGCTTATTACATTTAGCTTCGTGTTTCTGACACCAGCACATGTACAGTCATGAAACTGGATAAGGTGTATTCAATATGGCATGGAAAATACTGCTTATTACATTTAGCTTTTGTGTTTCTGACACCAGCACATGTACATTCATGAAACTTTGAGGGGTGTATTTATCTTGAGGGATTCTTCTCACCATGGGCAAAAGTAGATCACAGTGATCTACTTTCCTTGCGCTTTTGACTTTGCAAGGTTTGTGGATTGTGCCATGGAAGAGCATGTGAGATATAGCATTCCATGGAATTCATTCTGAAATTTGAGCACAAGTTCAATTTTTGTACTTTATTTCTTGTTTAAATGCATCATTTAAATCATAATATGTTAGGAGTTGTTCCATTACCTCGCCAATCCATCCTTGACAAAAGATCTTAACCATGTCTTTTGGCTTAGCAATTTTATTGTGGCACTCTCCAGTTTCGTACTTTGCACAGGGTTAGATTTTTAAAGAAAAAAGAATTAGCCAGGTTTTCCTCACTGGCTGTCCTGGCTATTTAAAAAAGACCTTGTATATCTTAGCTATTGTTAAAAGAAGTTTGAATTCCCTTTATTTTGGTGTATGATTGATGGGTGAAATTTGGGTTCTAGAGTATACAGCTTGGTCTTACATAAGATGTGTACCTCTCTAAAAAATGCTAGCTCCGCTTGGTCATTTTCACTTCCTGGACTTCAAAGATAAATAATAAAAAAAAAGAGCCAATAACTTTTTTTACTTTTTAGATATTTTGTAATTCATTCATAGTACTTTCAGAGGCTGGTATTGTTTGCTCTGGCAAAATTTGTTTCCCTGTTTTAATAACTGCTGGAAATAGTGCACTTTTGACTAATTCAGGCTGATTTTCCGAGTACTTTGGAGCAGCCATTTTGTCTGCTGTGTGCTTAGATCATGTCCAGTTTCCACAAGTACAATATGTAAAGAAATTTCAGCCACAGTACATGAAAGTAGCATGAGGTATGCCAATATTCTCTCCATTGTGCATGTTGCAAATGCAAAATACTTCTTCTTACACCTGTCACTCTCTCAGAAGCATGTATTATCTGTAGAGCGCCCCCAAAGGTACTGAAATATCTGCTTACCAAGACAGAAGTCAGATGAGAGTGATCTCCCCTTGAATAGAGGGATTAGCACCAAATCTTGTCATATGTAAGTAGCTGCTTCCTCTTGTAACTAGAAGTCAGTAGGCTCATTCAAGTGGTCTTGTAAATACTTTCTATTCTGTGTTCTTTTTCAAGTTTGTCAAATCCAGAGTATTATGTCATCACCAAGGAAATGTACTCCATCTATTTTCTCACTGGACTCTGTAGCTCTACAACCTGCATTTACCCCCCATTCAGTCTTCACTACCATCACATGAGACTTCTTTATGGCCCCCACACCCGTCACAGCCAATTGCAGGCCTCTTCTTTTCTACATGATATGATGATGTCCTGAGAAGACTCTTGTCTTCCACACTTCCAAAGAAGTCATCTTCTAACTACTGCCTCCAGAGTTCTGTCTTCCACCTCCTGCTCCATCAATGGCCACCTATTGAATTCCTGCATCCATCAATATTTTAACCAAGAAAGTTCAACCTTCTTTCAAACATTTACCACAGTCTGGTTGAGTCATTGACATCTTGCACTGCTTGGAAAGACAACTTCAGGACCCCAGCATCAACAGGCCTTTCTTCTCACAGTGATAACTCCTGTTGTAGCTGTTGGTTTCATGATTGATCTGGTCAGCATGACTAGCGTCTAGTGAGCTGAACATAGCTTAAATCCCACCATTGAGACCTCTGCTGACAGACATGCCTGGGAGCCAGTCTCGTGCATTGCTTGTGTACTGACCAGGGAGCAAAACACTCGCTCGCCAATTCTATAGCTGGTCTATTAACCTCCAGCTTATAGGAAGTAGGTAAATCTTGATCCAGCATAACAAGCCTTTTTCATTTCCCAAGAGGCACCAGAGCAGTAGGAAGGAACCTGCTAAGGTCAGTCTCAGGGGGGAAATCAGCAGGAGCCCAGTTTTCCAGAACAGGAGATAATACGGCACAAGGAAGGAAGGACCACTTTTTTTCCAGTTTCTCTCCCCCACTGACAGCTTTCCCGAAGAAAATGATGTCATACTTGTGCTATGGTTTCGGACATCCATGTAGGAGGATAACTTCAGCATTCCACCGTGGACTCTCTCCTACAGAAAAGAGCTGTATTAACTGTTCACAGCACAACGCATCAGGATTCAACTCGACACATACGGGCACCCAAGCTCAGACAAGAGACTCTGAGGTCCACCCTCAAGACCATCCAAGAGTGATACTTGTGTAAGCTTAGACCTCCAAGATGTGTACATTTATATTCCCATTCACAAATCTTCTAGGAAAATCCTGAAAATCGCTCCCTGTAATCCCATGTACCAGTTCATGACTCTCCTATTTTGTCAGGATCTCAGTCCCGAGCGTTTACGCAAATCATGGACCTGGTCGAGTCACACTCCAGGACCACCTCCATATCTCTGACATGTGTCACACTCCAGGTCCACCTTCATGTCCCTGACATTGAACTATCTGGACAGCATTCTCCAGAAACACGATTGAGCAACTTTTTAACAAAGACACAAAATCCCTTCTTTTTGTCTAGCTTCACCTTGGACACCTTTTCATCAGTGACAGATCCTGTCTAATCATATCCCATCTTTGTACTCATCTGGACATGAAGTTCACAAGCTTTCTCATTCAAGTTTGCCTCCATCAGGATTGTGCCTTGAAGAAGATCATCCTCTTGGTGTCTTCTGTCCTCTTGAAGAATCGAATATCAGCCTAGAAATCCCTTCAGCTCATGGGTCTTCTGAACATGGCCATGGATATTATTGCCTTGCTTTACCCATATCAGAACCATACAGATGATCCTTTCACCTCAGTGGCAGCCAAAACTTTTGCCAACTAGACCAAATGATAGAAGTTTCAGATTACATGAGGCTCCATCTCAGGAAAAGGGAGAATATCTCATAGCTTATGGCAGGCATTTCACTATAGGATCAACCACCAGAAATTACAGTTTGCATAGACGCCAGTACGACTAGCTAGGGTACCCATTTCCTGCCCTCCCTCCAATTAAGCTGGGTTCGGTCTCTTCAGATATGTCCACAAACATAATTTTCCTGAAAATGAAAACAATATCAAATACCCTTTGGTCATGACAGGAGATTTTATCTGGAAGGAGCATTTTGATTATTTCCATCAACTGTACTATCGTCATTTATCTTTTTCGGGACTTTTCTAGGTTTTGTCATTGTCAACAAATCCACATTCAAAGTGGCCATTTATCAGGCAGGCTCAGTGTCCTAGCATACTCAGTGTCTAGATAGAATCAAGTGACCCACACAGAATGATTTATTCATACCTGGTCTTCAATCGAACCTGCTCACATTGGGGGTCAACACAGTAGTGGACCTCTTTCTGTTGAGTGTAATGCCAAACTCCCAAACTTTTTCTTTTTATCTCAGATATGAAAACCTGGTCAGTTGATGCCATTTTTCTGATATGGAATAGTCTTGGTCTCCTGAATCTAGCAGCAGAGATTTTTCTGGAAAATCTGCCATCTTCATGCCTGCAGAAACAACTGTGCATGCAGGTTTTCCATCACAACCCAGAAATGCTGAACCTGCATACCTTCCTTGTATCAAGCAAGCCCTACCCCAGTGAACTCTGGGGTGTAGAATAAGCCCAATGTGCCCTACTCCATGTTATACAATTGTCGCATAAGTATTTAAAAAAAACAATATTCAGATACTTGGCTATGCTTGGGAACAGAACAGAAGAGGGAACAATTACATTTATTGGACATAATGTTGTGTAGATTTGAGTATTGCTCATGGCAGAAGAGATGATTGCTGCCTCCAAATAAATGAAAAAAAACGAAAAGATAACATCGGATAGAAAAATATAGGATGAAGTCACTGACCTCCATGGGTTTTTAAACTGCACTTTTTTAAGCTGAAATGGAGATCATTAAGGCCAAAGTGTACTTTATGAACATTTTAGTTGAACTTTGTGTTGCCCTCTCTGCATCATTTCTAAACTTTTAAAATGCATGTTTTCCGAGTTGACCATAGCAGTACATGATATTTTGTTACACCTTGCTGAAAATTGGTCTAGCTTAAAGAAACATGTCAATTGCCGTACAAAGGTCTTTTTTGTTTTGCCGTGCCTGTCAATGGTTGATGGTTTGGGTTAAAGTTTTTTGTTTACATATATTTCCTAAACCCTCAATAGATTCTCATCCCACTTGGCATGAATCATTATGAAGCTATGGCAATTCATTCTATGATATGCTCACTTGCCCCTTTTACCTTTGGGTCAAAGTCAGTCGTAGAAAATTTGTGTTAAGGTTTTGGTTCAAGTTTTTTCATTAGCTTAATACTTGGAATGAATCATTATGATGCTAAGTCAATTTATTCATCGACATGCTTTCTCGCCTCTGTGACAGTTCATATATTTTTAACTGTTTGAGCTATCTTTGTGAAACTTGGTATGCATTTGTAATTGCCAGTTTATATCCCATATAGATCGGGCTTTGTATGAATATTACTTTTAGAGCAGGTGGTATTCCGTAAGTATTCACTTGCTGTCTGATCTAGTTTATTTCGTGAGTTTGTGAGATCTGATTAACCATGGTACTGTCAGTAACCTTCTAAAATCCAGGTATGTATACTCCTATGACAGTTACAGAAATGCCAGAAGGCTGAAATCCTTTAAAGGCAGAAATTTCTTACCTTCTGGGAAAACATTACAGCATTGGATGGGAATAATAACCATAATTCTTAGTAACAATAATTATAGACATATTCCTCTTTGCAAGAAATCTCTTATTAGTTTATCAGTTGCATTCTTCTATTTCCTGCTGTAGGTGTCCAAATTCCAAGCGACTGGAGTATGCCAATGAGTTAATGCCAGAAATTCTAGATTCTGCAGACAATCCTCTTACTGTGAGTATCCCCAGATTTTTTTAGCATACAACTATATTCAGCACAATACCTACAATAAGTATACACAACTATAATAAGTATACACAACATTCTTTTTTGTCAAAAATAGTATTGAGGTATTCAATACTTAGAAATCATGATATTCTTGGAAATTAAAACTATGCACACCTGGAGTGTCATTATTTAACTGGGTGGGTTAAATCAGCTTAAAAAAAAGAGCTTATGCTGTAAGGATTTTATTCAGCTCAACTGTTTGGTGAGAGGGAATAATACCTTCAAGGTGAAGAGCAAATTATTGAGTACCATAAATCATGTAATGTTTCGTACACGTAAAAAGATTATTATTTTTTTCCAAGTACACAACGAAAAAAAAAGGGAACGGACCTGAAAAAGATCTACCTGACCTACCCATACTAACAATAAAAAATAAACTGATACATGTTGTCTCATTTTGGTGATACCGCAGTTCCTTTTGCTAGCACATTTTGTGTGAGACTGAAGTTCTTTGATGTCTGCTTGATTAAGAAGTTTTTTGATGATATACCACCAGAGAATCTTGCACTTTTGAAAACAATCCAGTTCATATAACAAATTTTGACTTAAAATTCTGCATTCTGAATCATATTGACAAAATTCAGAAAAATCCTGATATTATGGGATCAAATTGAGTACATAAGTTTTTTTATCTGGACTCAGTCACACAGGTTGGAGAAAAGTACTTAAGCACCAACATGATAGACTGCAACATAAAATATAGCTTCTCAATTTAAAAGACAGACTGCTAAACAAGAAACCAGTTGATGAGACTGTAAATAGATGAAAAATAGAGGCAGAAATGAAACTGACAGAACCATAATTTTTTTTAGATAAAACAGTTATTTGTATATATTTATCGTATGGATACAGGTATTTCATTGCTCTGCTGCATCTGTGTGGCATGCGTTTTTTTTCTCTAGAATGTTGAGCTTCTAGTACATGATACTATAAGTGGTTTAGAACAAGCGCTCAACACAGAAAAAGTACATTTTGCATTTCAAAATATTATCGTCATAGCTTTATCTGCCTTGTCTGACACTTTGTTGAATATAGTAGCAAGAGCATTGCTTTTTGTCATAGTTTCAGCTTTTGAGAAATGTATATGTTTATTACATCCTGCATAGTCGACAAGGGCTGACTTTCAGAAATTTGAAACACCTGGACTGACAAAACTGTTCTTTTGCATGTTCTTTGGACATAACTCACAAAACATCGCATTCAATGTTTTGTTGTATTTCAGCCATGAGAACTGGTCTGACCAGTTGCTATTGAAACATATTGACTTCTTCAGATTGAAATTTGTATCCCAGTTGCCTCTGTTTGTCTTAATCATGTGATAACTCTTTGAAAATAATAGCACCATGTCTTTCTATGATGTTATTAATTGGTAAATCAGTTGCTATTTACGCTATCAGACATATTTGATTGGCTGTTTTTACTACTGAACAACCAATTTAACAAAACTCGGATAGGTGCTTTGTTTGCTTGATTGATCTTTACTTTCCTATTGTTCTCTGTATCATTATTTGTATTTGAAACAAAACTGCAGTAGAATTTATCATTATAGCAGTGCTGACATTTTAAGTGGGAATTCCATTTGATGCTTGGCAGTATGCATAGCAGTATAGATGAGATCAATCGGATGTGGCAGTGTATACTTGAAACTGCTTTGTTGGTAGAAGTGCAAAGCTAGTATTAGGGAGCAATTATGACCGATACTCAAAGCAGTCTGACACCTGTCATACAAAGATTTGCCATCTCATGCTTGTTTTGTCAGATAAGGGGTTTGAAATTATTCAGTTTTACAATTGTAAAGGTAATAAGAAAAAGAAAAAGATTTATGTTCATAACTATGAATGTCTGAGTATTTTGAAGTCAGTCATGAAAAAGATAAATGGTTTCTGCACAATAACTGAGTTCTAGACCACATACCTTGACCAATTGTTGTTGTTGGCATGCACTTGGGATAAAGGAAAAACTTAATGATATGGATCTTCAGTCACAGTTATAATGACTCGCAATTAGATAAATGGTTTCCACTAATCAGTCTAATCCCAGAACATATACATTTAGTCAACGTTGAAAATGGGCTGCATTTGGGGGCAAGGAAGAAACCAATTGATTTGGGGGTCTAATGTCAAATGACAAGGTGACTGACATTAACAAGAGAAAATATTCTGCTAAATAACTTGAATCATAATCCACTTAATGCCAGCAAACTTTAAGGATAATTTACTGTTAAGAGAAGGAAATAAGCTATAGATCTTGGGCTAGTTAGCTTAAAGGTCAAGGTCATAATGACCAAAATAAACCAAAATTGTTTTGACATTACAACTCGTGTTGTAAACCATCTTCTTTCACAAAACCACATTTTTTTCTTTTTTGGAGCAAGAGAGAAACCTATTGCTTTTAAGGGTAAATGGTCATAGTCACGATGACTCATAGGTCAGTGCTATCTAAATTCAGGCATGCCTACGTGCAGAACTATCAAACACGGGGCACTTGTATATGCACATTTACAATACTTCTGTTTTCTCTACAAGTTTGGTGTTCATAATTCATAGGTTCTTAAAACAGGTTTACACAAGCTGGTAACATGTATTAGAACAGAGGTTCTCAAAGTGTGGTCCACAAGCTCCATTCAGGTGGTCTATGGAAAGGTTGCGGAACAACAGGTAACGGTACAATCACCATTAGGAAAGATCATTAAGTGGTCCACCAAGACCCTCAGCAATTTTCGAGTGGTCCACAAACAAAAAAATGTTTGAGAACCACTGCATTAGAATATTTTATGACCCAGGTCTCCTAATTTTATAGGTTGATTGTATTATCTAAAATACATTGTTACGACATTCTAAGTTCA
This sequence comes from Margaritifera margaritifera, assembly GCA_029931535.1. Taxonomy (NCBI): domain Eukaryota; kingdom Metazoa; phylum Mollusca; class Bivalvia; order Unionida; family Margaritiferidae; genus Margaritifera; species Margaritifera margaritifera. The sequence goes on from JAQPZY010000959.1 coordinate 696,008, forward strand.
TAGTTTGTGAGGATTGGTATGTATCCATGTGTTCAAAATGTTCATATCATTGAAAATTACAGTCTCAATATATCTGAAAATCTGTTATGAAAATCTATCATTTGGAATTGGTCAAACAAAGGTATCTTTCAGAAAGGTTCAAGCTAATATTTATTCACCCTTTTCACTGATTTTATATATATATATATTTAAGGGTGGCAAATGGTGGCAGAAAATGGAAGAACCCTGGCAGACCCTAGCATGCTGTATGGAAATTGCTAATGCCAGTCGTAGTCCTGATCCAGCAAAATATATCTGTCATTATCCAGTACATCAGGTCTGTATGTTAAATTAAAGGATAGCAAGATAAAGGTATCCTTTATCTTGTGTTGGTGTCAGTGTTAAGATCTTTGCCTTGCCTACCTAATCATGATGAGACACAGGGGCGGTGTCAAAATTAAAATTCTTTGTACAGGAGGCATGTGAGACATTTAGTTTTGGCTGTATCTATCTGCATACAGAGGATTTGCAAATGTCAGTCGGGGGGGAAATTACTGTAAAAACTGCATTCCTTTGTGATTGATTACAGCAAACGGATACATTTTGATCCCATTCCTAGAGCAAGTGTTGACATCATGGAGATTATGACATTATGTTTATGATGTTAAAATGATGTTAGGCTTAAATACACTAACTTGATCTTAAAATTTGTGTCCTGTTATAATTTTTTTCTTGTGTTTACATTGAAGGTGTGAATTGGCAAGCTGTATTTTCATTATCAAATTTAATTTACCGTGGTCAGTGATATAGCACCATCTAGTGCCTCAATATTTGGGGTGCCTCATTTTCGTTTCACTTTGTTTTTTTCCCCAGGCCCTTGTTTGGCATTCCATTGCATAGCAATGAAAGCAGAAACAAGACTTTGTGACACAGGCTAGTGAGACACTGTGTTCTGTGGAACCCTTGTTTAAGTTCTGTCTTTATTATTGAAAGCCACAGTCATCATGGTTGGCAGGCAGGACATGGTGTTCATCATGGTTGGCAGGCAAAAGCCAGTCATCATGGTTGGCAGGCAAGACATGATATTCAGTGGAACCCTCTTGCAAGACAGCCAGGACCACCATTATCTCAATTAGGTTACCACAACTTATCCAGGTATTTTGCCACTCAATTGGAAATAGACTTCAGAGGCTTTCTTTTCATAAATTGCCTTTTCTGACAGTCAATCATGTCAATTTAAATATCTGAATATGGGTCGGAGGATTATGCTGACAAATACACATTGAAAAAATATCACTCAAGACCATGTACATACAAAGCACCAGAAAAATGTCCAGAAAACCCTTTCATGTGGATTTAGTACAGTGAAACCTGTCTTTGTGGACACCTGCATATAAAAGAAACCAGAAAATATAGGGCAGTGTTTGTAAATAGTTTCTCTTACTTTCATATTAAGCAGTTATATGTGGCATTCATGTGAACCTCCTGGTTAAGAGGTTTTTCCTCCTGAGATGAGGGGTGTCTTCTGTCCCTCCATCACTCATTGAAATCTCCCATGTACTCAGAATTATTATTAATGTAATTCCAGAACAGAAATTTTTCATTTTTTTTTTTTCTCTTCACACTTCGCTTCCATTGTAGTATATTTATGGTAAAGACTTCCTGTGATCACTTTACTGTGAACCGGCTTACCCTTACCCTTCAAGCATGACACTTTAACTGCTAATTTGACAAACAATAACCTAAAAGTAATCATTCGATTATACTAATGTGGGATCAGTAATAATTCAGAAAGGATTAAAGACATTAATGGATTATGATTGATTACTAACGAACTCAAGCAGCATAAAACAAAACAACATTTGGATTCTTTTGGCAAGGTCAGTTTGGCTTCAGTGTTAAACTTTAAATTAAAGTTTGCGGAGATGGATTATACTATGTGTGATCAAAAGTAATTCAGAAGGGATTAAAGACGTTAATGGATTATGGTTGGATTAGTCATTACTAAAGAGCTCAGGTAACATAAAACCGGTCAGTTTGGCTTTGGTATTTAAAGTTTGTAGAGATATCTAAGCGCGTGTTATCTCCCTATGCTAAAATGACAAAACGAAAACAACTGAAATATCACATGAAATTCAATAGGGATGAAAACTGGAATTTCATTGGTTGGAATAAAGTTCAAATAGACATGAATATGCATTCTGCCATTCCTGTAAAGTCAATTTTAAGAACTTCCCAAATTCAACCCAAATAGCACCAATCTTTAGCAGTTCTGGCAGGCAGTCAGCAACCTGAATCTACCACAGGCAGGAAACAAATTTAATCTTCTTGGTGGACTCAGTAGAGTTTTACTAACATTGCCACATTCCAATGCAGACACTGAAAGGATATTTTCGATTCTGAATAAAATTAAGATTTACTCCAGAGGAAACCTGGATCTAGTATCGACACATCATCTCCTAAGTGTTGAGATCAACAGTAATGAGGACTGCCACAAATATAATTCAGACAATCATCTACTAAGAAAGGCTAAAATTCTTTGTGCTAGATATAAGGACAGTATGAAAGGCAACAAGTTACTGTGAAAGGACTAATGTGATGAAATGATCTGCATATTTTAATATAGAAAAAGTAAATTTGTTCAATAGTTATCATTTTTGTCCATTTGTATGATGCAGAAGTAGTTGTAGTAATAGTAGTATTTATTTGGTCAGAGAGCCGTGGTGGCTCAGATGTTTAGTGCGACAGACTCAACGACCAGAAGAGTGCGGGTTCAAATCGGATCAGCTCTTTACTCCTATTGCCATGGCACTAAATGACTTTCATTGTAAAATGCTGAAGCAAATTTATGTGGTAAAATCATCGTGTAATACAAATTTAGACAGAAGACAAAATATACAGTTAGCAACATAACTGTCAACAGTACAATAAGCACAGATAACATTCAGGATAATGCATACTAACACATTTATACAAAATATATACATATTACACAATTACAATAAAACATGTTAAGTAATCCCATGATTACCTATAAAACCTTTATTGGGCTTATTTCCAGTGGTGTCCTAGCATTGGTTTAAAGATTTGGGAGGCAAAAACTTTAAGATCAATAATAAGAAAATAAGTAAATTAAAGAACATGTTATCGAGATGCTGCCAGGGCGCTCGAATGAAGCAAAATTTATACAACTTAGCGCACTTGGAAAGCAGTGATGCGCAAGAACTCCTGCAAATTAGTTTAAAGTTACGCATATAAAAATGTATTCTGTGCAGTATACAATTTTTTTTTACTGTTAACCCTTAAAGTGCTTGCAACGGCATGAGTTGTGCTGCCAGTAGAGGTCTCATAGCGCTTGTCTCGTCATCTGTCTTTTTTCAGGTAGGCAACTGTTTACACATCTGAGTACTTTGGCTTGACATGAACGGTTGTTAAACTAAATTTGACTGGCACAATAGGCCCTGGAACAAGCATTCTGTCGAGTTAAGAAACTTGCAGCCATGTAGGAAGTTTTACAAATGCATGTTTAAAAGTAAGGGCTCTTTGAAAACCCAAAATGGCTGACTCCCAACGTGGTTCATCTTCAGATCACGATTTCATTCTGCAAATGCTGGCTGATGATAGTGATGATGATAATGATTTTTGAGGTTTTGAAGTATATGAGATTATTGGAGCTAGGAAAGTGTTGCTGTAAATACCAGTCAGTAATTTTGAACCCGAAAATAATGTTGAATACAAGTCCGATGTACATGCTGGATGGACAAAAACAGACGGCATGCCAGTCAACCCCTTATTCAGCGGTATTTCGAAATTAAATGTCGAAAAGGCAGAATACCAAGCCTAATTAAAATACAGGCAATTTAAAAGCAGAGTGCAACTTCAATTTCTTTTCTCAAACAATTCTGCCTTGAGGGATCTTGTGCTGCACACACTATATAGCACCCTAATGGTTAAGATAAATTGAATAAATAAGAATCTAAAAATAAATTAAAAAGTAAGGATATTTATTTTTGATTAAAATACCTCTTTATCTGAACAAGCTGACCGTGGCATTGAGGGACTTAAAACCTTCACACAACATTGTGGAACAGATAAGAAATCTGCATAGTAGTCAGCAAAGCACTGATTCAAGAAAGTGAAACTTTGGCAGAGCTCTTGTTAGTAAAAAATCTTATTTTGGAGCAGAGATATCCAAGTGACAATACCTATGACCTATGGAAAATTGTACATAACCATAAGGAACAGTTTCCCAACTTGTTCAAGCTGGCTTAGCTAGCTATATGTATGTCACTTCAGACAGCATAGTAGTCGGCAAAGCACTGATTCAAGAAAGTGAAACTTTGGCAGAGCTCTTGTTAGTGAACAGTCTTATTTTGGAGCAGAGATATCCAAGTGACAATACCAATGAGCTATGGAAAATTGTACATGACAACCATAAAGAACAGTTTCACTTGTTCAAGCTGGCTTAGCTAGCTATGCAAGTGTCCCTTCAGACGGCAGATTGTGAAAGGGAGTTCTCAGGACAGAACAATATTCGTACACAGATAAGGAACAAATTAAGCTCAAAATGATCAATAGATTAATGCTTATACAACTAGAGGAGACATCTTTTAAGGATTTTGATTTCAATGGAGCTCTAACAAAGTGGAGCTGGAAAAAAGAGATGGATATTTATGTGTTTGGTAAATATTGAACTATGTCTGTTTCCTCCTCACCCTCATTTTTTTCTACTCCCCCCTTATTTTCGTGACAAGGGGAGAGCTCCCCCCTGTAGATAAAATCCTGGCAGCATCTCTGATGTTACAATAATGGTATACTTAAAAGATTAGAAAACATGCAATCATGATACATAATTCAATGACAATCAAATCATGATACATAATTTAATGACAATCATATAAAACGGCTCAGAACAGGACACAATTCAGTCACTAAGGTGAAAGACAATGAGATAAAATATGTATTATAGTGTTAGTTGGGTAAGAATAGGTATCACAGATTCTTTGTTTCCTGATAAAACTTTGTGTAGTATTTTTTTTTTTCATTAAAAAAGAAGGTAATTGCTTGAAAATCAACAATAGGGGACAAAATTATGCTATGTTGTCCATTAGGTGTTCTTTATTGACTGGTTTGATGGTACTTTTCTTTTCTTCCATTGTCCTGCAATACCAACTCATCATTGATGTAAAAATCGTAAATGTTTGCGCTTAAGCTGATATTTCACTCGGTGTTTAGTGAAACATATGAAAGTTCATGGGTTTAAGCTTCAGTAGTTCAGCTTGGGTTATAAATTTCTATCTTTGCTTCTATCTTTTTTTCAAACAGCATCTGCATAGGAAAGGTTTGGTTCCCCTTCAGCTGGACAGCCCCTGATAAATAACAGCAGATAAATACCAGGATCTTAATGATTGTCTGGCCTGTGTATTACTTTTCTGGGGACAGCAGCTGTGCTATCAATATCAAGATTCTGTTCTGTGTTTTGTGTTCAAGTTTTTGCAAGTCAGACACCTTGGAGTTTATCATAATGAGTGCAGGTGGGACATCATGTTCAATAGCACTCTTCTCCAATATGAAATTTGTGAAACAAACAAAGAAATACCATGGGACACTAGCTGCTTGCACCATGTTGGACACTGAATCAATTACTACGTGACATAAATTTCATGTTCAGTGATATTGGTTGGGCATATGGCATTTTATGCGTGACATAAATTTCATGTTCAATGACATTGGTAGGGCATATGTTGTTTTTCCCTTGTTCATCTGTCCATCACACCTATTTTAAGGTTTTGCATTTAGGTCATTTCAGATACTGCTGGGACATCTGTGTTCAGTGAACACATTTCTAGTTATAATGTAGCTGCAAATAGTTTGCACCACTTGAAGACTTTGCTGTGTAATACTGCAAGTTATTATCTGACAGTTTGACATGCAGTATCATGTGATGTAATTACACTGACTAATATTAACATTGTGTGGTAAAATATATTCACATCGTATGACGAGACATGCTATGATTTGTACTGAGTACCCAAGTGACCACAAAAACATGTACTTTGTATAGAGGTAAAAATGGTATATGAATTAACTTAAGGGATGCATTAACATTGTCCTTCATTAACAGGTGTCCCATATATGCAGGTGTCAACTAAGGCAGGTTTTGCTGTACAGTATCATTTGATCTTGATGCTGACAAATATTAACATTGTATGATAATTGAAATAAACTAAAATCAGACTCTCCATATTGTAGGATGGGACATGCAATGGACTGCAGCATTATGCAGCTTTGGGCCGTGACCAGATTGGAGCCAAATCAGTCAACCTGGCACCAATGGATACACCACAAGATGTATACAGTGAAGTGGTTCAGCTGGTAAGTTCTGTTTTTCCAGTATACAACAAATGTTTAAAATGACTTGACACAATAGTCATGATTCCACTTATTTGTTGGCACCTATCCATTGTCAACATCATATTTAAAAGGCTGCAGCAGCCTTCATTAGTGGAAATCAAACTACAAAACTTTTGTTTGCCTGATGGTGCATCAATATTTTCAGCAGAAATCAGGGCAATAGATCTCGCCCGGAAATATATTGAAACCAAAAATATTTTAGACTCAATCATCTTCTCTGATTCACTATCGGTACTTCAGTCACTCCACAATAGGAAGTTGGAAAACCCATTATTGACCAGCATTCTCATTAAACATACAGAGCTATGTACCTCTCATAATATAATATACTGTTGGTTACCCAGTCATGTCGGTATTAAAGGTAATGAAAGAGCGGACCACTGCCAAAATAGCCCTATCTGTGCAACCATCTGATTTTAAAATACCATCCATTGATTTTAAACCTAGCTTTAAAAAAATCCTTACTTAGTAAGTGGCAGGCATCATGGAATAATGCTGTCAATAACAAGCTCCATGTGATCAAACCCTCCTTAGGTGAATGGCCTCCCTTCTACAGAACCATCCATAAGGATGAAGTAATCATTGCTTCAATTAGAATTAGTCATACTTGTATAACCCACTCTTACATATTAAAGGGTGAAGATCCACCCAAGTGCATGTCTTGCAACTAACCCTTTACTGTGAAGCACTTTCTGAGAGATTGTTCTGATCTCCAACCTGTATGCAATCGTTACTACAATGTTCAGCACATGAAGGAGCTTTTTGATACAGAAAATTTGTCTTGTATTTTAAATTTCTTGAAGGAAGTTAACATTTATTCTAAAATACAGCTTATGTGCAACCTATTTCCCTTGAGTATTCTTAAGCAACATGTGTACTTTCAATCACCTTAAATATCTTTTATTATTTAATTACCCTTTATACATAACATTTACATTACCCGTTAATCAGGAACCTTCATATATTGTCCTCGCCCTCTCATTGTTTTTTTTTTTTTACCGCTCGTTGATCATGAACTGCTTTTCATACATAAATCATTTATCATATATCCTTTTTTGTGGCGCTATATAGCCTTGCAGTGCTGGTGCGCTGTAAAGTTGCAATCAGTCAAACAACCGTCATATTTAAAGACCAGAGAAATTACAAGATGATCTTTTTGCATGATACACATTAACAAGAGGCATGATAGCTCATCTGTTTCATTGGTCAGAAGTTTCAAGGATCACAAGGTGGAATGATGGTGGGAGACCAGCAGAATTGTTTTTATGTTGAAAATATGTCAGGGCTCTAGCACCCAATAAAAAACTGCTTTGTATATCCCTACCTTTATAGTGGCAACAAGGTATATGGTAATCTTCATGTCCATCCTTCCTATCGTCTGGCATCCATGAATGCAACTAGCCCTGCAGTGTTTTTTATGGATTGTGTTTTGCAGAAGTGTATGATACAATCTCATAAATGCAACTAACCCTGCAGTTTTTTATGGATTGTGTCTTGCACAGTGTATAATACAATCTCATAAATGCAACTAGCCCTGCAGTGTTTTTTTATGGATTGTGTCTTGCATCAGTGTATAATACAATCTCATGAATGCAACTAGACCTGCAGTTTTTTATGGATTGTGTCTTGCAGCAGTGTATAATACAATCTCATGAATGCAACTAGACCTGCAGTGTTTTTTTTTATGGATTGTGTCTTGCAGCAGTGTATAACACAATCTCATGAATGCAACTAGTCCCAGTTTTTTATGGATTGCAGTGAAAATTGGTAAATATTGTGGTCATCGCCTGAAGATGTGCATATCAACAAATGACTTTGCTACTGCAGTTTTTGTTAAAGTTCTTGCCTGTTCTGTCTTGTTGCTTAAAGTAGTCTATGACACAATCTCGTTAACACAACAAATAATCCCCCAGTTTTTGATGAATTGCCATGAAACTTAGTAAACAGCTTAACCATCACCGGAAGAGGCGCTTTTTGACAAGTCACTTTGCTCTAAAATCTTTTTATTGAGTTATTGCTCTTTTTTTCTTTTAGCAGTATATGACGTGTGTCTCATTAGCACAACTAGTCCAGCCATTATTTATGGATTGCCATGACACTTATTAAATATTAGCACAACTAGTCCAGCTATTATTTATGGATTGCCATGACACTTATTAAACATTAGCACAACTAGTCTTGCCATTATTTATGGATTGCCATGACACTCACAAAATATTAGCACAACTAGTCCAGCCATTATTTATGAATTGCCATGACACTTATTAAATGTTATGGTCATCACCTGAAGATGCACATATTCCCAAATCACTTTTCTCCTGCAATTTGCACTGGAGTTATTGCCCTTTTTGTTCTGTTGCTTAATGTAGTGTATGGCACATTCTCATTAGCACAACTAGTCCTGCAGTTTGTCTTGCAGTTTTTTATGGATTGCTGTGAAATTTGGTACATCATATAGTCATCATCAATAGATACACATATTGACAAATCTTTTTTGCTTCCATGATTTTTAAAAGATTTATTGTCCTTTTTGACTTGCAGCTTGATGCAATGTATGACAGAATTTTGTGAAAGTAGTTATTATTGGAATGCTGTGAAACTTAGTATATATTACAGTCATCATCGGAAGATATTCATCGTGACAAATCTCCATCGTGGTGTAGAAGTTGGATGTGGGAGAGGCAGGGGTGTATTCACCCACCATTTAATTGCTCACCATTCCTCTAGTTTCAGCATGCATTCCATATTCCTGTGTAATTGAAATGAAGAGGAAAAATGCTAAGAAAAGAAGTTTGATTCATTTTGTCTTAACACATTACTCAAATTTAATGCAGGCTAATTGGTGCCAGAATTTGGAGTTGTGACCTGCCAGTCCTGAAGTTAGAGTGCCAACCACCAAACTAAATTTTCTTTTACTGTAAAAAATTTGTTTTTGCAGAGTACAGAATTCTTTTTTAAAAAAAAAAAAATATTTTTGGGTACTGACCATGTATGCAGAATAAAGGAATCGGATCCAAAAACAGATCTGTATGACCCTGATACTTGCCAACCTACATATACTAAAATAAAAAAATAAACTAGTACAGATGTTGTCTCATTTTGCATGCTGCTATTCCTTTGATAAAACATGTTTTTGAGTAACAAGTATTAGAGCATGAATGATTAATAATACTTAAGAAGCCTCTGTGTATTACAGATGGATACTGCCTCCATTTGTCCTTTTCGACAACCGGTGATTAAGATGGTTGAAGTTACATGCAACTTATATTCCTACAGCAACATTAACCTCATGAATATAAGTACAGTTTAAAAAAAAGAACTCAAAAAGATTTTTGCTGTTATGAGTGAATGTGTGTGCGTGTGTGAGAGACAGAGAAAGAGAGAGCGAGAGAGAGAAAGGAAGAGATGGATGAACAAAAACATTGTGTCGGTGTATAAGATTGTGTATATTCATAACAGTATTTCTTTGTAGCTGTTACGGTGTGTTATGTTGGGAATGGAGAGAGAGAGAGATATTACTTTGCGAATGTAATCTTGTTTGTTCAGTTACATGAAGATTGTGATCTTTCTCGTGTAAAAGGACACTACTATCATAATGGATGCAAGTTTCAGGGTGGTTATGGCCCCAACTACCATGTTATAGCTGCTTTCCCTATGTTATGACAAGTACAACATGATTTTAAGTCGCAGGCAGCTAATTATTTTATAGGCTACAAAACCAGCATACGTGTGGTGAAATATTAAATACTGTATGTAAACAATGTAGGTCACTGCTTGGCTTAAAATAATTACTGGAGAAAATTAACATCATTTATTCATGAGAAGCCTATGTATGGACAAGTTATATGCAATAGTAGGCTTGAACTATAAATCTATTTTCATTTTATCACTGTCAGTGCAAAGGTAGTAATTACGGGATGTAACAGGGGAGATCTCACCAGACCAAATTTTTATTGTGAGCACCTACAAGGGAATTTTTCTCAATGCGAGCCACACTGCATATCATTTTCATTTTAAATGTTTCCTCTTTGATAGATCGTGCATAAGATGTAAGCATGTTTTGCAAGGCTTATCATGAAAGTATAGTAATTTGGCCAAAACATTAACATTATGATCAATAAAAAATGAATTTTTAGTTGTCTGTGCCCATTAAACATTTGCAGGTTGAAGAAGAAAGGAAGAAGGATGCTGCCAATGGACATCATATAGCCCAAGTCCTGGAGGGTTGTGTGGAAAGGAAGGTATTTACCATATATGATTACTTTTACATTGAGTCCAACTGCAGACTGCACAGACCCAGATATGTTGCATAATGTACTGGCAGATCTGGGTCTGTTGCAGTTTGTTAGGAGTAATCCGTAGAATAAACAACATAGAACTTGATCTGCTGGCATGTTATGCTATGGTAGATCAGGGTCTTTGTTGTTTGCAGATGAACTTGCCTTGTAAGTGAATATATATGCTATCTCTCACCTGCTCAGTTAACTTTCTAAACCAATTGGACTTCAACCAGTTTCTATTAAACACAAAGCAATATCAATAGTTTAATAAATCATTTTTTCTTTCCTTTTTTTTTTTTTTTCATTATGATTTCTAGCAATCAGATTAGCAAAGGTCTATTCAATTTTGTTCATTCCACCTGTAAGAACTGAAATAATGCAAATGAATTCAAATTGTTTACAACATTTTTGATTGATTGTGCTGCAAATTCACAGTGAATTTGATGGAATTACATACTGAATGGATTATTTATGACAAGAACCAATATCAGAAAGTAATTCACACTTTTATCTTTCTGTGTGTTTTCTATTTTTTTATACCATAATGTAGATAACTTTATTGAGAACAACTTTGCCAATTTTAAGCATACTTGGAGGAACACAAAGCAACAAATAACCAAATTCCTTCAAGTAACCCCCTCTGAATATCAGTCAGTCAGGTACTGTCACTTAGTATCAGTGATAGTCTCTGACAGCCCTGCGTGATCTCTCTACCTGTCTATTGTTTCAGGGGATAATGACTTAAACAAGTAGGACATTTTTTTGCACTTTAATCAGTTGCATATTTATCCACCATTAATTTAATTTTGTTTAAATTGACTTAATTGTCTGATGGAGGCTATACATGTTTTTACTGACAAGGGTCAATTTGTGCCAGGTTGCCAGAAAACTGCTAGCCATTTTTCTGATTGGCTGTATTCAAATTGTGGATATTGATTGCTATTTTGAATGTGTTGCACAGTAAAAAAAATAAAATAATAATAATGTGTCAGAATTAATATATTTTTTGTATTTTTTTGACAATTCCCTTCATTCTGTTGTTTATAGGTTTACAATTTTATTATAAGCAATGAGCAGTTTATTCTGAGTTTAGTGAAGTATAAACCGAAGGAAAAAAAACAATGCAAACATGAGCATGATTCTCAGATCATACAGTTTAGACATTTTTTGGTTCATACTTCACTGAACACACAAAAATAAGTGGTCAATCCTTCAACAGGAAAAAATTTACTGGTCTACTCTGAAACTCATTGGGTTTGGGGACATAGGGCAGGAACAATTTCAAACACTTTACCTGCTTTAGCAGATTGCGAAAACATGTGTATCACTTTCCAACAGCCAATACAGCATAAACAATTTTTTAAAAATTTCTTGAAGTTTTGTGTTAAATAATATATTGTTCCTCATAGAGTTATTCACTGTTTTGACATAATATTAAACAGAAACCTTGTTATTTTTTCACCAGTGAATAGGTGTCACTTGTCTAAGGCAGAAACAGCATCAATGTTAATATTTCTTTTCTGTTATAGTATCTCAATAGTTGCATATTATCTATATTGGTCACAGTATTCAACTTAAACTTTTGAATAGCATTACTTTAGATGCCAAAAGTTTGTATCCTGCTGTACTAGGGTTTTCAGTCTTGCCAGCAACTGTGGCATCCTTGGCATGAACATCAGAAATCTTTGTTTAGGGTTTTCTGAAAGTTGTATCTTGTACATAAGTTGTTAATATTCAGGTGTTAAAGCTGCGTACAGTACACACATTGCAGATTTCCTAAAATCTACTTTTGTGTGGTGGAAATTAATCTATCTCAGCTGTTGTCCGTCACCATCAAAGACCTAGCATAGTGGTCATTATGGCTTGTAGTGGATGGATTAAGTTTTATTGCCCCCATCAGAAAGTTGCAGCAATATAATTATGTATTAGTGGATGTCCACTACATTGAGTGGAGCGTACCTGTTTACTGAGCTACAGTAGACAGTGCAGAATGCTCTTTTTAACCTGTACACAATGCTTTTTAATATCCAAAGACTCGCCACTAAAACACATAAACATATATTGCTGCAGATGAAAGCAGGGGTTTACAAATCCACTTGCCCGACACTGGGGATGAGCTCAAATTCAACTCTAGCAAACTCAAGTTTTCAAGGTATTTGCCCATGAGCAAGTCCAAAATATTGAGAGACAGACAGACAGAGGTCATGTTCAGTTAGTAATGCTTCATGTTCTGCAAGTTTTATACTCTGCAATCTCGCCACAGTACATATATCAGTACCTTTATTTCACATTTATATTTACCACAGTCTTCATTTACATAACTGCCCACAGTTTCTTTCATCCATCGATCCATTATTTCACACGATATACTCTCAAAGTTTGTCCTTTCCATCTTATAGTCAATGCCACTGTCAGTCTCGAATTTTCTCGTGCAGACATGATAATGTGAATATTTACTATTTAAAGCAAGTTTTGAGTAGATGAAGTTCAACCAGTGGTATCTGTTTAGGCTTCCAAGACTGTAAATCCAAATTATTTCCTGTTTATTGTGAACCTTTGGTATTAATTACAGAGTTGTTGCAAATATTGTTTCTGTGTTCATTTTTATTATTGCAGCAATACTAACTCATTCAACTTCATTCTGTTCAATTTATTTATTTATTGTGCATTAGGAAAATGGTATCATAATTTATTCATTCAAGTCTTTGCAGTATGTTATCAAAGCTTTAGTGGCTTCATTAGACAGAAGTCCTTCATGTTTTCAAAATAATCCCCATGACGTGCTTGAATTTTAATTTAGGTAATTTAAGATGTATTCTATGAGCTAAGAAAATCCCCCTCCCCAATTTAAATGGTCCATCCCTAACCTCATAGCATTTCTCAGTCCATATTGCAAGTCAAGATTCATAAACTTGAGAAAGAATTCTGACATATATGTCATACATTATATTCCTTGCACTTTATCATGGTTGTGTGCTATAAATAGTTCAGCATTTGTAATCGCTATTGGTCATAATTATTAGTCTTAAAGTTTATCTTCATTTTCAGAAATTATTATTGCCACGTGTCTATGACATTTATTCAGTTTGATAAATTTAATGAAGCTGATAAAAAATTTGTTTCAAATCTTATTTGAAAGACGAGTGCAATAAATAATAACTCTTACATGAATGTCTAATGTGTTTGTGATAAGATGGGGCTTTTCGTTTTGTTTTTTTTTGAACCTTAGAAATAGTATGGAAATAAAGAGGTAACTGATAACCAGTACAACAAACACTTTTATGTAATATCATTTATTGAGAAAGAACATCAAAGTTACTGCTTGATGCAGAACTGTATGTAAATTTCCGCATGTGTATATGCTACAGATGTATGTACATGTAGTCAATCAACAGGGATGTACATTGTAGCTAGGCAATTTGTCAGTGTTCCGACAAAAGCGCACAGGACAAAAGAGCGCCGTCAAAAACGCGCAGCTTAAAACCCCCGACAAAAGAGCACCCGATAAAACCTGAAATCCCCCAAATCGCAGAAGCAGAAAGAGCACATTTTACATGATGGCTATCAGCTTTGTAAAGATAGTATTAATTTCGATGGGAGTATGTCATGGAGATGAAAAAGACTGCAAAGGTCGGCTGAAATTCGATGCAACAGATGCAGTAACTGTTGTTTCGAAGTGTAATCATGCTCCCACTCCAGAACTTAGTGAAGTGACAAAGGCTGTGGTTGAGATACGTCGGCTTGCAGTGAAGACTGTAGAAAAACTGAGATATTAATGAATAGATGATGTTATTTGTTCTTTAACGCCATATTTCTGCATATTTAGATATTAATTAATAAACGATGCTTAATGATCTTTAATGCTGTATTTGTTAGTTTTTTCTTCATTAGAGTCTCAAAATGGTAATTGTTGTACGCTTTCGTCTTTGTGCTATTTTTTCAGTGCGCTTTTGTCCTGCGCTCTTTTGTCTTTGTGCGCTTTTGTCTGCACGCTTTTGTCCTGCACGCTTTTGTCATGGTGCCCAATTTTTCTCAAGTACACTCTGTCATGGGTATGAGTGGGAGGATATCCAAGAAATGTAAAACATGGCATTTGTTTCTATGTCATGCACATTTGTCCATACATACCTCTTGCTAGAGCACTGATAAATACCACAGGCAATGTTATTACTGTATAGTTTGTGCAGGTAAGGAATGGAATTGACACCTGCCATGGTTGGGTGTATGGCATTGGGGTTTCTCCTGCCTGTTTATTTGGTATGTCAACTCGCAGGGCAAATGCAATATAATCAGCAAGGGTTGCCATAAAACCCACTGCAGCTGCACTAAAATCCATGATGAAGTTCCACTAGATTGAGTGGACATCCACTAGGATGAGTAGACATAGTGGACACTTAATCCCATGCCCCGTGTCCTCGTCCACTGTATTGAGTGGGCAATCCAAAATCCACAATGCGTGTACTGTAATGTTACTATGTGCCCAAAAAAAAGTTTGTACCCTTGTGTGTCATGGAACCTTTGTGATCAACAATTTAGAACTATTATCATCCCAGATTCAAGAGGAAATATATATTAAAGAGGAAAATGTGCACAGACTCATCTTTCCATGCATGGATTAATTTCACTGGGTGCATTACTTTAGTTTAATATTTAATTTATCTTATCTGCTATTATAAATCCTGATTGATTGGTATTGTACTGGTATTTGATTGGTATTGTATTGGGCTTTATATCTGCATTGCCAACATTTGACAGTCCCTATTTTTGAAATATTGGTGGAGATTGTGCAGGATGACACCTTTTAATACATTATCTTAATTGTGGGAGGGGGGGTCTTTTAATTTTGGTTCCTCTAAATGTATGTGCTATGCAATAGTTTTGTGCATCTTTTTCTGGAAAATATTTTTATGCTTTGGTTTGAAGAATTTACAGCTCTTGTTTGATCTATAAACCATGATATACCCATTTGTTACTTCTTCCATTTTCCAGATAATTAAGCAAACAATTATGACAACAGTTTATGGGGTGACACGACATGGTGCTATGCTTCAAATTCTTCGACAGCTGAAAGCTATTGAGGACTTTCCCAGGGAATATCTCTTCCATGCCAGTATCTACCTTACCAAGAAATCTTTTTACTGCTTGTCACAGATGTTCACTGGTGCCAAGGAAATACAGGTAGAGATATGTATCACAATAAATATAGTGATACAATCGGCTAAAACACGGTATTGGTGCTGAGAGTAGTCTCACTCACTTAAAAAATTGAAATGTTTGATAGAACATTTCAATGAAGCTCATTATATACCCTAGGGTGTCCCCTAGTCAGATCAAGTTAGATTTAGCTTGAACATGCATGCGATTTTGTTTAACCATTATTTCAATTCATTGGTATAACAACAGTTACAGACACTACACTTGGTGTATAACATGCAAGAAAAACAGCATGAAAACTTTAAAACTTTATTTTTTTTCACAGTAACATCAGTAACAGGATATCAACATTTAAAGTAAACAACATAACTGGAAGTGGTAAACAACTTAATAAAAAAATCAAAACATCTATGACAAAGGTATCACTAAGAAAAAAAACCTAACCATGAAACTTTTGCATAACAAACATAAAAGACATAGAATAATCTTATTTAGGCATTTATCTAACACCAAGAAGAATATTTAAACAAACAAAATCATTAATACTGGCCAAAAGTATTGCAAACTTCCATAAGAGTCAGAAGTACATTGTCCATAAAATTGGTTACAGACACTACAAAACTATAGCATTTCAATACAGCTGCAGAACCATACATATCTCCATAAAATTCACTTCAAAAATAATTCAACATGAACACATTGACTAGAATTATTCATTAAATGAATGTTGATTAGTTAATAAAATGATAAAACCACATTGTAACAGGTATATGTCCAATACTTGTGTTAAAATTATGAACTGGTAAATAGCACTTGAAAGTTTAATACTAAATAGTGTTTGTAAGAGTAAAATATTGAAGTATAATGAATGTTCAATAAATCATAGTCACTAAAGTATTGTTCAACCCAAGGTGCTGACTCAAACACAGACCCATATGTGATTGATCTTAAGGTTACAGACACTACACATTAAACCTTGACTTTATATTGTCATTTCAAATAGAAGTGCTTATGATTTTTTTCCAGATTTGACTTGAGCTTAGACAATTCAGCTGCATTAAACTTGAAATGACCCCTTTCATTGACTATTTGTGGAGCTTTTACCCTGTACAAGATAGCATCTAGAGCCTCTTGTGAATAATCATCTTTTTCAGGCCAAACATACATGTTGCCAGACTTTCTCATGTATTTAAGTCTAACTTCGTTATGAAGAATGTCTATTACTTCTGCTAAGTATACATCTAGAGGTCCCTTCTTTGGCTTAAGTCCTACAGCAACAAATTCTCCAGGGTGGTATTTCTCTATTGGTTTCTCTGTGTTGGTTGGTGCTTTTTTGTCAACTTTGATCTTCTTTGTCACAATGTTTTGTCTTTCTGTTGACTTCCGTTTCTTATTAGGCTTTTCGCTTGTTGCTGAGTTATGATCTTTCTGGTTACTTCCTTGTTTTCTTTTCTTGTCATTATTTTCTATTGTTGATGGATTCTTGTCTTTAAGTTGTTTTCCTTTCTGACTTAAATTATCTTTATTGAGTACTAACTTTCTCATTTCCCAGGCATTAACATTTTCGCTGAAGTTGCATCTCCCGTCAACCTTCATGCATTGCTCACAATAACAGCTCAGATTTCTTATGCTCAGTTCATAATCATTGCTTCCTGACTTTACAGCATGTAATTTTCTTGTACCTTGCAGTGTTTGCACATCAGTTTCTTCTCTATTTCTCTCAACATCTTTAACAAGGATGAACTCCCTTCTCGAAACTGTTTTAGCTTCATTATCTGTATTTTCCATTTTCAGTTTCTCTGTACAGAAATGATATACATCTTCTGCACAACCTATCACCTTTCTATTGCTGATTACAGCTCTGTAGCAAGCATTCTTGACTGTCGCACCGAGACCATCGCAAACACTCTTTCCATGTGATGTTTCGAAATAATTTCGTGTTACAGATGGCTTTTTCCTCAGACTTATGTCAGCAAAGGCTTTCTTCCCCTTATACTGGGCAGCACAGCCATCTGTCCACTCATGGATCTCCTCTACTTTCACACCTTTCTTCTTCAG
Source organism: Margaritifera margaritifera (assembly GCA_029931535.1). Classification (NCBI taxonomy): domain Eukaryota; kingdom Metazoa; phylum Mollusca; class Bivalvia; order Unionida; family Margaritiferidae; genus Margaritifera; species Margaritifera margaritifera. The sequence goes on from JAQPZY010000959.1 coordinate 713,893, forward strand.
AATTTCTATAGCTTTGTTCTCAAAAGTGATAGCTAAGTCTGCATCATGTTTGGTTTCTTCACTGATGCCAATAATGGCATGCTTTATCTTGAATTCTTTTTCTCCCTGTTTTTCTGTATAGTAACACATGATTGGATGTATTGTAACTTGGTTCCTGTCGAAGAATCCAGATTGTACTTCACTTTGAAAAACACACCCATAGTTCTCACTAAAGTCCATGACCATAGCAATAGAACCCTCACCAATTCTATCAACACAAATTCCCATCTGTTGCTGTTGCCATTTGGCCCTGAAAACGTGCTCTGGATACTCTTGCATGTCAGTTTCTAAGCATGTAATTAATGTTTTTATGTCTGTTTCTTTAGGCACACAGGAGACGCAACGCTTTACTTTATCATCTTTTGCTATTTCTATACTTTCCCATTGATGCCATGATATCTGCCTGTCACTATACTTTTCAACAAATGGTTTAAGGTAACTCTGCAAACATTTCACACCGCATTGTTTGCATTCTCTTCTTAAACATTTAATAGCTGGATTGGTGTCGTATTTACAAAAAGTAGCATCACTTAAGCTTTTCTTATCTACTGAAATTTCATCCAAATCTCCATTTTCTTTCACTGCTTTTTTTACATTTGTTAGTGCCTCACTTTTTAGGGCCACATTACAGCACTTTTGGCATAAGCATGATCTTCTGCTTGTTTCAGACACCTTTTTAACATTCACTGGTTTCAATTTAGAAAATGAAGTTAATCCTATTTTGTGACTATGGTTCCTTAACTTGTAGTCTTTGTAGGCTTCTTCTAATGTCATAGTCATCACATGTTTTTGAAGTATTTCTTTTTGACCACCTTTTCTTACTTTCACAGTTTCACGTTTATTAGGCACTTCCCTACTGATTTCTGGACTTAGAAAAAAATCTTTCACAGATTTCTTTAATGGAGAGTTAAGTGCATCCCTTCTTCTTTTTCTTTGTTTCGTCTCCCACCATGTAGAACTAGGTTTTTGCCCTTTCACTGATACTTTGAAATACTTTTTTAGTCTGTGTCTTTTATATTTCTTCAGTAATGCGTCACAAATGATGTTGTATGCATGTTTCTTTGCACCCCCTTTCCTTGTTTTCACTTCTGAAATGCTCTCTGACACAGATTGTATAACAGTATCTGTCAATTCAAGTTTTTTTCTGCAATCCGGTGTCATTATCATTATATTCCTATTTAGAAACTTTGATGTTGATGGAGATTCAATTAATTTACTTATGATGACTGCTTTTCTCTTTGGGGTATTTGGTAATACTTCCTTTACCTTTTTTAATTGTCTGTACAGAGTTGCTTTAGGTAACACTTTATTCATTGGTGAATCTCTGGCTGACCCAGTATTTCCTATTTCACAATCAGTCTGAATACACTCTTGCTGTATACTTTCATTCAGTTTGATACGCATTCTCCATGCTTGGGTTCTTTTCACAGCTTCTTTCTTCTTTCTACTTAATTCAGCAGTTTTCGGACTTCTTAAATCAACACTCTTATTAACCGATATTGCCAGGGCTGCTTTTTCTTTCTTTTTCTGGCGATACCTTTTCATTTCTTCACGTTTTTTCCTTCTTAATTCTTGTTGAAGATTTGAATCGGAAAGTGATTGCTGTTTTTTTAGTAGTCTTGCATCTTTTCTTCTTTCTCTATCAACCCTTTTTAGCTCCTCATGTTTCGCCTTATTTTCCCTCAGGGATAAAGTCATAGACAGTATAAAAAGGGGATATTGGTTACAGACACTACAATTTAAGAGTGTGGTTTACCATTCAATACAAACTTACCAGAGTTGTTCCCAGAGGTTTGCTTTTGTCGTCTTCCCATGTCTTAGGGATGTACCATGGTAAAGAACAGAAAAAGTAATTAGGCAGCTTCTTCTAGGATAAGAAATTCAGGTTACATTGTCTTGTAGTAAATTACTCAAACAGACAGTGCTGCAAGAATGATGCAATATTCAATCAAGAGAGTTATTGCATCACTTTTTTGCTCTTGGCTGCAGAGGTAAATAGATGATGCAACATTACATCACATAAGATGGAACTTTCTATTGAGAAAAACAATGTTTTAATGACAAGTAGAACAATACTTTTATCTTTCATTTTTATACCTGTTTGTGTAGTGTCTGTAACTTTTTTTATTGAGTTGCTGTTTTGTAATGGTACAATACAGCACCACCAATTTTGGCCAACTTGGACATCACATGGATACACATGAGCCTTTGTAGGATTTATACTTTTCCATAATGAAACAACAAAATTATTGCCATATAAACTTGTAAAGGTTACAGACACTACAAAATTTAGAACTGGAAAGTTTGACAAAGAACAAGCTCTCAATCGAATATCTTGGCTAGCCATGTGATTTAAATGGTTTTACTACTTATTATAATATAAAGTCGAGTTCTAGATGTCAATAAAAGTTATAATGAATGTTATTTTGTACAAAATGTTGGCATATAACAACAGATTAGTGTTTGAATTTCAGTGTTGAAACAAAACTTCTACTGACGGTATTTTGCTTATAAAATCCATAATATTTTACCGATTTCTTTAATTCAAGAAGCAATATTTGCAGGATAGAATTCCGCATAAAACCAGACCAATAAATGCATAATTTCAGTATGATATTTAGAGAATTCTCTATTTTATATTCAAGCTTTTTTCGAGTGAGACTACATAACGCTCAAAAATGGCCATTTTTAGAGCTTGTTTCCATGCATATCTCAACAATGGGTTACACTAACCTCTTGAAATTTTCAGGAAAGTAAGAGAGGTATATGCCAGGCTTACCAATCTTTAAAATTGGTTCATATCTTGTTTAATTTTTCTATTTCATGCATATAACATGAAAATTCCTTTATCAGCACCAATACCGTGTTTTAGCCGAATGCATATCAAAATACAGAGGACCCGAAATAGTATAATGAAATTACGTGAAAAGTAAGCCTACCTTTGAAAATAAGCTACTGTCTATACTCGCTTATAAGTCATGTCCAACTGCAAACAATATAGACCATGATCTGCCATCAAATAATGCACTGGAAGATCAGGATCTATGTTGTTTGTTCTACTGATTATTACAAACAAACTGCATAGACCAGATCTGACGGCACATTATGCCAATGGCAGAAATGGGTGTTTGCAGTTGGACTCAACTTATAAGTGAGTATGTATGGTATCCAATTCTTATGTTTGACTCATAAAAGTTAGCCAAAATTAAAAATAGCAGCCCTGTTGATTTCATTCATATATTGTATGCATATTTATAACACATGTGAAAAGAAAGACTTGCCTCCTCATAGAAGAATGTTGCTATTTATATATATACTGATTGTTAACTAATTGTCAGTGAGAGCAAGACAAATATATTCTTTATTAATGCTGAATTTATATGTATGAATATAAAAAAATATGATTTCATTTGAATTGTTGATCAGCAGTTTAACATACACCAAAATCATTTTGCTGTTTAAAATCCGTTGATAGTTTTACTAAACAAATGCACCAGTCTCATCAGCAGAAAGCCTTCCTCAAAAATAAGACAAACAAATTGCTAACGATTATCATTAACCGGCTTATTTTTGAACATTGTGCATTGATTGATTTCAGCAGACCCTGAAATAGGTCATTTCATAAGATCTGCATTTCATTTGCATTCCATTCACTTTTGAATTTCATTTCATTTTTTATTTACAGTCTGAGCAATGGATTCTGAATTTGCACTTATAGTTTCCATTTATTGTTTTCTTTCATTTCATTCATTTAAAATGAAATAGAAATGCACATACTGAAGTCAGGTTTTCTGTTTTCGACACTGTTAAAGGGAAAGAACTATTGCATTTGTATCTTGTTTTATTAAAAGTTTGCTTATATAAAATCGCAAATGCAAAAGAGAGCATTAAATTTATGATAAATAACAAATATAACCACAACTGCTGTATAGTTTTAGAGTATGTGTCTGCACATTTTTTTCTCATTTCATTTCATTCAAATAAAAATTGTACAAATACAACCAACAGTGATAATGTCATCACATCACTGGTGGTTGTTATGCCTGCCTGGAAAAGAACGATGTCATGGCTTGTAAGGAGAGAAAAATTGTAAGTATAAAGAATCTGATCCAAGATTATAATGTGAAAAGGCTTTTGACTGGAGATTTAGCAGCAAACCCATTAATGAAATGCATTTGCATTCTGTTGTTTTCATTTATCATTCATCATTCTGAGTTTTGCATTTGCACACTCAATTTCTTCACAATACAATTGTTTTGTTTGCATTCATTCTGCATTTCATATCACTTGTAAAAATTACCTGTTTTAGGGTCTGTGTATGAACAACTTGAGATGAGCTTGACTGTGTCACTACCTTTTATTATTACAGTACAGCTCATGCAATTTTTCATTTCTCCAATCTTCTCAGTGGGTGTGGAGAGGGTTAGAAAAATGTCCCTCCACCATTTTCCCATGCGCTCAGATGGAGTTGTCGCTGCTTCACTTGGAGAATAGCTCTACACACGGTGCTTTTTTTGCGAATTTGCATCCTCTGATCACTGCCAAGTCGATATGGTGTCATTAAAGTGGGTGGGATTTACTGTTTATGACCCCAGCAAGCATGCACTAAAGAGTTTCATTGAGAGAGAGAGAGTGCATGGCAGGACACTGAGTTAACGACATCATTGCCCTTATAAATTAACGGACATGGTTTTTAATTTTTCCAAATGTAAAATATGGTTTACTTCACAAGCATGTCTGTCTGAAGCAGATGCATCAACATTAAAGTTCCACTGTTGGGGAAGGATGTTCGTAGCTACATATATAATAATATATTTATGCTGATATTTTTTTAATATAAACTGTAGGTTCAATTCAAAACAAAGACAGAGTGTGTGAGCCATCGCTGATAAATGCATTGCAGGATACTGAGTTATAGCTAAAAGAGAATTTCAGTTTTTTAAATTAGGCTCGATTGGGAAAAGATGTAAAATTGAAACAAGAAAAGGGGAGAAGACGAGAACAAGTAATGGAAGAGGAGGGTTAAAAATTGGATGTTAAATGAGTGGGTGCATGCAGTCACAACATCACAAAAACAGAATTTGAAGAACTAGCAATTTCATTATCAGCTGAAAGTAAAATGAAAGTACAATTTACTGAATGCTCAGATTCCTTTACAAGAGAGAGAGAGAAAGAGAAAGACCTGTATACAGAATTGCAAGAGACAGGTGACTGTATGACTAAATATATTTTTACTAAAACTCTGGTGGATACAAGCTACATAAATATATCCTGGATATTGGATGGGAACTTTTTGTTTTTCATTTGCAGAGTTTAAAAAGTACACATGATTTAATGTATGTTTGGTTTGGTTTTGGCATCTTGTTACAGCACAACAACATATGAATTCAAGGTTACTTAGTGCTAAAGCAGTTGGAGTTGGTTGGCCTGGGTTGGCTACCTTAGTATGTTCCTGGGCAAGGCACTTTGCATATTTCCTTGCATAAGAAACCTCAACAAAATTATAATTTTAATGTCAACACTGATCCACAGTACAGTAGCTTAGATAACTACACGTCTTTTCTGTAAATAAGTGAACCAGATATTTTACTTGACATTAAAGAGGGAGAGATTGATTTTGGATACTGAAATGTATCTCATAGTGCTAAAAATCATATAATTTTAGACCAAAACACTAAAATGCAAACGAGCAAACTGTAACTGATGGTGCAATGGTGTTTGTCCTTTGTTGGAAAATAAGAAAATCTCAACATCTGAGATTCCAATGTAATTATCACAGAGACAAAGAGAAAGAGGCTAATCTTCAAATAATGATGATTTTCCCACTCTAGTATTCAATTCAAAAACACCATAATTGACTCAAATATATGGACACCAAAAAATAAAAACTTCTTCCTCTGTCCGGATAATTTGTGTACTAATGAAAATGATTGATTTTCTGAACTATTTTATCCAGAAAATTAATATCTTTATTGTCACGATTGTGTATCAATACACCCTGTAAGTACAATGTTTATTTAGTCAAAGTATCAACATGCACAGTATAAGAAATTGTTACAGTGAGAGAAATATCCTAACCATCATGGCCACATCCAAGTATTAGACACTGACAGATAACCATCATGGCCACATCCAAGTATTAGGCACTGACAGAAAAGAACACAGAAACAGTCAGGTACTGTTTTATTTCAAACCAAACAACTGGGACATAGCAAATGACAATCAGTGCACTATCCAAAATGCTGGAAAGTTGTTTCACTTCAAAAACGGCACTAAATCATCAAGATTTTGAAATGTAATATATCACATGCATGTTTCCACCTGAAGCCTTATTCAGCAAGACTTGGAATACCTGATGCAAAAGATATGTGCATACTGTGTGAATGGTATTCAAATTGTGAACTTGATGCTAACTAGAACATTGAAATGCGAACTGACCTTTACACATGGTTCCGTTCCAATGGACATAGCTGACAATCAGGATGAGTCATGAGTTTATGTAACTTTGTCCACTCAACCAGTGGCAAATCTGAAAACCCAAAGGAAGCAAAAATTTGGAAAATGTCCCTCCAACAAAACAGAATAAGCCAAACAAGGATGCAAAGTATGGCGAACATTTAAAGAACACTTTTTTTTTTTTAATTCCATGGGTCAATCTGATTGGGAGACAAGAAAATTATTGTGTGACCTGTATGAAGTTTCCTGATTAAGGTGATGGATCAGGCGACTGTTACCATTGTACATACAACTTAATGTTTGACCCGATTCATGCTCTGCAAGAAGCAAAGAACATTTGTAACTGCTTTTGTATTGAATTTGATGTTCCTCAAGCCCAACTCTGACCTGTTAACCCTTTGACAGTGGGATACGACTCCAGTCGTACTTTACCTTTGCCAGCGGGATACGACTCCGGTCGTATGTTCACTAAATTTCCTTACCAACATTTGCAGACACGTGTTTAACTGTATAAAACATCATCCGTTTACGTGTACTCTTTTGAAAAGAAGGAAATAAAGGTAGAAGGTACACATGTTGTTGCATGATTGTGTTTAAAAGACCCCAAAACTGGTAAAAATTTGATTTCAAAATCGAGTTTTAACATGCCGAGATAAAATATGGCGGTGATATTCTGAAGAGGGAATTGAAGAGAGTTATGTGCTTGCTGAATTATTTGAAAATAAAGAGATAAAGACCATTTTACGTGGAAAATTGACATTCTAGCCAGTGGAGATCGCTATCTTTACTTCTTCAAAATGAACGGCGCTGATGATAACTGGTTATTTGAAAATTTGATTTCAAACACGACTTTTAATGTGTGGAGATCGACATGGCGGACAGCACTGAAACAGCAATTTACGGCAGTGATGTGGATGCCGATTTTGATGAAAATATAGACAATTTTGTGGAGAAACTTTATGTTTTAAGCAGTGCATATCGTGAGCTTCACTTCGACGAAATGAACGGAGATGATGAGAACTGGTTAGTAGAAAATTTGATTTCAAAACTGAATTTTAACGAGTAATTAAAAATGGCGGACAGTACTGAAGCGGTCGTGATGCTGATACCGATTTTGATGAAAATTTAGACAATTTTGTGGGGGAAATTTATATTTTAGGCAGTGGGGATCGTTATCTTGGTTGCATCGAATGAACTGAGCTGATGACAAATAGTTAATTGGTATTTTTGACTCGGATATTGACGATGATGAAGACGTGGATGCTTTTCAAGCTAACTGGACATTTTGAGAACTTCACTTCTCATAAAGTTCGCACATATACCGATGTTGAGTGTGTGCATAATATTATGAAAATTTCCTGCATCCCTGGAAATGGACCAAAATACACCCAATATAACTCTTATATTATTACATTAAAATTTATTGTGGAATAAAAACACTGAACCAAAATGAAAAGCTTTGTCGACTTACCAGTAAGGATTTTTCTGTTTTTTATTCTCCAATTCTCATGCAAGTAAATTTAATAAAATTGTAATAACTTTAAATATTCTTGATGGATTTTTATTATTTTGTCACCTTCTTAAATGGTATAAAATTCCCCCCATTTCATACAATTACATAGAGGAGGTAAAATGAATATTGCAGATAGGAAAATTGCATTGAAAGTAAGTTATTACAAAAAAATGTAAAGCATTTATTTTTGCTTACATGACTTTACTTTCAACTGAAGTTTTACGTCTGAAAATTTTCAGTCAAGAAATATATGACCTTAAGGAAAATTTTATGCTTTTTAAAATGGTATACAACATTGAAAAATAATTTCAAAAAATTGTACTGTAAAGCCAGATTAACCAACGTCACTGCATTCTCTCATGCTGCATAAACCACTGACTGAAAAATTTCCAGTTCTATAAAACAGCCTGTCTGAATGGGCTTCAGTATGAAAAGGGTTAATATGTATGTCAGACCTGGCTCCCCCAGCTGGTGACAGGTCCTGGACCTGCCACCCATAGACACTATTTTCAAACCATGCTGCTCTTTATTCAGAATAAGTCAATAAGTAAATTGCAGCTTAGCAATGCTTTTTGTATTTAAAAAAAAAGAATTTATGTAATTAATTGGGGTATTATCCTGCTATTATTGTGTTTATTTTCTTATTATTTCTAGTTTGGTTCTATAGTTCAGCTTGGACATAATTACAGTAAACAAACTAAAATTCAGAAATTGAATAGATTAAAAGTTGAATGAACACGCTGACAATATTTGCAACAACCCTAGAATTAATATGAAAGGCTCATAACAAACAGAAAATAATTTGGATTTATAACTTTTTAAGGCAAAAGCTCTTCCACCTCCAAAGTTCAGAGTAGATAAAGAAGTTCTATCAGGAATACCTGTTTAAAGCCATTAAAAATATGAAGCCACATATCAATAGCAATTGATGCAATTAGAGATAGATTTTGTAGCCTTGGTGATTTTGGGAGATATACAAGGCATTATTGATAGAGATGATGTGTTCGGCTTATGCATAATTCAGCACAAGTTAAACAAGAAAAAGAAAGAAAACTATGAATAAAAAGATATTCTACTTTTATTAAACTAAAACTAAGATGCACAAAAACTAGAGACTATTTATTGTACAGTAAAACAATCTTATTTATAGCAGATACTCATTTCACAACTAAGTTTGCATAATAGTAGGCATTTCTGTTCAATTTCAAAAGATGATGATGATGGATATCCAAGAGAAATTAGCCGCTACTGCAATATGGGAAAAAACTTTTTTTCCATCAGCACTTACTAACTTGTCCCCAACCATTTTTCTGTACTGTTTGTACATGTATAGCTTTAGGCATTTAACCTTGGATTATTATTGCTTTTATTTCTACTTCCAAGTCCATAGTTTGTTCAGGCGACTTTAAACTTTGTTTTGGTTCCCAAAGATTCAACATCATTTGGATGCTTATGGACACAGTTTCAGTAATTTCACATTGTTGCCTTAAAATTGCTAAACCTTGTATAAATACGCATTTTGTATATGTTCTTTGGCGACGAAATGTTTTATTTGTACTCATGCCAACTCCTTAAAAAGGATAAACTCATGCCAACTCATTAAAAAGGTTAATCTCATGCCAACTCCTTTAAAAGGATAATCTCATGTCAACTCCTTAAAAAGGTTTATCTCATGCCAACTCCTTAAAAAGGTTAATCTCATGCCAACTCCTTAAAAAGGTTAATTTCATATCAACTCCTTAAAAGGTTAATCTCATGCCAACTCCTTAAAAAGATTAATCTCATGCCAACTCCTTAAAAAGGTTAATCTCATGCCACTCTTTAAAAAAGTTAATCTCATGCCAACTCCTTAAAAAGGTTAATCTCATGCCAACTCCTTGAAAAGGTTAATCAGGTTACAAATGTAATAAGTTAGTAACTAAAATTATCATAAAACATTATTTGCTTGCTATTCAGGAACTATTTTGCAGTACGTGTAATGTGGACTGAAAGAATGGACTGTACCAGATGAAGTTGTATCTGTGTCAACTGAAAATAAGCATACAAGTTGAACTCCTACCTAAAATATTAAGTGATTATGCATTTTTCATCACTTTCATCCTTCAACTTTGTAATATATATCTTGCCAGATGACCAAACCAGTGATCATAAGTATATTTTTTTTAACTGTTGGCAAAAGAATACAGCAGTGTGTGCTTTGTAGAGTCTGCTTAAAAACTTTAGGTCTATGGTAACGGTAAACGTGTCTGTCTTGCTTCTCAGTTCCTGGGAAAATGGGTCGCAAGTACATGTATATTTTGTACAGAAGTGCTACTCAGAGGCTGGACTGGAGATTGTATCTTTTATATCAGTATGTATATTTCATGTAGGAACATCTGTTAAGCAAAACAATGCAAAAATTACTGGGGGAATGAAAAAAGATAACAGCGTTTGTCATATTCTTTTTTTAAATTTTAACAGTTAAATAGTTCATGCAGTCATGTTACAGATTGCTTCTACATCTTTTTGTCCTGGCAACCCACTAATACTTGCATGTGATTTCTTTTTTAGTTTCTTTAAAAGCATAATCTCTTTCTCTCTCAGCCATGGTTAATTCAATCACTGTACCATTAAATTTTATATATTTTGTGAAGTACCTAAATATTCTCATTGGATTCTTTGCTTGGAAATTTATATTTCATCTCTCGCAATACATGTATGCCAATGCGCTTAGTGATGGATAGAGAAATGAACAATCACGTGAGCTGTACTGTATCTTAGAACTTGCTTTCCAACCATTTTAATAAATATACAGTGTTATTTATTTTCCAAACAAGCCATAATGACAAAACTTCTTTTAAAAAAAGAAGTAAAATTAGGAAAGAATTAGTCAGCAAATGCACCAACTTAATCTACTTGTGTGTTTTTTTTTATTTTTCTTACACAGTTTAGTTCTCAGTATCTGGTGGAATGTTCTAAGATACTTTTGTTGCAGTATGCTCAAGATAAATATTTTACTTTTGTCAGGAATGGTTCACTGACAGTGCTCGGATGATTGCAATGATATGTAAACAACCAGTGGAATGGGTCACTCCCCTGAATTTGCCAGTGTTCCAGGGATACTGCAAGTCACTGGGCAATAAAGATAAACCTCAGGGATACATCGACAGTTTAATGTAAGCATTTTATTGTAGTACTACAAATTAAAGCAGGGTCTTCATCACTTTTCAGCCTGAGAGTCTCAGAATAAAAGTAACATTTGCAGTACATTTTAAGACATTATAAGACTATGTTGGCAAGTTCTGTTAAATTGAAGTCCCTGTCAGGATGAGAGGACAAGTAGCTTTCCTGAGCCCTGCTACTTCCATGATTCTAGCAAACAGCATGAAATATAGGTCACAGAGACCTCTTTTGCAATAAGGGTGTAGTACTGATCAAGATGTAAGCCCTCAAAAAGTTTCATTATGCTATGCTGGGCTCGAAGTACCTATGAATTTTCTTTAGCTATTGGAAAATTTTAGTTTCCATTTCAAATATTAGGTCACCAAGCCCTAATAATTTGGCTTCCTTCGACACTGAGAGCAGAAATCAATTGAGTGTATAATTTAATGATAGAAGATGACAAAAGGGACAGTTTTGCTTTAGGCAAATTAAAGAGAAATTATAACAAGAGCCCCTCAAAGGCACTGATGCTCTGCTGGTTGGAAAGAATTTCCAGTAATCCAAAATAAGTCTGTTTCTTTTATCTGCTGCAAAGCATTAAAACCATCTCTATTATTCCTGAAGAGGTCCAACATACTAAATTTGTTAACAAAAATATTTTCTTATCTTTTAAGATAAATGTTCACAAAATACCTGTAAGTACAGTACACAATTCAGACAATCTTAAGATATAAGCACACGTGTAAAATTTGGTTGCATCTATAATATTTTTTGAAAACGAAGAGTACTGTGAATGGCACATTATACGACCACCCGATGTTTAATAGTCCTCTATGCAGTATACAGAAATTTCTGCACAAAACCATTTTTCTTCTTTCAGTGACCTTTAACCTTTAAAACCTATCGTTTTGGGATCAAAAGGTTAAAGGTTATGAGCACTGCGACTGAAATCATAAAAATGGTTTCAGCACAATAACTTCAGTTCTGCATCACAGACGTGGGCTAAACTTTGTGGATGACTTGCACTTGGAGTAAGATACAAGCTTATTTATTTGCAAGTCTAAATTTGAACACTATCGGTGGCTCAAAAATGAAATATGGTTTCTGCACAAATATTTTAGATCTTGACTGCACCTTCACCAAAATTTGTGGATGGCTTATACTTTGGGTAAGAAAGAAGCCTAGTGATTTTGAGGTCAAAGGTCAAGTTCACTGACTGAAAAAAGAAAATGATTTCTGCATAATAACTTGAGTTTTAAGGCACGTATCTTGCCCAGAGTTTTGTGGAGGGCTTGCACTTAAGGTAACCAAGAAGTCTTTTTATTTTGAGGTCAAACGGTCCAAGTCAAGGTCATTATGACTCTCAAGAAACTTGTTTTTGCACAAGAACTGTTGTTCTCAAGTTGGTTTCTTGAACAATCTTTGTGGATGGTTTGCACTTAGGGTAAGAAAAACACCTACTGATTTTGGGGTCTAAAGGTGAAAAGTCAAGGTCTTGGTAATTCTAGTAACAAAATAATTGTTTTGCACAGTAAACTTCAGTCAGGACTGAATACAGGTCAAGGTCATGAGACCCAATAATTTCCAGTGTCAATTATGCCCTACTAGTAACTACATAGCAGACTATTAAACACCGGGGCAGGTGTATAATGTACCATTCACAATACTCTTCAGGGCTGAGCAAATATTTTTTTCATCCACTAGTCCCGGACTAGCGACTTGGAAAATTGTACTTGCCCAACTTCAAAAATGAATAGTCCGGGACGTCGGGCTATGGGATTTGCTCAGCCCTGAAGATGATTAAGAAGAACCTGCAAGTCTTCCCTCCCACGTTTCAACAGAGCTGACCGCTCATGAGGAAAGTGCCTGTAGTCAAATGCTCTAAAGCATCTCAAAGGTTCATTACTGTCATTTAATCAGTTCATAAAGGACTCGATGGATTAAAATCATAGTGAGCCGCTCTTGAGGATCTGGCTTGAGTAAACACAATGCAACAAAGTCGCTTAACACACTGCTAATTGATCATACTGGCTTTCTTTTGTTTGACGTCGTTTTGATTTGCCGATAATTTGGTCGCTTAGCTCAATATGCAGTCTAGCGGTAACAGAACGTGCGCATATGTCAAAATTATCACTGGCCACAGTTATGTGTTATACAGAATGTAAATGTATACATGAAGAGGGGTAGAATCAAGTATTCAGTATGCCCGGAGGGCATGATTGGCCAAATAAAGGTAGATATAGTGATTAAAGCACGAAAATAAGGACTTGCCCAACTTTTTTAAAAAGCACTTGTCCCGGACTAGCGACTTGGAAAATTTGACTTGCCCGACTTCAAAAATGAATAGTCCGGGACGTTGGGCTATGGGATTTGCTCAACCCTGCTCTTGTAAAACATTTTTCTACCCCTGATAGGAGAATCAGGTATCTAATAACCACTCCTTAACATATGGTGGTCCTGTTTTATGTCAGAAGAAATGTACAAGTGCACTAATATTTCAGAATTAGCAATATATTACTTGCTTTACATATCAGCATTGTTTCACTGATGTCAAATGACCCTAAGTTATGTTTCTAATTAATTTAAAGTCTTGAATGTGAGTTCAGATTTTATCCTTGGAGGCCTTCTTGACTACAGAGTACAAATTAATCGCATTGCTTGTAGTACTGGAGTCATGCATGATATTTCTGTTATAAATTTTCACCCAATTTTGATGGAGGTTTTATAACCAAACTTAGCTAGTGCAGGCTCCAAAAAGGTAGATGGGTAAAGAAAATGTGTATGCCACTACCCGTTCTTTAAATATGGCATAGATAATCATTATGATGAAATGGTAATATTCAGAGTGGATGAATGTCAATTGTGTGAGGCTTTCAATGGAATATGCCATTTTTGTCTTGACCAAGTTGTTTTTTGACACTTTTTATATGTCTGCCATAAGGTGGAGTGTATTGTGTTATGATGTTCATCCATCCATCTGTCTGTTCAGTCAACCATATGTCTGCCACCAATATCATTTCTGCACGGTAACTTGAGTTTTCCATCATCTGCTGTTACCGAACTTTGTGGGTAGTTTGCGTTAGGGTTAAGGAAGAAGCCTATTGATTTTGGTGTCAGATGGTCAGAGGTTAAGGTTATTGTGGCTGAAAAAAAAGGAAAATGGTTTTGACCCAATAACTCAAATTCTCTACCATCTTTATTTACCAAACTTTGTGAATGGCTTGTACTTGGGATAGAAGAATCCTATTGTCTTTCGGCCAAATGATCAAAGGTCACTGTAAATGAAGGAAGCAAAATGGTTTCTGTACAAAAATTTTAGTTCTCCATCTTCTACAGTCACCAACTTTGTGGATGGCTTGAGCTTTGGGTAAGGAAAAAGGCTATTGATTTTGGAGTCGAAAGTCATAGGTGAAGGTAACCATTGCTGAAAGAATAAAAATGATTTCTTCAAAATAACATTAGTTCTACATCACATACCTGGACCAAACTTTGTAGGTGTTTTGTGCTTTGTGTCAGGAAGATTTATATTTATTTGGGGTTCAAAAGGTCAAAGGTTAAGGTCACTGCAACTGAAAGAAAAAAAAAGATTTTTGCACAATAACATTAGTTCTACATCACAGACCTGGACCAAACTTTGTGGATGCTTTGCAGAAGCTTAGTGATTTGGGGGTCCAAAGATCCCGCTCACTGTGACTAAAAAAAGAAAAATGGTTTCTGCACAAAAAGTTTAGTTATTTACATAAAAGACTATTAAGTATGGGGCAGACATAAAAGAGTTCACATTACTCTTGTTGTAAATGTTGCAGTCTTAATTGTGAGCTATGGATTTTATTATTTTTTTCAGGAAACCAGATACAGTGAAACAGAAAAATGCATTCCCTCCCAATTACATCCATTCCTTAGACTCTACCCACATGATGCTGACCTCCCTTTACTGTCAGAGGTGAGTATCCCATCAGTCATTTAATTGGAACTTTATTTCAGTTTCATTGGTTGTTATTGGATAGCTTGTTAGTTGCATTCAAGACCCTTGCCATTAAAAAAATTTCCTAATGTATCACACAAAGTCTTTTGATCAAAATTAAATTAGGCAGCTTTATAATGATGTACCGCCAAAGAAAATTGTGGACTTTTTAAGGAAATGCACTTTATATATAAAAAATTTGGCCCTATACTTATGGATTTTATATTTATGTACTTTTATGTTTACTTTATATAACAAATTTACATAATTTTAATATTTTTACCATTTAGCTTTTATCTTGTTATTTTTGTAATACTACATGTTTATCTTTATTTTTGGAAGGGTTTATCTTTCTATAGTGGGTGGGGTGGGGGTTGCAATTTTGTATCACATTTTTAGAACTTTTAATTCATTAACCCCTGAGCTAAACAGCTAGGTAGGCCCCTACAGCATACATGCAGAGGGATCACCTAGTGCAGTGATGGCCCTATCAGTACCTGCATTCCTGAGACTCAATCACAGTACTTGACTTACTGATTTTTACAGAGGGGGCTACTTGATATAAATTAGTTATGTTTTTTGCTTTGTATTCCTTCAGTTAAGCTGAAATTTGGCAGAGTTGTTCTCAATAAAATTATGTACATAATGGTATTAATTTCATGCAACATGCAGAAATAAAAAAAACTCCTCCATAAAGGTAAACAAAAATGATTTACTTACCAAATTGCTTCTCTTGTCATTAATAATCCATAAAATCTATTATGAATTCACACTGAATAATTAAAACCTTCAACACATGAATAATTCAATTTTTTATGTTCACAGAAACTCCATTTGTCATCTCTCTTATAAACTTTAACCTCATGGGAAAACTGTAAGAAGCATACAGGCATATTTTCCCTTCACTTTACTCACCTTTTTTTATTCTTAGAATTGGCCACTGAACATTTAAAAGCTAAAAAAACACTTTGAACAAACTACGAATTATGTACACTTATGCTGTTAATTTTGGGGGCTCTTTTTAAGGTAGTTACCAACCAAATGAAAAACATAAGTGACTTCATTTTCCCAAACACCAGCAAGTCTTTATTTACCGATTCTTCAAAAGATCTACATGATATTGTTTAAAACAATCCACACATAAACGAATATTACACTGTATGCACATATTTATAACTTTCCATCGTCACTTCTGTTTGCTACATTGTTGACATCTTCCCCTCTTTTCACCATTCTTAGGATAGTGTCTTCCTGTGACTGTAGCTAGCACTGCCCTATCGTTTTCCTGGTAGTCTCCAATAAGCAGTTTTGCCAGATTCATCTTGAAATTGACCATTCTGTGTGCTTTTATCCATCTGTTTTTGCTCCGCTTTACATGCTGTTCTGATTTTCTCATTATTATACATCCATTGGTGACTGTGATATCAAACAAAAACAAAAAAAGGAACAACCACCATTTTCTGGCTGTTCTGTATGTGCTATATTGTGTCCTCAGCTTGTCTGCTGTCGATAGGGTGCAGATCTGCTTCTTGTCCATCCAAACACAAGCTGTTAATTCCCCTCACTGTACCATCTTGAATTCCCCTTTAACCTTCACGTCTCTCTTCTGAAGATCCTGTAAAGGAAATCCTCTTCTGTTTGATCTTACCATTCCACGTGCATACATACCTTTCTGAAGAAGGCTTTCAAATAAATCTGGACTGGTGCAAAGGTTGTCTACATTTACTATGTGGTTTCTCCCCCAAATCTTCTGTGTTAGGTCCAAGACAACATGTGTTGCTAATCCAACTTCTTTGTTACCTGCATTCTTACCTGTGTAAACCTAAAACTCTTTGGTGTAGCCATTCACTGGGTCAGCCTCATCCAGACCTTTACTCCATACTTTGTTGGCTTGACTGGTAGACACTGGAAATAAGCTAACCGGCCTTGAAACTTGATCATGGCCTCATCTACACTTACATTTTGATGGGGGTTGTAGTTTCTAGGCAGCTGTCATGACCTGGTTGAAGTCTGTGGGGATTATGGCGACTATCATTTAGGTGAAAATATTTTGAGATCTTGTCAAACCTATCTCTCATTATCCACCTCACGGTAAGGTTTCCAATAGGACATCTCTTGACCTGTGCATGGCTGTCTTGGAGAGCTGCAGAATATTCATAAACACTCTCATTCCAATCCATACCTTAATTTCTCTTTCTGTAACATCTCTTCAATTGGACCTTATTTTTCCTCTTGAATAGAGATTTGTCTATGCTACTGTCAGCTCAATCAAAAATGCTGGGAAAAAAAGCCTGGTGTCGGTCCTGTGAATGACCTATTGTCAACGTGCGTTTTATTATTTATGATCCATCGATTACCTACCTCTTAATTTGTTTCTTCTTCTTCTTTGTTGTCTTCAAGACTCTCATTTCTATCACTCCCACTGTCGTCTATCATTTATGATCCATCGATTACCTACCTCTTAATTCGTTTCTTCTTCTTCTTTGTTGTCTTCAAGACTCTCATTTCTATCACTCCCACTGTCGTCTTCAATGGATATTTCAATGTCACATTTGATGAAAATAAAATTTTTTTAAAAAAAATTCTCCATCTGAGTCCGTAAGGTAATTTTCTCCTCCCAATGGCTGATTCCAATTGTTTTCCATCATTTTCAGAATGAAATAACTCCACTATTTTTGGCACTATTTAAGTTAAATTTTCTTTCCTTTGTACTGCAATGTTTCCTCTATTTAAGCTGAAATTCGATTGGTTGAACTGCATGCATAATTAGCAAATGGTTGTAAATCAACCAATGGTTTGTGATGTATTAACTCGTTTTGCTGGATAAAGGTCTAGACTAATACTGACACTCAAAAGCAACACCCGGTATACAAACAATGTAAACTGCACCACGTTATCGTGACACATGGGAGATGAGGTCGGTAAAGCATGACGCATTATGGGAGTGGTAGGGGTTAATGAGTTACTCAGCACCATATAGCCAGTATTGTGCTGACATACCATTAAACTATACATACTATGCCATAGTACTACACTACTTAAAGCTATTTGATGGAATAAACTACTCTTGTAGTAAACCATGTTTTCTAAATGTTAAATATATTTCCACCATAGCTTACATCATGCATGGAAATTTGATTGTATATCAATATACAACTTGCAGCAAACAGTGCATATGAAATTATTGGTTCAGTTCATCTTGTGATCAGTGGCATCCCCACTGTGTAATATCAACAGGTTTTAAACCGTGCAGGCTGCGAATCGGACCAGTTAACTACTGCTTTTTTCTTCTGTATAGTGCTTGATTATTGCAGACAGTGTGAACCCAGATCTGCCATCTCATAATGTGCATTGACATCAGGGTCTTCACCTCCTTGTTATCAAAGTTACATTAGTACATTTTAATCTGTACAATTTTTACTACCCATCCCAATTACATATCAATTGTCAGGTCTGTTTAAAATGATAATGAATCATACTGTTACTTGATTATTAAGTTGTCAAGGTGGAAGTCAAGGTTATTTAGAATCTTGTGCATGTTCAGCAGTTTGAGTCTGTTTTTTTTATATTTGAATTTCAGAGCTGGCATCAACTTTGTATCGGTCCATGACTGCTACTGGACACATCCATGCGATGTTGAAGTGATGAACATGGTAATTAGCCAACTTATGTAATCATTATTTCTGAAGGATGCATGAATTAGAGAAACTGTAATTGCATATGTTTACATAATGTGCCAGCAGATCAGTCTCCACTGTTTGCTTGAAATCGTAAATACAAAAAACAGCATAGACCCTGATCTGCCAGGGCTCATGGTCTATGCGTGTTTTACACTAACAAATATGGTAAATATGGTAGAAATAATACAGGTTTTGCTGTGTACAAGCGTTTGCCAGAGCACGGTGTTTTACATGAGCAAATATGGTACACATGATAGAGATATTACACATTTTGTTGTGTTGTATTTGTTATTTTCTCCCCAGTCCTCGCATTATTTTTGTGTATGTGTTGATTTTCATTGATTTTTAGGGTTTTTAGTACATAAATATGGAAGCAGTGTTTCTTGTGTTTCATCCCCCTAATAGTATCCAGTGTCAGGGTAAGTAATTCCTACCCTTTTATTGTTCCGGTTCATTGTTGTATTTTTATATATTACTTTCAGCATTCAGTAATACCTCAAGGTGTTGGCAAATGTGGGCATAACAAGGCAGAATGGGACACTCACACCACCTGTCTTGTGTGCATGTCACGTGTACATACGGATGGTTGCCCTATTTGTTGTTTGTGGCCCGAGGAGGTTTGGGACTTTGAGGAAAATCAGCAGATCTATAGGGCCAGTAAGAAAAATCCAGCCTCTTCCTCTTCTTCTCTGGAGGACCCCCTCTATTCTGAGAAGGGGGCTACAGCACTTTGCAGTGTTCTTGAGTTGCCTGCTTCAGTGAAAGAGGTTTCCAGAGTTAGGAAATTTATCACTTCCAGAGGAGGGTGTCTCTGAGGGAGGGATCCACACCACTTCCTGGCATAAGGAAGTTGCAGCTCCAGAAGGGAGCCCCACCTTTCTGATGCAGGGGAAGTTTGGTTGCCGTTTCACACTATTGGACCTCGAATTACAGCAAGATCTCATTCATCTGAATCAAGTTGCTCAAACAAAGACTGTCCAGTAAGGTCTTCATCATCTGACCAGGCACCAGGTAATGTGTCTAGTGTCAGTTATAGAAGGCTTGGGACACTGATCACCGGGTGATGCCCCAAGTGATATTCACAGTTTCTGTCACAAGGCAGCGAGCACTGGGCACCGGGGGGCCAACCACCAGGTATGTTGTATGGTGCCGATCTTCTATTTCTGACCACTGGTCTAGAGGAAGGGATCTGTTCAATAGCCCCATTTCTCTGTTTCCATTCAATCCCAATGGAAACAAAGTTCAAGTTCTGAGAATTGATCTGAGGGAAAGGATCTGGTTGATACCCCACCCTTTTTAATGTTTCCATTCAAACCCTATGGGGCTTGGGACTCCTACCACTCAGTAGTGAGTCAGTGATGTCTCCTTTTCTGACCATGCCACCATGGATGACTCGTCTGTGGCTCCATGGATCGGCAGACTGGATATGTCTTAGATCTTCCCTGTTTCCTGTGGCTTCGTTATTGGGGGAATGGGACGGGGACCACCCTCACCTCCTCCAGCACCAAGAGGAAATCACCAATCCCTTTCTCGAGGGAGAGAGACTTAATGGGCTAGTCCTATCTCGTCCGCAGGGGAGAAATAGAATGACAAATCCCTAGTCAAGAAGTCTCCTTCTCCCAGGATAGAGTTGAGAAGTAGTCCTGCCTCGCTTCAAGAGCAAAGACGGGACAACAAACTGTCAATTTTTGTGAACACAGACAAGTCTTCAGGAATGAGATCTATCACCTACTTCCCCCAGATATGTGTCCCAAACCTTTGGGATCATCGGGGGACTAGGATCCTCTCCAAATTGGAGAGACTTCCCAGGGCATAACCGAGGTTGTACCTGCTGTTGCTCCCTCACTCATTGATGGTAAGGGAGCTGAGTCAGAAATTGTCTTAAGGTCAAGAGGGGGTCAGACAGCAGAATGTCCCCACTTCTATGTCCCCACTTCTGTCCCCACTTCTATGCTTCAGCCCCTAGTCTCAGCCAGTAGCTACAGAGTCCATTCACCCTATTGGTTCCTTAAGCCGCCCACCTTGGATTTGGAAGGCTCCCAGGTGGGTATTTCGGCAGGGACCTTGGGTTCATCTCCCTTTCAAGGCTCTCGATGCTTTGGAACTGACGGCACAAACACTGGTTACCATAGTAAAATGCGATGGGAGCAGAGGAATGCCAAAGTCGGTTAAAGAAATAAGTTTCCTAATCGAATCAAAACTATATAATCACTTTCCGTCAACATTAGTATATTTTTCTGTTTTGTTAAAGAAATATACTCCAACTTGAATCGACTTCAGCATTTCCTGGCTACCATCACATTTCAACCAACTGAAATATATGTCAACGGACCTTGAAAATGCATCCACTTGCTTATGTCAGACTTAGATTCCATTACAAAAAAAGACATCAGAGTAAGTATAGTCCAACTAAAGCAATTATACTTTAATTTGTGGAAAAGTGTCAATATGGGCTGCCAAGTGTGTGAGATATTCATGAAAAATTGGCCTCTGGTTCAACCAGGGATCACATTACACAATGCCATTTATTTAAGCAGTAAGACATCAACCCAAACAACATAAATATCAGGGTAGATGTCTTACAATGTATGACTAAGGTTACCATTCACTTGCATGCCAGCCTTTTTTCAGCTGCTGCCTTCAGTTTGTTGAAGCAGGAATCTTTGTCTCCAGCTGTCTTGTAGAGACTGTTAGAGGCCAAAACCAAGACATTGAGACACATGCCCACTTGATGTGGAGACGCTATTCAGTGGGCTGATCCCTACAGTTGCCTCTCAAAATTTGAAGGATCAGTGGGGCCCAGCTAAACCAGTGAGGAAATGTCCCCATACCAGGAAGTCCAAGGCTCCCCTCCTAAGTGTTTTAAACAGGAAAACAGTCAGAATCAAAATCAATCTCAGTTTAAAACCCCTTGAGGAAGTCTATGGACTCCTCCCACTTCTCTAAGGAGGGAGGCACTCGCCCCAAGGGAGTCGCACCCTCTCTTGCCAAGTCCCCACTTACCAGTGTCAAAGTAGGTGCCAGATTGAGCCTTTTTGCAGAGACGTGGTTGGACCTCTCAAAGGATGCATGGATTTTTTCCACAGTAAAGGACGGTTACCAGCTTCACTTTCGAACCATCCACTTCTTTCAAGGACCCCCACTTTGTTCCACCAGTCTCAACTGGTATTTCTTCCTTTAGACTTAGCTTCTGCTTCCATAGCCTTGACCAGGATGATGGGTGCAATAACAACTCGTTCAAGGTCCTTAGGGTTTCCCATCATTCAGTACTTTTACAACTGGTTGATGCACAATATCCACAGACCTGCCTTTCTGAGGGATCTGTCTGTCTGTTAGGAGATGGTGACTCAACTAGGCCTGATACCCAATCAGGAAAAGTCGGATCTTGTCCCTTCTCAGAATTTCATTTATGTGGGGATGATTTTTGTCACTGTCAAGAAACAGTCAATGTTCCTCCTGACAGAATCACACAAATACTTGCTCTCTTAGCAAGACGAGACAAGAAGACATTGTACGCTTATCTCTATCTCACTCTCCTGGGACTTTGAATGTGGCAGCAGACTTAGTTCCTCATGGAAGGCTTCATATGCAGCCTCTCCAGTTCTTGCTTCTAGCAAACTGGAGACCTCACAAGGACACCCTGTCTACCCAGATCCTCTTAGGATCCAAGTTATCACCATTTGAGCTGATGGAAAAATCGGGACAGGTTTCTGACTGGAGTTCCAATTTGCACTCCAGAACCTCACTCCTTCCTTTACACCAATGCGTCAGATTCAGGTTGGGGATTCACCTAGAACCAGAGGAAGTAGTCCTGCAGTGCATTTGGTCTTGGGAAGAAGCTTTCCTTCATATCAACAATCTATAGATACAGGCTTATTTTCTAGCACTTCAAGGGTGCATCAAATGCATTGGACATCACTGCATCATGGTCACTATCGACACAACATCGGTCGTAGCATACCTCAGATGCTCCTTATTTCTGCTTGGAAGTTTACAAACTCATCCATTGGACAGCTTTTTTGAAGATCACTCAGAGTCTGCCACATTCTGAGCAAGTGGAATGTTCTGATGGACAGCTGTGTCCATTTAGGGATGAACAATCGTCACAAAATAGTATCTATACCAGTCGGTAGCTGAGACACTTTTTCATCTGTGGTGAAGACCAATGGTAGACTTGTTTGCAATGAAGCTGAACAACAAGCTTCCACTTTATGTCTTACCAGTGCCAGACCAGAAGGCATCGGCAGTTGATGCCTTCCGTCTAAGGTGGGATTGACTGGTCGCCTATACCTTCCCACCTTTCAGAATAATCCCTCGGGTTCTTCACCGAGTCAGAACTTCCAAATCATGGCTAATCCTGATAGCTCACCTGTGGAATTAGCAATCATGGTTCAGCAATCTCTTTGACTTAATAGTCAACAATCCCTGGAAATTACCATTGATGAGGGATCTACCATTGATGAGGGATCTACCATTGCAGCAAAGAAGGTCCCTTCTGCACAGTACTCCTCAAATTCACAGTACTCCTCAAATTCACAGTACTCCTCAAATTCTCCACCTTCACACCCAGCTCATATCAAATGATTTGTGTGCCACGACCAGTTTTCAAGCAAGGTTGCCAAATGCATCGCTCAGGCTAGAAGGCAATCGACTTCCAAGGTTTACAATGCCAACTGGAGAATTTCCTGCAATTGGTGCAATAGAAAATGCATTGATTTTATCTGCCTCCCTTTAATTGTAGTTGCATATTTTCTTCTTTTTCTCTTCAAAGAAAAAGATTGCTAAGTATCCACCATTAGGGGCCATAGAGCAGCCCTCTCTAGCATCTTAAGTTCTCAATAGACTCAACTGTAGGGTCGGACCCACATCTTTCAGAACTGATCAGATGCTTTGAGTTTCAGAGACCAGTCTCATGTTCATTAATGCTGAGGTGGAACCTATTGTGTTATTTGGTTGCTATCAGAATCTCCTTATGAACCTTCGAGTAAAGTTTCCTTCGAGAACCTTACCCGTAAAATGGTCTTTCTCCTCACTCTAGGATCATTGAGGTGAAGGAGTGGAATTCATGCTTTGTCAGTGGAAAAGGGTTGTTTACATTTCAATAGTGACTATGATTCAGTCTCTCTTCTTTGCCAACGGGGGTTTCTGGCCAAGAATCAGCTACCTTCGGTAGCTCCTGTTCCTACTGAAATCTCCAGTTTCAGTCATATATGTGCAGGGATGATCAAGACAGATACCTTTTCCCAGTTAGAGCCTTTTGGTTCTATCTGAATCAAAAGAATAAGGGTGCTAACTTTCTTCATTAAAATGGTACTTGTGATATTTCCGCAGCCACCATCTTGAGGTGGATTGTTGAGACTATTAAAATAGCTTATCAGTCTATTTCTGAGAGAGAGATCTCTTGCATGAAAATCAAAGCCCATGAGGTCAGGGATAGTGCTGCGTCTTGGGTCTTTTTTTTTAGTCATTCCTTTTTGGATGATGTCATGAAAGCCACCCTCTGGCATTCTCACTCCACTTTCTCTTCATTTTACATTCTGTCACTGGCATACTATAGTGATAATATTTATGCTTTGCATCCAATTGTATCAGCCTAACAAGATGTCAAATCATCCTTCAGTCAGCAGTAGAACATTTGACTGACAACAATGATAAGTTTACTTGACAGCATATCTTAGGCCAGCAGCCTTCCACAGGGCTGACAACAATGATAAGTTCACATGACAGCATATCATAGGCCAGCAGCCTTCCACAGGGCTGACAAATTCAGCAATGTAATAATAGCAGGTATTGTATTAAAATGTAGTTTTTATTGCAGGTAAAACTAATTTTAATTATGTAATACTTACCAAGTATTATTGCACAATTTCCACCTCCCTCCCTGCTCTGATGTCCTTCAGTCTTGGTCCAAGTCAAAGAAGGAAGATATTTTGTTTGTAAGAATGGACTAAGGTATCAGACTGGGATCATGTTTTTTTATTGTAGACCTCCAGGAAATGCAATAATAGCATGTAAGTATTACACAATTTAAATTAGTTGTACACCTTCCACCGGCCCACCATCCATCCCCACCACTCCCCAATTACATATTTAGCCACATCAGATACATAATTTATTTTTTATGCACTATTTTAACCATCTTGCTGTCAAGGTTGATACCGCTTTTTTCAATGTTAGTGTCATTCAGTGTAATCTGTAAATCTACATCTTTTCTGAAACATTGCTGGATATCTTTGCTGTTTGAAATCAGCAAATCATCATTTGTATTCTCTTTAATGTTTTTTTGTAACACATCTTGCTTTTACCTGATTTTTTATCCCATTCACACTTGTAAGAAAATGCACATTATCTCTTGATACGAACATTTTTGCTTTCATGTTAAACTCCTCATATATATCTATCACCTCTTTGGAACTGTGGAATTCAACGATGTAGTTTTGTGCCATTATTTATGTTGTGTAGAGAACAAATTCTAATTAGTATCAGCATGTCAGTGTGAAATACAGCACCAATGTATACTGTGGACCAGGTACTTGGGGGTATTTCATTTTTAAAAATGTTTGGTTTATGATCCACAAACTTTAGGGTATTTTTGTTTTTAAAAAGTTCTGGTAGTCCAGAAATTTTTTCGTATACAGATAAAAGATGTAAAAGCACAAAAATACTGTCTGTCTTAAACTGGATTAAGCTGGTTTAAAGGGGTTAAGTGGTCAAAGACCCGTACATGTCTATTATTAGCATGGAATATTGTGATACCCTCTTTCCAGCCAACAGTTTTAACTCTGTATCCTCCTAAACTGCTGGGCAGAAATTACCCAAACTTGGCATATTGGTTGCCCACGTGATCAATGAGGGGGGGTATATATTTGGGGCTCTTTGGGATCCCTGGGAAAGGGGGAAGGGGGTATCAGACCTCAATGTACAAAAAAATGTTGACTCACAATTCCTTGGTATGCTTTCAAGGAATAAGTCTTTACTGGATATGTTTATGGAATTCTTCATTTCAGCTGTACTTTATAGTATTTTAATTGTACTTTCTTGTGACAGGAAAGTTCAAACATTCAGTGCTGTTTCAAAACTTAAGGATAGGCATATGAGTGATTGACTGTATGGTGGAAATGCAGCCTGGTTATGTCTTTTTACTGGCAGATGTAAAAAAAAAAAAATAGTGGATAAAGGGATACAATATAGCACTCACTCTTGTTCTGCTTTCATAGTTTACTTTTTTGATGCCCTATTGAGAGGCAACAACTCTGCCCCTACCCCCCCCCCAACCTTTTTTTTTTTTTTTTTTTTAACTCTGAGGGGGTACAGTACCCAAACTGACTAAATTCTTCAATTCTAGATACAAGACTGCATCAGTCATATTGATGGTCAATATTTTTGGCAACCAAGTATATAATATGCCACCAGTGATCATGATGGTCACTATTTGTCTCAACCCAGTATATAATATACCACCAGTGATCATGATGGTCACTATTTGTCACAACCCAGTATATAATATACCACTAGTGATCATGATGGTCACTATTTGTCACAACCCAGTTTATAATATACCACCAGTGATCATGATGGTCACTATTTGTCACAACCCAGTATATAATATACCACCAGTGATCACAACCCAGTATATAATATACCACCAGTGATCATAACCCAGTATATAATATACCACCAGTGATCATAACCCAGTATATAATATACCACCATTGATCATGATGGTCACTATTTGTCTCAACCCAGTATATAATATACCACTAGTGATCATGATGGTCACTATTTGTCACAACCCAGTATATAATATACTACAAGTGATCATGATGGTCACTATTTGTCACAATCCAGTATATAATATACCACTAGTGATCACAATTGTCACTATTTGTCACAACCCAGTTTATAATATACCACCATTGATCACGATGGTCACTATTTGACCCAACCAAGTATATAATATACTGACAATGATCATAATGGGAACTATTTGTCATAACCTACTGCCAGTGATCACAATGGTCACTATTTGTTACAATCCAGTATATAATATACCACCAGTGATCACAATGGTCACTATTTGTCACACCCCAGTATATAATATACTGCTAGTGATCACAATGGCCACTATTTGTCGCTACCCAGTATATGCCGCCAGTAATCATGATGATAAAAATGTAATGAAGCACAGACAGAAGAATCATATAGTGAAACTCGTTGATAATGACCTCTCATGTAAGCAGATAAAAAAAGTGACCATAATAGACAAGTGGTCTCTTAATATACAGTCAAATCTGTCTAGAGTGGCCACTGTGACAAATACATGTGCCGAATAGCATTAGCATAATTATTAGTAGTAGTAGTATGTTATCCAGATACATATATTTAGTTTAGCTAGTTAGTAAAAAGAAAAATAACAAAATAATAAAATAAAAAGTTCCACTTTATTCTGTCATGTACATTAAATCATCACTTATCGGTAGAAACTGTGTGTGATTGTCAAACACAGTACTGACTTTTTGTTAGGCCAGCTGGTATAATTAGGCATGAAAACAGGTGTTCACACTTCAAACAATTGATGGATTAAGCAGTTTCTCAAACTCACCGAAATCAAAAGACATTCGACTTTTGTGGGAGACCTTTGACAATTAGGGAATGAAAAGAAGCTTCCTGCAGCAATTGTTAGTAGCATATAAACTGTAAGGGATATCTTAAGTGCAGTGTACATGTATCTCTACTCATTTGGTGTGATTGTACGTAATCTCTTACACTCCAGATTAACGTTGTTCTCAAAATCGGCCATAATATCTCACTTATTCTTAATATTCTCTTGGCTATGAGTTCACCCGACTCCCATTTCTGCTACAACTACATGTCCACCTTATCCACTGTCCAGGAAACAAATTGCTTTGATTCTCTCATGCAAGGACATAAACCACCTTCCTTTTGAAGCCGACGTATTGACACCTTTGAGTTTCACTGACAGTGTGACTGGACTACAGTTAAGTACAATTGAGATATGAAATGCTTGGAGCATCACTGCTGATACGTTTCAGTGACCACTTAAGTCAGGGTGAAACCAGTGTTTGGTTAGGATACACCTGGCCACTTATCGTTGAAAGCTGGTGACCATTAAATACAGTGCATTTATATAAGAAATTTGCCAAGGGGAAATTAGAATGACCATTGTGACCAGGTGACCGCTGAACACAGGTGACCATTAGAACAGGTTTGACTGTATATAGATGAAAGACATATATAAGTAGATTGAGATATTGAAAGAATAATTATAAAATTGACATAGAGAAAAAAAAAGATATTTGTTATATGAAATTCTCAATGTGACAGGTATAATTGCTGAAGTACATAAATAAATCAAGGTTATATTCTTCATTATTTAATATATAAAAGATGGAACAGATAACACCCATCCAGTATATGAAGTGCCCCAGTGCATAGGAGTCCATCTGACCACAAAATAATGGTTACTGGGTTCGATTAGGCAAGTGCACACTACATTTAAAAGGAGTGGTCACTGTGGAGAGCTGGTTTCACCAGGTTTGACTATTTATAGTTTAATCCATAGCTGTGATATTTTAGTTGGACATCATGTTGAACTTGACATTGTTTGCAGTTTTCTTGTCCCTTAGTTTCTTTTATTTAATTATAGGTCTGCCGGGAGCAGTTTGTTTGTCTGTACAACCAGCCAGTACTAGAAAGCTTGTCCAGGTTTATGGTGGAAAAGTACTGCAATAATAATAAGTAAGCTCTTTTTATATGTTAATGTTTTTTTTAAGCCATTGACAAATCAAGTTGCTGTTATTACAGCAAAACTTGAAGAAGAAAAAGTGTTTTAGTGCCATTTTTTGCTTGGAGTCTTCATGGTTGCAGGCAATACATTGTTCTCTCCAGGACATATCAATGGACCAGATATGTTTCAAAAATGAGTCCTGTTCAACAGCAACCGTAAAATCCTACGACAACCTTTTATTTCAATAGTTGCATTCCTATATATGTACACAAAGTTTACAAACTCATTAAAGTGGCTCCTGGACATTTCATGTGCATTGGCTTTTATGTTGTGCATGCATTTAGTCTAATGAAAATGATGGCTGTTCATGATATAATGTCAGTGATCTCCCCAGAAATTTTGGATAGCATCGGGGTACGCGTGTTTGCGTCATAAAATGTTTTACAAAGCACGCGTTAACGTCATAAAAGTGAAACAAATTAATATCAATGAAATAAAAAGAAGTGCATATATTTACATAGTATTTTTTATTTACCTATGTTATAACAGTAACAACAATGCATATCTCATTTATTTCTTAATTTAAATAAATGATATTCGTCTTTTCTTCTTTTCACCATATAAACTGACTGCAACATCACAACAATTAAAGTCTTTTAAGGGTTGTCCTTTAGTACTGATTGTCATCAGGTAGTTCAGTAACCTCTGTGACAACCTGTTCCTTAAAACACTCTTAATTCTATTCATCAAGAAGAATGACCTTTCACAATCGGAATAAATGGAACATAAAATTTTTTAATGGATGTACAAAAAAGAGACAAGTATGCCTGAATCCTAATTAAGTTCATTACCAAGGAAAAATTCTTCAGGAATCAAGACAGTGGTGTGTTTTACAATGATCATCACAGAATAAGATAATACATATTCCTTTCAATTAGGAACAATATATCAAAGTGTTTGCCATTTTTAAGCTAAAATATTGTTCAAACTTAAAACTGTTTTATTTACCAGCTGTTGAGGTAAAACTGGAAGATAAAGATTGTTCCGTTTATTACTTGGATAGACAGAAAAGAGAAATGAGACATGTAAGTTAGCAATATGGAAAACTTACCATCCGATCCAGCAATTTCCACCCAAGGGAATAACGTCTTCCATTCATTATTAAATCCCGTCCTTCGTTTCTTGATATCATTCTTTTTGGAAATCATGCTGGCTCTATCGAAATCAGAATCACTGCCACTATTCGTGACGCCAATTTCTGATTGTTGTAACCAAGCCAACATGGGGCAAGCCGGGCGCTGGGTAATTTTTTGTTTCTTGGAAGGTGGTGTGTTCTTTTTTCACAATTTTTAATTTAATCGGTGAAACTGCTTTGGCTGTTAATGAAAACGACTGACATATATATAACACACTACCAGTAGACTCCATTGTTGCTGGCCAATCACGTGACTAGGTGCAGACGAAACCCTCACCAAAGGTCGCGCACCGGCGGTCATGCAAGCCAGATACAAAGGGTAATGGTTAAGTGTGTGAGCAATTATCCTGGATTATCTTAATAAAATACCCCAGAAGAGGTAAGAACAGGTGTCATTTGAGTGGGGCTTTGAATTAGGTGACAGGATGTTTGTTTAACAGATTAATTTTATAAGGGTAGTGGGAAACATCAAAGCGTAGCGACACAAGAGCATAGCGTAGCGGCAGGTTCTAAGCGTCGGGGGTTATCGGAGTTTGAAACGATAGCGTAGTGGGCCCGCTACGGTAAAAGGCCCTCTGGAGAACATTGAATGTACAGATTGATAGATGCAAGAGTTAGCAATCAGTTTTAGGTGTTGATTATGATATTTGAATCTCTGCTTGTAAAATATATTTTGTTTATTAGGATTCAGCGGCCCCAGGTGGCCGAGTGGTCTAAGACACTTGCCTTTACAGATCACTTGCATCTCACCTCTGTCCACGTGGGTTTGAGTTTCATGTCGGCCAACATGGGTATGTGAGAAAGTTTGCCAGTGGCTTCCCATGGTTCTTCCAGGTTCTTCCTCCACTAAATATAATGGCCACCATTTATAGCATATCATGTGCTGAAAAATGGCATTAAAGCCACAAAACCAAACATTATTAGGATTCTTGGAATAGTGCAGTTCGCCTCCTTTCTTTGTGAAATAGTATGTCACATATACACAAATGCCTTTGGAATATTTAAAAGCAAATTTTGTTCAAAACAATGTGATAGATATATCAGAAATTGGAACATGCAGAGGAATTTGACACCAATATGGATTGAGTCATCTGCTTTCAGATGTCACAGTGATGAATAGATTCTAACCACATTCTGAGAACAGTTACTCACAGCAGCTACTGCCTAAGTTTGTTAACAAAAGAACTAAAAACAAAAATTTTCATATTTGTTTAACTTATTTATATTTTTATTTAAATTTTGTCAATAAGTTTTGGAAAATTATTTAAACACTTATAACATCTTTAACATTTTTTCCTATTTGAAATAAATTATGCAGGGCTTAAAACAAAAGAGCTTATGAGCGTGCATAGTCATCAGTTGACAATATAATTGAGAAGAACATTTGTTTGTGACAATATAATTGGAAAACAATATCCACGAAAAAAATACATAAATAAACAGAAGGGTGAATCTAAACTTTATAATGTAATATTGATTCTGTTCATTAGCTTTTTCATTCTGAGCAGTATTTTGTTTCCTTTTCTTGTAGATCAGAATTTAAAGATATTTTTAAAGATAATTTAAAGAATTTAAAGTTGAAGAGTTATCTATTTAACAGTCGGCTGAAATTTTTGGAATATTTTTTTTTTGGAAATTTTTCATATATTGAAGGAAACAACAAACTAGCAGGCTGTGAAAGAAAAAGAATGTTGTAGATGAAAGGAATGATGGACCAAATTTTATAGACTGCCTTCCCCTTTAGATAAATCGTGGACTGAGCATATCTTTCAAATAATGCCAATTGTGGCAGTTGTTCGAGTTGTAAATGTTTAAGTGTATTATTATTTTTATTATGGCCCCACTACGAAGCCATAGGCGCTCTTTTATATTCATGTCCATAAGTCTGTCCATCAGTAATTTGGTTTTTGTGCAAGATAACTTTACTGGGAATTGTTGAATTTTGAACAAAATTTGGTATGCAGCTTTGATGAGACCTCAGAAGAGTTTGATTTCCAGCCTTCCGTGTCATATTTAGAGGAGTTATGACCCATAATTTCTTGTCCTCCCGAATTTTTGGTTTTACAAAGCAAATCTTTACTATGGATTGATGCATATCAGCCAAATTTGGCATGTTGCTTTATATTGCTGAGACCTTGATAGAGTTAGATTTTACAGCATTTCTTTACTTCATTTGGGGTTATTTCCCCTGATTGCCCATCTTCCTGACTTGAGTTTCCACAGCATATCTATACCAAGGTTTTTGGATTTGAACCAAATTTGGCTGGTTGCTTTATATTGACGAGACTGTGAATGTGTTTTCAGCATTCCACGTCTTCATTTACAAGAATTATGTCCACTGATTACCTGTCTTGATGACTTTTATTTCACACATAACTTAAATAAGAATTGTTGGAGTTTCAAAAAATTTAGCATGTGACTTTACACTGATTAGATCTTGAATTCAGTTTGATTTCCAGCATTCCATAACATTATTTAGAAGAGTTATGGCCCCTGATTGCCTGTCCTCCTAACTTGGGCTTCCCCAGCATAAGTTTACAAAAGGATTGTTGGATTTCAACCTAATTTAGAATGCACTTTTATATTGATAAGTCCTTGAATATGTTTGATTTCTAGCATTCCATTACAGGAGTTATGACCCCTGATTGTCCATCCTCATGACTTTGGTTTCTCCAGCATTACTTTACCAAGGATTGTTGGATTTCAACCAAATTAGGCATGCAGTTTTACATTGATGGGATCTTGAATGACTTTGAATTTTCAGTTTTCTATGTCATCATTTGGAGAAGTTATGGCTCCTGATTGCCTATTCTTCTAACTCTCATGTCAGCAGCTTAATTTTACCAAGAATTGTTGGATTTCAACCAGATGTGGCATGCAGCTTTATATCAGTGAAGCTTTGAATGCATTTGATTTCCACAGTGTTCCACAAGATCATTTACAGGAGTTATGCTGCTTATTGCCCATCCAGCATATTTTTACGAAGCTTTGTTCAGTTTTAACCAAATTTGGCATGTGGTTTATTTTCATGACACCTTGAATAGGTTCCGTTTCCAGCATTCCAGGATATCATTTACAAGAGTTATGCCCACTGCTTTCTTATCCTTCTGACTTTGCTTTTGGCCACAAAACTTTGCCAAGGAAATTGGATTTCAACCAAAATTTGGCATATGGATTTATATTGATGAGACCTTGAAAGTCCTTGACTTCCATTATTCCAGAACATCATTTAATAGAGTCTAAGCCCCTGATTGCCTGTCGTCCTAACTTAGGTTTCCGCAGCATACTTCTACTGAGAATTGTGATATTTCAAGTAAATTCAGAGATCACCTTTATATTGATAAGATCTGAAATGAGTTTGATTTTTAGTGTTTCATGATTTATGGCCTCTGATGGTCCATCCTCCTGACTTTTGTTTATGCAGCATTACTTTACCAAGGATTGTTGGATTTCAAACACACAAAAAATGGAGCGTTATACTGATGAGACTTTAAAGTTTAGAAATAAACATTACCTTAATAAAGAGGACATCGTAACATTACCAGCGGTGATAATTTGATCAAAATATGTAAAGTAGTTTTAAAGTTAATAGAATGTTTAAAAATTCAGGGGACACAACTCATCATTTTCATTACATTTATTTCTGCGCTTCAGTGTCACTTTAAATGAGTTTAATTTACAGTATTCCAGGTCATCATTTAGTGGAGTTATGACCCCTGAATGTCTGTCTTCTAACTTTGGTTTACAGCACAGGGTTCTCTGTTTTAGGCCCAGCTGAGCAAATTTTAGTGGGTGGAGCCATTTGTGATGCACCTATCACTAATAGCTCATTATTATTATTATTATCATCATCATCATCATTGTTATTTTTATTATTATTATTATTCTTTCCTCAATAGCTATTATTATTATTATTATTATTATTACCATCATTATTTTTATTATTATTATTCTTCTTTGCTCAATAGCTCATATTATTATTATTATTTGCTCAATAGCTCATTAGTATTATTATTATTATTATTATTATTATTATTATTATTATTATTATTATTATTCATTGCTGAAACTTCTACACTTGTTTGTTCATGTATGAATATAAAAAAGGATACAGTTGCTGCTATGAGGATTATTAACGATACAGAAACAGTGTTAGCCTATTATTCACATTCTAACAGGACAGAATTGTTTGTTTAGAAGAAATGTGTTTGTATTGCAGTGAAACTGAGCCAAAGAAAAAGAAGATCATAAATAACAAAGTTAGGACAGTGCTGGAGAGAGTGCCAAAAAGAAGTATGTATTTTTGAATGCCCCACTATAACAGTGGTAGTATATACAGTGTTACTTTTGCCTGTCTGTCATTTCTTCTGTCCATCTGTTACACCTGGGTTAAGGTTTGCATATAGACTAGTTTTCAGGCACTGTGTTTCATAAACACATTTCTAGTTTTACCATAGTGTCACATGTATGTCTCTGATATTTGAATTGACAATGAAACCATTAAGATTATGGGTCCAGGTTGTAAAATTGCTATATACTTACAGATTTTGAAAAATAAAAACAAAATCATTGTACCCTATGTTTTTCATAATTACACAAGTTCTGTGACGTATGATG
The DNA here is from genome assembly GCA_029931535.1 of Margaritifera margaritifera. Lineage (NCBI taxonomy): Eukaryota > Metazoa > Mollusca > Bivalvia > Unionida > Margaritiferidae > Margaritifera > Margaritifera margaritifera. The sequence goes on from JAQPZY010000959.1 coordinate 748,246, forward strand.
TATCAAGAAGTAAATTGCCTTTTTGTTTTCATCATGTAGGTAATATAGATTAGGCAGAGTACATTCGTGAAACATTGGTATTAGGGTATTAAGGGAAGAAATAAAGCAATCAAAGCTGACCTGCATTCACCCATTTCCAAATGGAAGAATCCATTTACTGACTTAAAATATGTAAATTATCATGTTCTATATACTTGGCAAAGCTTTGGAAGATCAAACCCATCACACTGGGGGGTGGCATCCTTCATACAAACCTGACCCATGCATACCTCCTCAAGAGTGTATACCCTGCCAGTGTCCACTAACAACTGGACACATTTTTTTTTTATAGAGTTTATTAACTTTTAACCAGCAATACAAGTTTTTGTTTGTGAACTCATTTAAGGAACTTTATGATCCTGTGCCACCAGAGAAAATCTTGGACTTTATGAGGAAATGTGGTTTATTAACAAAATATGATCCATTATTTGAAGGATATTATACATTTTTTCAACCTTTACATTTTATTTTATATACATTTTACAGAATCTTAACATATTTGCCTTTTTCTCTTTTATCTTGTAGTACTCTATGTTTACCGTATAAACTCGCATACAACCCAGGTCCAAATGCAAAAAACATAGACCCTGATCAGTCGTCGCATAATGCGCCGGCAGATCAGGGTCTTTGCTGTTTGTTCTACTGATTAGTCCTTGCAAGCTGCATAGAACCAGATCTGTCAGCGCATTATGCAATGGCAGATCTGGGTCTATGCAGTTTGCAGAAGGTATTGGATTATATGCGAGTATATACTGTACATTTATTTAGGAGGGTTAATCTTCCTGAAGTGTTTTGCAGTTGTTTATATTTACATTTTTTTAACTTTACTTTTACATGCATACATACATAGATACATACATGCTTTAATCATATTGATGTCATATATTGATAATGAACTTTTCTTGGCTTGTCTCTAGACCCTTGTACAACAGTCACATTTACTTGTAAGTTTCTCCACAGCACTGATGCTAAAGATTTTACCTCCAGAGAGGGCATAAAGAAGTACATGTAACTTTTAATTTGCATTAATCCAAAATTATTTATATTTCTGAGCTAGGATGATTATTTTATTTACATGAATTATACAAGAAGATGTAATGACTTGTATAAAATGCTCTCCAGGGTGTTTGCATGGGTGGAGGAAACTGGATAATCTGCAGAAAGTGTCTAACCACACAGAAAGTTGCCACATACACTACCATTGCAAACGCCAGAACCAGACATTAAACCCTGGTTCAAAATAAGAGTGTTACTCCTGCCATACCTAGGCCCTGCAACCAGTGTTCAAAATTGCTGCCTACCCAGTGGCCCAAAACAAGCAATTTTTAGAGCAAACAAGTAACTTTTTTTTATTTTGAAAGTTAATTTCAGGCACTTCCTATGAATGAGTTCTGTGGTATTTGTAGCTCACCTGGCCATAAGGTCAAGTGAGCTTTTGGTTTGGTCCTTATCCGTTGTGCATCATCCATCCAACAACAATTGCTATTTTCATCTTCTCAAAAACTGCCAGATTAATTTCAGACAAGCTTGGCACAAAGCATTGGGGCATAAGGCCTTTAAAGTTAATAGAAATGATGCCAATCTGCCATCAAATATTGCCATCATTACTAAAATTATAAAAATCTTTAATCAGCTTAACCAAAACTGTGAACAGAAGTTGATCGGTTTTGAGAAATAGCAGTCTCACGTGAAGACCTTTAAAATTTGTACAAATAGTCCCGATCCACCATCAAATATAGCAACCATTACTAAAAATAGAGAAAACTAGAGAAAAACTAAACAACTTCAGCAGAAATTTACCACATTCGACAGAAAGCATTCTGGTATTAAGGGCTTTCAAATTTATAGAAATAATGCTTATTTGCCTTCAAATATTCAATTATGGCCACCAGTACAAAAAGTGGAAAATCCTTTTAAAAGACAACTACTCAAAAGGCTTTACATTTTATACAAATAATACCAATCTGCCATCAAATATGACTGAAGAGAACTAAAAACAGAATAACCATTTTACTATCTCCCAAAAAATGCTTAACAGAACTTTGCCAAATGTGACAAAGTATCCTAGCTTTAATGCATTTCAGATTTATACAAATGATGGCATTCTGCCAACAGATATTGCTGCTGTAACTAACACTATACAAACATAACACAACTTGATCTACAAAAATAACTGAACTGAATTTGACCAACTTTGAAACAAAGCATCCTGGCATCGGGGCCTTTCTCTATTGGACAAATGACACTAATGTGCCCTCAAATATGGATACAAACAAAATTGAGAAACCTTGAAACAATTGTTTTCATATCACTGGAAGAAATTTCAGCAGAAAGTATCGTACAGACCCAGATTTCTTAGTCAATTACTCTTGACTGTAGCTATTAGGCAGATATCAGCCAGGTGAGTAATCTCAGGCTCTCTTGGGCCTCTTGTTAATACTCAATTTAACTGTATTTTTGTTTATTCTTACAGGGGATTTTATTCTGGAAGATGTTCTGAAATCCACTTATTTTTTCAATTAAGATGCACCAGGATATCGTAACGGAATAATTAGTGATCATCTGAGATCAGTGAATGAGATCCTCTCATCACCATAGGTCCATTTTCAACAGGAGACACCTTACAAACTGTAATACATTGTGTGTACAAATGTTTATCTAATTGCATGAGATCAGCATATGAGATATTTGAATCCTGATTTCCAAAGATCTCTGATCAGAAGAAAGCATCCCACATCATAGATAATCTGAGATGTTCTAATTACTGTAAGGCTGTGTCTTTTATATCATAATAAATGTCATGATGTTATCAAGTGAGATCAGACTGTGAAATTCAGAAAGAAATTGCTGCATCTGTGAGATCATTGTCAAGAATCTGGTCTGAGACCTCTAAATTACCATGATATGGATGGCAAGATGTAGTGCAAGATAAAACAGTAATCTGACCAGTTTTGGGTGCGAGATTTCTTTGGAGAATAGTGCGCATTACATCTTCTGAGATATTACTGGATACCTTTCATTACAGTAGATTCAGTGTAAGGATGATATACATTTCATACTTTAATTGTGAGATCTCAATATGAGAGTATCAGTTTGGATGGGAGACATCAGACATTGAGAAAATCTCTGCAGAGGAAACTTCATTTCATATCATTTACAGTCATGACAAGGAAAGCAGATGTGATTTTTTTATCATTATTAACTTTAATCCTCTTATGTCATGGAATTGGAGAAACGTGCCTCATAATATACTCTGATAAGATCAGTTTTTCTTTTATCAGATGAGACAGATATGGGAAATTATTTCATTATGTGTTAGTTCAGAGCACCAGAGAAGCTCTAAGGTTTTGCTCTTCACTTAGTAAATGGAATAGAGGACAATGTAGAAAGCATTTTCAGAAAGTTCTTGTAACACAAATGACAATTACATATGTGTATGTAGGTGCAGAAGAGCTTCGATGATACCATTTGTTACTTCAGTGCATGTAGAGAATCAAGAACATTGTGATAGGGTGATAAACTTTTCTTTCATGATTGAGCAGCATAGATTTCATACTAGAATCTCCTAGTATACAATAGCATTCGAACAAAGGTCAGCTATGCATTCAAGATCATGGAAATGCTTGCAGTCTGGGGTAAAAATAATTAAACAGCTCATTGACTTGAGAATGCTATGACTGGACTCTGTTCCAGATATTTGGAGGGGATTTCTAATGGGGGCACTTGAGTTAGAGTTTTGAATGTACCAGATATTAAATCAAGTGACAAAAGAGTTCGGTCTGGAACATTGTTTGTTCTCCTGGTCATGGAGTAGAATAGCTTATGCAATGGCCTTTCATCCTCCATTCATTTGCACAAGTTTTTATCACAATTCCTCTCAAACTACTGGGAGGATTGCCACAAAACAATTAAAAAAACAACACATTCATCTCAAGTTGTACTTCGTCCTAAATGAAAACGGTACCCTTCTGACATACAGCATGGATGCCTCGGCAGTCACCTTGTAATCTTGTTATTTCTACTACTCCTGTACAGATGGTTATATCTACGTGGAGTTTTTACTTCAAGATTTCTTATGATCTCTTGTTGATCCTAGATGAAAATGGTGCCCCTTGGACATCCAATATGATGGTGACCATCTTGAAAATCTTGTTATTGTCACTCCTTCTGAATGGATGGTCATATCAACATGAGGTTTCCACTGAAAGACTTTTTATGACTTCTAATTGGGTCCCAAATAAAAATGGTGCTGATCTGACATCCTGTATGGCCACTATGGTGTCCATCTTGAAATTCTTCTTCAACTCCAGAATGGATGGTTGTATCAACATGGAGATTTCACTAAAATACTTATGATCTCTTGTTGGTCATAAATGACAGTTGTGCCCATCAGACATCCAATATGGCCACAGTGCCCATGTTGATAATTATGTTACTAATCCTGAACAGATAATAGTACAGACATGGAATTTTCACTAAAAGACTTATTATATTCAGTTTGTCCTAAATGAAAATGGTGCTGATCTGACATCCAATATGGCACCATGGTGTCCATCATGAAAATCTTATCTCTACTCCTCCTGAATGGATGGTCAAATCGATATGGGGTTGTCAATAAAAGATTAGTTATGATGTAGTGCCTGTCCTAAATGAAAATAGTGCTGATCTGACATCCAATATTGCACTATGGTTGCCATCTTGAAAATCTTGTCACTTTTCATCCTGATTGGGTAGTCTTATTGACATGGGGATTTCACTAATAGATTTAATATGATGTCTTGTTGGTTCTAAATGAAACGGTTCTGATCTGAAAGCCACCATAGCAGACATCCTGGAAATTTTTTAATTGCTACTCCTTCTGAATGGATAGTTGTATTTAAATGGGGGTTTTACTGAAAGACATTTTATGATTTCTAATTCGTCCTAAATAAATATGGTGCCCCTCAAACATCTAATATAACCAAACAAACAAATCCAGTCATGGATGTGGGACTTGTGATGCAAGAAAATGGATGGAGAATAGATATGCACAGTTCCAATGACCAGATTGTGTACATTTATTTATGACATAAAACTCCATAGCAGATATCCCAGTAGGAGAGATGGTTCAAAAATCTAAACTTTGAGTCAGCAAAAGGTGCAGATTTTTATAAATAAATTTTGAATTGGATAAAACACAGTTCAAGAGTAGATCCAATGCTTAGGGGTTTTACACCTCACTTGATTTGATCTTCTGGAGAGTTCTAATCAAGTGCATCCTGTTAGAATGGTTCAATACCATTGTGTTAGAATGGTTCAGTACCATTGTGACATTGAGGTATAAGAGACTCTATGCATAATTATGCAACCATGTGACTTTTTGATCAAATACCCAAAGTCTTTCAGAAAAAGGAAATGATTTTATTTGCTACATATTGTGTTGGTGCCAAATAATTTGTTATAGATGTGGAGATTTGAAGCTAACAATAAAATATTGCCTTTACACACTGCCTCTTGCAGTAAATTGACCAGGCTCACAAATACTGAGTTTTCATTGTTTGTATTATTATCATTATTATTATTATTATTATTAAAGTCTTTATATTTACATTTTTAGAACTTTACTTTTATTGGAGCCAAATAGCCAGTGTTGTGCTAATGTGCCATTAAACCTTACTACCTTTAATGCCAAAATCTGAATGCAGAAAAATATTGTATGATACAGTATTGTTTTCTAAGTTCCTGTTTAACAAATGTAATTTGAACAGTTCATCTTTGATGGACCTTGTCAAGTCAGACCCATTTTTTTTTTCTCACCTGGCCAAAGGCCAAGTGAGTATATGGTATGGCCTTTTGTCCATTCGTCCATCCATCTATCAACACTTGTTCGTGAACCCTCTAGAGATTTCAATTTTGATCGGATTTCAATCAGATCTGGTATGTAAGCCCATATCATCAAGACCTCAGACGAGTTTGATCATGAGCGACATCCATATATATTAATGAGGTGATCTTGCATCTCCTAAGGGTGGGGATCTCAAATGTTGCCAAGCTATGATGGGCGGGGGTAAGGACATACCCAGGAATCCATGCTGGCTGCCCAGATTTAAACTCTCCTTTTAATGCCAAGTATGTATATGTACTCTAAGGGTGGCACTATGAACTATGAACAGTTTCTGAGTTATGAACAAGTGCCTAGTTCCCAAAGGCAGGTAGAGGTCCAGGAGAGAATGTTGTTTGTTTAAATGACTTCCCCTTTTTATGACAAGAAAGTGATCCAGTATATATGGTCTAGGAAAGAAGATAAATTTAGCTAATTTTCCCCCAAGTTTTTAACATCACCTGATTTTTATACGTTTTAGTGGAAAATTGTACAAATTTAACCTCAGAGAAATGTAAGCAGTTACCAATTCACACCACCAAAATTGCACAATTGCAGACATTGAACAGATTTTTCCAAATGCTGAAATTTTCTCATATACTGCATACATTAAACTGTGAAATCTTTCATAGTGTGGAAGTAAATGGACAATTTTGTGGGGTCACAGTTATCTTTACAGCCAAACAACAATGCTGTTTTTATACACCCAGCAAAAGGCGGAGCATATTATGATATGATGTTGTCCATCCATCCATTCAACAGTCATTTATCAGTTTCTCTTTAGCACAATAACCGGGTTGTCCACCATCTACATTTACCAAACTTTGTGAATATCTTGCACTTTGCGTAAGGAAGAACCCAACATCCCAAGGCCAAAGGTCAAGGTCACAGTGACTGAAGAAAAAAAATGTTTCCACACATTAACATTAGTTCATCACAGACTTGGACCAAACTTTGTCGATGGCTTGCACTTGGGTAAGAAAGAAGCCTATCAAATTTGGGGTAAAAAGGTCACGGGACAAAGTAACTAAAAAAAATATAAACAATGTCTGCATAATAATATTAGTTCTGCATCACCGACCTGGACCAAACTTTGTTGCTGGTTTGCATTTGAGTAAGAAAAAAGCCTATTAACTGTGCGGTAAAAAGGTCAAAATCATTGAAAGAAGAAAAAAGATTTCTGCATTAAACAAAACTCAGTTATTGGTTATAAATCTCCAAAGTTTGTGGAATACTTGCATGTTGGATAAGAAAGATGCCTATTGAAATTGGGTTCAAAAGGTCAAGGTCACTGTGACTGAGATAAGAAAATTGGTTTTTACATATTAACTTAAGTTCTGGACATTGTACTTTGACCAACATTTGTGGAGGGCTTGCACTTAAGGTATGGAAGAGGCCTGTTCGTTTTTCTGGTAAAAACAAATGTCACGGTCATTGTTGCTCAAAGACAAATTTTGTTTTCAAAATAACTTTTGTTCTATGGCAAATTTCTTGACCAAACTATGTGGATGGCTTGCTCCAAGGGTAGTAAAGAAAGCTATAGTTTCTGGGGTCTTCATGTCAGAGGCAATATTGAGTCTGATAGGAAAAAATGGTTTCTGCGCACTTAGTTTATTCCAAGATCAGCTACCGTGACCAATGCTCAGGGTCATAGAGACTCGTTGGCCCTACTAGTGCCTACAAAGAGAACTATTTAAAGCATGGTGGGTATATACTGTGCCATTGATGATACTCTTGTTGATTTTACAGTATAACCCTAACAAGGAGACACAATATCTATCATATGATAAAATATCTACTCATGAACTTTTGAAATGCATTTAATTTCTTATGCAGATTTTTTCTTATGCTCTAACTTGACACACAAATGGGGATAATGCCATGACTATCATAAGGTCAGTTACTAGTAACACTGATCCAGGTTTTTACTGCACTGGTGTGTCCACTTAAGTTTCGGACTGTACAGATAAATTCCAAAGAAGTAATTATGTGCTTATTGTTTATTTTTACATGTGCAGAATTCACAACAAGAAACAAGAACTTATAAAAAGATAATGTAGAGATGGTATTTCAGAATTCAATCTAGGCAGCATTTTTGTGCAAAAAAATCATTGATGGCCCACTCTGAGATGAAAGACATGTCCACATAGCGCAGTTTCAAAGTAATCGATGCAAATCTCACATGTTACTTAATCTACATTAAACCTGACTATCTTGGACAAGCCAGCCATCATCAAGATCTAATTTTGCTGTGAATCAAATGGTGGATACTCCCCTTATTGAATGTGGCAAGAATGCAGATAAAGATTTTCCTCCAATGAAGAAAATATTTTTAATGTCAATTTATTTACATTGTTTATTATAAATTGCTTAGTGTGAACTTACTTTACAAAAACAAAATCACGTTCTATTTTAAAAGAAGAGAAACCGCATAAAATATTGGCCCTTTGAAACTTGACCTGGCTTCTTGAGAAAATGTCAAGGGGCCATTGGCCCTATATCCCTGAATCCTAGATTGAACCCTGGTACTAGTATATTTTTTTTCTGTTTACATGTCAACATGGCCCTGATCAAGGAACAATTATGAAACATTGCATGACAATAATTGCTTCATAAATAGCTATTTAAAAGTTAGCAACAATAAATAGTTTGTCAGGATCACACAATGTGTTATACAGTGCATAGTAGACCCAAATCTTGTATGCCTAATGCCTTGTGAATAAAGTTATTGCTGAAATTCTCTCAATTAAGATCCTATGAATTTAAACTCACTGAACATCGTGCTATATAGGGCTCTTTTTAATTTCTGAATCCATGATGGATTAACATCAGATGGATTCGTAAATATGCCTGCCAGCAAATAAGCCCAATTGATATGTTCAAAAAAATACACGTAGCAATTTACTTACACACCAATCTGTGATTGACACCTTAGCCAACTGGAACTGCTGTAACAAAAAGACCGTGCCCTGCCTTCACCAATATGAAACAGAAGGTTGGTTTTGCACTGGTCTCAGTTTGCCAATCAGGTTCTCATGTGAATTTCAGGTACATTTGCATCAAAATGGATGCAACACCTTCCAAATTTAATTTACTCCATGCCTTGATGTGGGGTAGTAATTTATTATGACTATTATTAATTGCTAGATGTGGCATTAGGCCATTAAAATGAGTGCAAAACCATGCAACACTCTCGGACTCTCACTGCATATGTTTTCCAGTTAAAGGTAAGAAGTATGGACTTCTTTAGTTTACCGAGTCTCAATTCCCTTTAAACAAATTCCTTTAGTCTGATTATGCAAAGGATGTCATTTGGGTGGTGAATTGTTAATGGCCACTAATTTATTGTATCTCCATGATAATTTTATCCACTGAGGTACAGAATTCACATATTAACTTTTCCATAAAGCATGCTTTGGCTCTTTTCGAGCAGTGAAAGATGATTTGCACACAACCAGAGTTAGTTCTTTGGCACACTTTAGCAAGAGCTATTTCTATTTCAGTTGGACAAAATCTCACATTTCCCCCCCCCCCCCCCCCCAGGTTGGCTGCCTGGGTATGTCCTTGGGAAAGGCACTTGGCTCCCATTTCCTCAGAATGATACAGCCAGTAATGTGTTAAAAGTGCCACACACACATGCGTACAAAAAAAACATTTTTATTTTATTAATACAATATCTGTCACTATTGCCTTCCTTAGCTTCCAGGACACTTGTCCTCTTGTCTGAGTGCACAATACCAACTTCCCAATATATGGAATGTTCTATAAATCTAGAACAGAAGGCGCCAGAGACCAGAGCACATGTCCCTGAGAAGGGAAAGCAACAATATCACTCTGGACCATCTGACGGAGGCTCGTCCATCAGAGTGTCGTTGTCTCTGACTGGTCACATGTCAATGGAGTTCAATCATAGATATGGGGACAAGGAATCAGGTTGATTCCCCCGTCTCCATTCTGCCAATCAATCCTGTTGGGAATAGGGAGTCGGCGTATACTCGTCCGACATCAAATCGGACCCCCCCCCCTTTCCTATGTTCTCTTTTAATTCCTACGGGATGTGGGGACATTCATTCCAGGGAAGCAGATCTTCATTCCCAATAATGGCACCATGGATACCCATTCTTTGGCCTCCGAGCAGATCAGATATGGCAGGTCACAGACCTACATCTTCTGCTCATGTGGAGTCAAACAAAATGGAAGGGGTCCGGTCCCTTCCCACCAGATGATTGAGGAGGGACGAGAGCATTCCTATCCCTGTTCCCCTAAACAGAGAAGCCCTGGTTATCCGAGTGGTCAAAGGCGCTTGCCTTTACAGATCACTGACATCTCACCTCTGTCCGTATGCGTTCGAGTCTAGGCTCGGCCAACATGGGTATGTGAGAAACTTGACAGTGGTTCTTCTGGGGGGCTTCCCAGGTTCTTCCTTTTCCAAATGCACTGGTCGCCACGTATAGCCTATCATGTGCTGAAAAAATGGCGCTAAACCCCACAAAACGAAACCAACCCCCTAAAAAGTCTGTGGGTAAGGGTGGTCCCACCACTCCCCATGAGCAGTTGCGGAATGAGGATACCCCTATTCCCCAGTCTCCCTCTCGTCAGAGAGACGCTGGGTCGGGAAGTCTCGTCTCCCCTCAGAAGCGGAAGCAGGACGATGACGTCCCTTCAGCATTGGTGGACTCGAGCGAGTTCGCTGAGGAACAGGCCGAGACAGTCCCTCCTCCTCCCTTCGGGTCCCATTCCTCGTCCTACTTGTCAGTTAAGGCGGCGGAGAAGAAATAGATTTGGTCTTTTGATAATGTGGCAAAAGAAGTTCACTGCCTTGTACACCGGATTTGTGTCCCAAGGCTTCAGGCGTGGAGGGCAAGAAAATTCTCACCAATCTGGAGACACTTTTGGGGGCCTCAGCACGACAAGATTTCATTTTAGCCCTCATTCGACCATGTTAAGGGAGCTATCCCAAAGGTTTTCTAGAGGCCAGGAATTCAACATTCAACACATGGGGTAGTCTGTCCCCACCCCCACCCCCTCTCCAGCTACAAGGTTCACTCTTCTGCTTGGCCTCTTTAGCCCCTCCCCCCCAACACACACACACAGACGCTGTGGAGTTGCAAGTGGAGATTTCGATGGGACCTGGGCTTGCCTTCCAATCAGTATGCTGGAGGTGCTGAAGTTTAAAGCACATATGCCTGTAACCATATCCTCACATGCCGATCTTTTTTCGGCAGCCACCAGTAAAATCTTTGTTTCCAGATGCACTGCAGCGCTTGCTGGAGACAGTTGCCAAAACTTTGAGGCATGCTTTGTCAGTGTCCATGCCGCTATCAGCGGAGCTGTTCCATCTCCGCAGGGACGTTGCTCATGACACTTCGAAGGTCTTACACGTTACTGGATCACAGTAAGAACATTCTTAGGACTTCTGTTTTGGAAGCGGAGACTCTCTTCGGAGGTCTCATTCCCTCCATGGCATCTCAGGACCTGAGGGACCAACATCACTGGTCCATCGCAGCCGCTCCCGGCCTGTTGAAACCAGCCAGAAAGCATTATCATCCTGTCCACACCTCTGGGCCTTTCTCAGAGGTCTTTAAAAGAATGCAGCATCATCAGTCCAGGAAGCAAGATCAGTTAAAGCCTCGCCCGTATTTAGCTAGAGGAGGTTGCCAGAACGGTCAAGGGAGGAAGTCGGTGGACTTCTTCCTCTTTCTCAAGGAAAAGGCTGGCGCGGCCATAGGGACTTGAACCCTCTCCTGCCGTGCATCCCTCTTCCCGGGATTCCTGTGGGCGCTCAGCTATCCTCTTTTTCCAGAGGTTTAGTCAGTCATAACGGAAGATACTTGGGTCCTTTCTATACTAAAGGAATTATACCGGGTCGGTTTCTGGGAACATCCTCCACTTGCACCTCTTACAAATACACGCAGTCTTTTTCACCAGTAAAACTGGCTCAATTAAGGGAAGAGGTGCACATCCCTCTACGAAAGGGTGCAGTAGAGAGTGTGGCAAATGACTAGTCTCCAGATTTCTGCTCTCGGATTTTCCTGGTATCCTAAAAAGGCGGAAAGTTTCGGCTTATAATCGATCTTTTTGCCCAAAACACGTTATTTCATGAGGAACCATTAAAGATGGAGACTATCACCTCAGTCAGGAATGCCACAAGGCCCAACGACTGTGCAGTCTCCATCGACCTTCAGGATGTGTACCTTCACATCTCAATTTTTCCTCCACATAGGAAATTCCTCCGGTTTTGCCTGGAGCTGGAGGTTTTCCAATTTCGGGCTCTGACGTTCGGCCTAGCGTCCGCTGCCAGAGCTTTTACCAGGGTGATGGGAGTAGTTGCTGCCTACACGAGGGTTCTGGGGATCCCAATCTTCCAGTATTTTGATGACTGGTTGATGCATGATGGCCTGAACGAGCTCCTCTTGCAAAATATATCCCACTGCAGCTCCACAGTGACCCGTCTAAGACTCATTCCAAACCTAGAGAAATCGGAGCAAATCCCTTCTCAAGCTTTCTTTTACAGGGGGATGCATTTCCAAAACCAACCTTGGGCGAGTTCATGTTTCACTGGATAGGATAGACAGAATCCTGACTGTTTTGGCGGCTCTTCAGGGCAAGATATCGTCGGCTTGCCTATATCTATCCCTCCTGGGGACCTTGAACTCCTCTGCAGTTATTACTTCTGCAGAACTGGAAACCGCACAAAGATCCACAGTCAGTTCGGATTCCTCTGGGGTCAGAATTTCATCAACATTTGAGTTGGTGTGTCAATCTGGACAGGTTTCTGGCCGGAGTCCCAATGCACGCCCCTGAACTCCACTTCTATCTGTAAACGGATGCATCAGATTCGAGTTGTGGCGCTCACGCTCACTTGGAGTCAGAAGGGACAATTCTTCAGGGTTCATTGTCCTGGGAAGAAGCTACCATTCACATAAACAATTTGGAAATGAGGGCACTTCTTTTTTGCCCTACAGGGGTGTGTAAACAAAACAAGGAGTCCTTGTGTGATGGTCTCCTCCGACAACACGTCGAGAGTAGCGTACCTCAAGCGACAAAGAGGTACATATGCTCCTCTTTGTGTGGAGGTTTGAACCTCCTTTGCTAGGCAGCGGGGATTGCCCTTAGTGTTTGACACATTCAGGGCAAGAAAAATACTATGGAGAACAGTCTGTCCAGGAGAGGCAAAGTAGTCGTCACGGAATGGTCTCTGCACGAATCTGTGGAGGAGTCCCTGTTCAGACTGGGGGGGGGGGGGGCCATAGTGAAATTGTTCGCCATGAGACTGAACAACAACCACCCCTTGAATATCTCCCCAGTTACAGATCAGAGGGTCTGAGCAGTGGATGCCATCAGTCTAAGGTGGGATCGTCTGTTCGCTTACGCCTTCCCGCCTTTCAGAATGGCTCCTCAAAGTCAGGACCTCCCTTGCTCATTTGATTCCGATGGCCCCTCTTTGACCCGAACGATGGTGGTTTAATGATCTACTCGACCTGTTGGTAGACCAGCCCAAAACATTATCTCAGAGGAGGGACCTGCTGTTGTAGCACAGGGGTCTCTTATCTACAGCAGCGCACAGATTCTCCACATTCACGCTTGTTTCATCTCGCACAATCTTTCCGCCAAAACACGTGTTCACTCAAGGTTGCCAACTGCTTTGTTCAGGCCAGGAGATGGTCTATACCCAAGGATTGGTGCAGTAGGAAACGCGTCAATCCTAGCTGTCCTTCTCTGAGCGCAGTGGCAGACTTTTTCTCTTCTCCTTCGAAGACGGAAAATGTTCGGTTTCCACTATTAAGGGCTACAGGACAGACCTGTCCAACACGTTCAACTTCTATTAGGGTCCGTATTTTGAGCTGCAGAGACCGGTATTTCGCTCACTAATGCCTAAATGGAATCTTTCTCCTCCTTTTACCTTCGGTCTTTGGCGCACCAGAGCGAAGATATTTTCTCCTTCGGCCCAATAGTTACAGCACTAACAGCACCCCAATCTGCTGCCAACTGGCAGTAGTGGACATCCTACTGTAAGGGTGAGTATATTGATTTTATACCAGCCTTCCTCCGAACTGGCAAATTCAGCAAGGCAATAGTGATAGGTGATGTATTACTGCTGTTAAAATGTAGGTTTTTGGTTTGTTGTTTTTTTACCTGTCACTATTGCGAAATTCCCTTCTTCCACCCCGCTTTGATGTTGATGGCTCAAGCATAGGCCGGGTCCGAGTCAAAGAGGAACAGTATCCCGCATAAGCCAATGGTGCGGTAGTCAGACTGGTTCTGGGTTCTCTCTGTTCTAGATTTATAGAACGTTCCATATAATGGAAGTTTGGAATTATGAGCTTGGATGAAGGGACTTAGCGTCCCAGAAGGTAAGCAAGGCAATAATGTCAGGTAAGTATTACAGTATTAAAATTAGTTTTACCCAACTCCCCGCCCCCCAATAAAAAAAAAACATATTCCCCACTTTGAGCTATGTAAATGCAACTATAATTTCAGAGGTTAACCTTTAACTTACATTTGCAAACTTTTAAGAAATAGAACGGCATTTCAAGTAGCTATTAATGTAAATAACATTGGTTTTAGAAAATTTGGAGCACAAAATTTTCTTAGTCCAGATCAAATTGTTTTTGTCTTGCAATTCATCATCAGCATCATCTTGATTTCCTTCTGTTGAAGATTAAATTATATAACACTCCGGTATAATAAATTACTTGATTACAATCAGGAAACTGTCATAAGGAAAAGTAAAACACAAGTATATACAAATATGGAAAGATGTAGGCAAATTTTATAGCCTGACCTCGTGTGGATAAAGCCAAGAAGAGCTGAAGAAGCGAAAGAAATGATTTTGTAAATACAAAAATGTAAATAAGCGTGTAGTAGCACCATCATCTATGCTATAAAATAGAATTGTAGACTTCAAGATGCTTTCCTTATATCCATCATTAAATTTTGCATGCTCTGTGGAAGTTACAAGTTACAAAACCTTTATTTGTAGAACCTAGCTGCACACTGCATAACAAAGTATGCTGCATACCGCACAAATAACGGAGTTTTCTTGACACACAATTACATCCGCTGGTAACCATTTACCGAGAATGTATTGCAGTTGCAGCTCATCTTCTGAGTTGAATAGCTTGACATGTAGGCCTAGTGAAAAGTTCCCAGTCAGGAAATATAAAAAAAGAGTTTCTGAAACTTCACAATTAAGGACATGCGACAAAAATATGATGTATCCAGTATATACATTCCCAAATTGAATACACGTAGAGCTCTGTTTGAGGCAAATTTTGAAGAAATTGTAAAGTATACCATCTGAATAGCATTTCAGATAGCTATTAATGCAAATCACAAATTGATTTCAGACAAATTGGAGCACAAACTTTGCCTAGCCAAGAGCAAATATATTGTTTTTTGTCGTCTTGTAACTCGCAAAGATAGATAACTCTCGTGAAACCAGAATGTAATCGACAGTTACAAAACTCGCCTCTAGGAAGCTTTCAGTAGTCTCCAGCAGCCATTGTAAACATTATTTCTCCTGCAGAAAATAAATTATGTCTAAAGTGATATTTATATTGGCAACGAAATGTTGGAACATGTGACGGAGCATAAAAGACGTAAAACAATAAAAAAGAACATTCTTTTATATAATATCGAAGTAGAGGTATGTTGTAATTAAAATCCATTTCAGAAGCTAATATCATTGTCCACCATTAGAAGCCAGATTTCAAGGGTGAACTGAGTAGCCATCGAGTGACAGCCAGCATGACCACTATTAGAAGTATATTTTACGCATCAGCGATTACCTTGATTAGCCACTACAGCTGTGGATTCACATGATATGCATAATCCACTCATCTAATTCCTCTGCTCATTCATATGTACAAGACATAGTTAACCTGTTGAGGGCAACCTAAAACAATATACAATGTATCGTCGTTAATATGGAAATTTCACCATTGAATAAACATTTATTTCTACTTCAAACTGCACTTGTCAGATAGGGCCTTCTGTGCAGACTATAATGTATATAGCATGGAAAAATGTGGTCATGGGCTACAGTAAAGTACACAATGTAGGTCACAGTGATCTTCATTTGTTCTTAAGGTGCAGTACTAACATAGATGCATCCAATTATAAGAATTCAAGATTCGAACACAAACAACACCGAATAAATGAACCTTAAACGCCAAATGAAGCATGAAATATACGTCACAGAGATCTGTTTTTGCAATAAGCATGTTCTACTTATGAAGATGCATCCCCTTGCAAAGTTGCCTGATTCTAAATATGATAGTATGAATCATCGCAAACCACGGGCAACAATGCGCTATACACCTTTATCACCCGTGGCTGCATGTACCGAGATTTCCACATTTGTCACGAGTATGTATAAATAACAATACATTAACAACACAGTGTAACAATCTCCTAAACATCAATAAAAGCACCTGTTTGATCGATTGTTAAGTGACTGTGCTCGGAAGAGAAACTTCGATTGGCGCATTCAAACAGCATTAACAGCTATTTTTGGTCACAATGGCAAGATTTTATTCGCACTCGCGGTGATTGGTTGAGCAGGTTTATGCATATTCATGAGAAATGAGGAAATCTCACCACAGGCAGCCACGGGCGACAAAAGGAGCGTAGCGGATTGTCGCCCGTGGCTTGCGACACTGGTATGAATATAGCATGCCAAAAGCTTGTACGGTCATTAGCTAAATTGCAAAAACTTATCCTGTACAAGATGAAATATAGGTCACAGTAGCCTCTTGTTGTAAGGGAGTGGTACTAACAGATGTATATCATCATCACTTTCATGAATCTGTCATGAACAGTGATCAACGAATGAGCACCAAACACAAAATTTGACCCAAGTCAGTGAAGCGTAAAAGATGGATCACAGTGATCAACTTTTGCAATGAGGAAGTATTGCTCATAAAGATGCATCACCTCATTAAGTTTCATGTTTCTATCTCTAATGGTATGTATACATGATGCAAGAAAACTATATAGTCATGAGCTAAATCCAGAAATTTAACCTAAGCCAGTAAAATATGAAATGTAGGTCAATGACCTTCTATTGTTGTAAGGATGTGGTACAAATGGAGATGCATACAATTGTCTTGTTTGGTGATTCTAGTGTAAACAGTGCTTGGGAAATAAAACAAAATTTACCGCAAGTCAGTGAAGAATTAAATATGGATCACAGTGATTTACTTTGTACAGTGGTGTAGTACACATCAAGATGCATTAACTCGCCAAGTTTCATAATTCTAGGCATAACAGTGTGTGTGTGTGTGTATGTATATGTGTGTGTATATATATATATATATATATATATATATATATAAATCTGTGGTCATGAGCTAAACAAACACTTAATCTTAGCCAGTAAACTGTAGGTCTCGCTAACCTTTTGTTGTAAGTGTGTGTTATAAATATAGATGAATCTAGTTTTTATATTTCTAGCACGAACAAAGCTAGCTTGAGAAATAAACGTAACAGAAAGCATGGGTGACAGTGACCTACTTTTGAGCTGAGGATCTAGTACTCATCAAGATGCATCTCCTCGCCAATTTTTTTTATTCAATGTACAACAGTATGCATACAAAGTGCAAAAAAATTGCATTAAATGCAAAACTTAACCAACAATGTACAAATTATGCACATGTATGTAAAAAGTTAGCCACTTAGACCCCGCCCCAGGAGGTAGGTGCTATGAAACACACTCCAAACAGTTGCCTAGGACATAGAAAGAAAGAATGGTTGAGATGCAGTGAGGCTGTGCGTATGTATATGCTTCGATTTGTGACAATGCCAGGCTGTGCGTCTGTCTATGCTTCGATATGTGCCAACGCCAGGCTGTGCATATGTCTATGCTTCAATATGTGCCAAAGCCAGGCTGTGTTTATGTCTATGCTTCGATATGTGCCAACGCCAGGCTGTGCATATGTCTATGCTTCAATTTGTGCCAACGCCCGGCTTAGTACAACAGCTACTATCTACTTCGTAGAGGCGAGTTAAATAAAACTGTATCAAGCAGTGGAAGTGCAAAGAGCAGATGATGTAGGTGTAAAAAAAATTTTTTTACGAACTATCTGCCTATAATTATATAAATATTATGCAGTTTCTTTCCCATTATATAAACATTAATTTTTTCATAATTTTTTTTCAACGCTTTCATACCCTACATGAGCATAATTTAGATTTTTTCAACGATTCCATAGCCTGCATGAGCATAATGTAGTATTTTTCAACAATTCCATAGCCTGTATGAGCATAATGTAGTATTTTTCAACGATTCCATAGCCTGCATGAGCATAATGTAGTATTTTTCAACGATTCCATAGCCTGCATGAGCATAATTTAGTATTTTTCAACGATTCCATAGCCTGCATGAGCATAATGTAGTATTTTTCAACGATTCCATAGCCTGTATGAGCATAATGTAGTATTTTTCAACGATTCCATAGCCTGTATGAGCATAATGTAGTATTTTTCAACGATTCCATAGTCTGAACGAGCATAATGTAGTATTTTTCAACGATTCCATAGCTTGTATGAGCATAATGTAGTATTTTTCAACGATTCCATAGCCTGTATGAGCATAATGTAGTATTTTTCAACGATTCCATAGTCTGTATGAGCATAATGTAGTATTGTTCAATGATTCCTTAGCCTGTATGAGCATAATTTAGTATTTTTCAACGATTCCTACATGAGCATAATGTATTTTTCAACGATTCCATAGCCTACATGAGCATAATGTAGTATTTTTCAACGATTCCTTAGCCTGTATGAGCATAATGTAGTGATTTTCAATGATTCCATAGCCTGCATGAGCATAATTTAGTATTTTTCAATGATTCCATAGCCTACATGAGCATAATTTAGTATATTTCAATGATTCCATAGCCTACATGAGCATAATTTAGTATATTTCAACGCTTCCATAGCCTACATGAGCATAATTTAGTATATTTCAACGCTTCCATAGCCTACATGAGCATAATCTAGTATATTTCAACGATTCCATAGATTACATGAGCATAATTTAGTATATTTCAACGCTTCCATTGCCTACATGAGCATAATCTAGTATATTTCAATGCTTCCATAGCCTACATGAGCATAATTTAGTATATTTCAACGATTCCATAGCCTACATGAGCATAATCTAGTATATTTCAACGATTCCATAGCCTACATGAGCGTAATTTAGTATATTTCAACGATTCCATAGCCTACATGAGCATAATTTAGTATATTTCAACGATTCCATAGCTTGTATGAGCATAATTTAGTATTTTTCAATGATTCCATAGCTTGTATGAGCATAATTTAGTATTTTTCAAGTTAGCAGTATTTTTATGGTCTTCCGAAGCAGCTATATTTTGTTGCCGAATAAGCTATTCTTCAAACTTCATCTTGGCGTCAGTCGGATTTTCAGTGGCGGCACAAGGGCATTCACAATTCCTTCTCCAATTTTGATCTCCTCATTAGTCTGGCTAAGTTTGTACTTCCGCAGTAACTGAAAGGAAATAAAATTATTGATTGCATGATTATGTTGAGAGCTCTCGATTGTTCCCACTTCTAGGACATGCATATTTCTTTCTTGGACTCCTCAAGTTGTCAAAATTATGTCGACAGATTGCAATTTGTTAAAGAATACGGCCCTAGATTTAAAAATTCTCTTGATAGCTTGGTTTATTTGTTTTCTTTTCATGAGTTTTAACGGCACTTTTATCACATTATTGACTATATCATGCCGAGGAATTGGGAGCTAGTGCATTTCCCAAGGACACACCGAGGCAGCCGACCTGGGCTGACTGGCGGGTATCGAACCCGCGACCCTTGGATTGCGAATTCGACACTCTACCAACTGAGATACCGCGCTCCCTTTGATCTTGTGCATAAAATTGTCCAATCCTCTTTCTTGTCACAAAACTGTTAGGCTGACGTTATCTGCACAAACGATAAGAAAAGTTTCTTCTGTACTATCAATGAAGAAAGTGTGGTATTTTGGAATGACAGTTACAAAGGAAGGACATCTTGATGCTGTTGTTGTATATATCAATATTTTCTCCACTTTATCATTATTCCAAACCTTGTAGCTGCCAGAAACCGAGCTGCGTTTTTAATACACATACAAGCGAATTTTATCAAGCCCAAATCTGCACATATATTTATAATAGATACAATGCAAATAGCATAAAACTGTGATTGAAGTTTTTGTTAAAGTTATCTCATCCACTGCTCATGCCACAATCTTGAAGCTTACTGACTAAGTGTAACACCTTTCCACCCCCAATAACATCAAAGTGACCAATATTTTACTCTTCTTTCATCTTTGGAACATGTTTCTTAGCTGTTGATGCCACAGTCAAGAAACATAGGATGGGGGTGCATCTCAATGAGTGCGCCGTACTAACCTAAACTATGGCACTTTGAACTTGTGAGATTTAACTAGTTTGTTTAGATTATATACTAAACTTCAATCCTCAGGCACCCCTTATAGGTACATGTTAACATTCAGGAGATACGTCAGTGTTAACGGCCTTAACCAAGGTTGATGTAGACTATATTTTATGTATCACTTTTTATTATTATTCTTTAATGGTTTTCGATTGGTATAGCGACAGGATGGAAGGTCAGTGTCTTTGGAACTTTATTAAGATCTGATTCCTTCCCAGGCCACTGGATGCCCGAATGGTCAAAGGCACTCGCCTTTCCAGATCACACATACATCTCACCTCTGTCCGCGCAAGTTCGAGTCTCGGCTCGATCAACGTGGGTATGTGAGAAAGCTTGCCAGTAGCTACCTGTTGGTCGGTGGTTTTTCCCGAGGTCTTCCTCCACCAAATATACTGGCCGCCATATATAAGGCCATCATGTGCTGAAAATGGAATTAAACTTAAATCCTTCCCGGGCCAGCTTGGGTCGGCTACCTCGGTGTGTTCCTGGGAAGACACCCAGCTTACATTTCCTTTCTTTAGTGTGATATAGCCAATAGTCTATTAAAAGTGCCAGTAAAACCAATCAGAAGATTGTGATCCCGTGACCTAAAGTAAATGGAGAGAGAGAGAGAGAGAGATAGAATGGGAAAGGAGATTTCCACGTGGTTAAATTTTCACGAATTCCCTATTTTGGAACATTCTGCTTGTTTAATTTTCCTGATTTTGGTACTTGACACGATTTGTTTTACCCCTTTCATTTCCACGAGGTTGAATCGTCGCGATTTTCGTCTTGACCACAAAAGTTTCAAAAATAAAACCATGTTGAAGTGTTTCCAAACAAGGTTTATTTCACGATTTTTTATAATTAGTATCTTAAAAATGAAAGAGTTATAAAGAAACCTAGCAAGCCAGACTCCCAGCTCTTTGGTGTATTTTGAAAGAATTATTATTATTATTATTATTATTATTGACATGCTTTTAAAAATATGTTCGATATATTGTGATACCTGCCATCTCCTATAGCATTTGTCTACACTCCCCGCAGTTTGTACACCCCTACCGATTTTAAAAAACAAAAATCATGAAGGATATAAAAAAATGCACAAAGCTTAGTCATTTTATTAATTCATTTATAAGTTCTAACCCGATCCCTAACACTGTCATCCTGTTTGCGTTTGAAACCAAACGGGAATTTCTTCACTCACATGGCCGCCATATTTGCATAAGCGAGTCTATTTTTATTTATTTTTTTTTTCAGGCAACAGGGGTGCTTTTGTTCATCGTCTGCGATAAGTGCCACATAATTCCGTAAATTTCCGTAACTTTGGGCGTTGCATCCTTTAGAACCCACATACATAAGAGTTACACCATTTGCTCTTTATATTTTGTTCAATATTTTTAAGAAATATAAAAGCTGGACATTGCAAATATTGGATGCAGACGACACAGTTTGTATCTTCTATGTACGACTGAACATGGACTTTTGCAAGAACCGGAAAAGGACAGCAAGCAGGCTCATTGTTTACCCTGAAAAAACTTCCATATGAATTTAAAGCGAACACGATGACAGCTTTATGGACCCTGTAGCCACAATCAGGTTAGAAATTAGAAATTAATGAATGAAATAACTAAGTTTTGTGCATTTTTTAAATCTTTGATGGTTTTTGTTTTTAAAATCGGTAGGTTAGCGTCCCTGGCTAACAATCAGAGCGCTTTGGGTTCAAATCCTGCGAACACCAGCATGGGTCCAGTGGCGGATTGGAGGCGCAGCTGAGCCGACGCCAACACCCCACCCCACCCCACCCCCCACAAATGAGCGCGAAACAACCGGAACGTTTCCTAGAGTACGTTTTCTTTACTGTTAGATAGTTACAATTATGCCATGGAAATGCTTAAAATGCAGTAGCTTCTGGGGCTTCGCCCTTTGGGCCTCCATGGAGGGGGGAGCTCCGTCTCACAGACCTCTAACCTACTTGTGTACCACCTCCCCTAATCAATATTTGTGGATCCGCCACTGGGGTCGGATGCAAGTGTCTCTCTGGGCTGGGCACTTTATTTCCATTGTCTCAGTACCTAATAGATGTTTATACTTGGCAGATGTGCCTTTAAATATGAATCAGTCAATCAATTATTTAACCTGGATGGACGCCAGTCTAACGCTGCCCGAAGCTGGAATTGATGTACAGCTGAGATTAATGGAGTAAGAGAGGTTAAGAACTTTTTATTTCCACACCACCAATGTTGTATGAGGTATGTAGTGTTACCCTTGTCTGACTGTCACACTTTGGTGAAGTTCGCGTTTGGGTCAGCTCCTTTGGCACAGTGGTGAGGAACTCGTGTTCCAATAACATATTTCTAGTATTTATAGTTTTACAAATGCATATCTGGTGTTTCCATCAGTGTTTATAGGAAAACCTCGACTAGTAAATCAGCTGATAAAGTATTGAATAATACCTCAATCATTGCCAGGTAGACTTCAAGTTCAGCCATCCTCCGTCCCAGACAGGATCTTGGGCCGAAACCAAAGGGAAGATAAGCAAACGGATGGTTGATTTTACTAGTGGCATCACGAAGCCATCTCTCTGGCATGAACTTCTCTGCGTCCTCGCAGTACGCCTCATTTGAGGAGATCCAGTCATTATGAATCAATACCACAGACTGGAATTTAATAATAATAATAATAATAATAATAATAATAATAATAATAATAATAATAATACAATGTAGGAATCAGTTCTATTATTCTTTTGTGCACAGCAGATGTTAGTGATGAGACCTCAGTATTATTGGGGAGGAGGCCCCTTTCCAATTACCTTAAGATAACATATTATATCCTATCCTAAGACATATAGTCATACCCAACCCTTGTAGGTTTGCATAAAAAAGTATATCCTACTTTTTTTTCTCATTTTTTTTCATTTTTTTTCCTTCTTTTAGGTGCACAAGAAAAGCATACCCCGAGTCAAATTACACCCAACCTCACCCCTAACCCTAACATTGCCAACTGCCTTAAGCTAGGTTGATGGCGTAATAAATTTGGTACCAAAAATGACGTCCTACGCCTACTGATTATCTGATTTTCAGTCAACTATTAAGGGGGCAGAATTCCATTCAGTGCGTTGTACCTGCATATTAAGCGGGCGCGATCATGGTCATGTCGACCGGTAGCGTGGGAAAATGGTCTTGAATTCCTTAAAGGTGTGGTAGTAAGTCAAACTTGGTGTAGGCATACAAAGTCTAATGCCTGAGGTAACTATCGGTACCAAATTTGTTAGGTGCACAAGAAAAGCATACCCCGAGTCAAATTACACCCCACCTCACCCCTAACCAAGTTAATATTGACTGACCACAACGAAAATGAATTAAACTGGAGCATTGGCCAGACATCTAAATCCTTACAAGAGTCTCACCACCTTGCAGAATGAACGCATCGGGAAAGTAACATACGACCCTAGACATCGCAAAGTAAGTCTTTTAAACACAGATCTATACTGGTACAGATTTCATCAACATACATTTAAGTTAAAGTCTGAGTACATAGATATAACCGAAGTTAAAATACTTCTAGAATTTACATTAGTGCGATCTTGTTTGCAATAATGAAAACAAAATTATCACACTGATAAATTCTTGTTCCAGCTCCGGCTATATTTATCTCCCCTTAGCACAAATGCTGAGCTAGCACACTTGTAAAATGTAAATTATTATGATCAATTTTTCATAGACTCCACCCATGCACAAGAAAAAAAACAATGATCACACTTGTAAATTCTAATTCTGGCTCTATCCATATATATATCTACTCTATTACAGCTCCAGAACTTGCACACTGATGAAATTTAAACGAGTACGATCTATTTTTTCACAGTTAAAATGATCACACAAAGAAATTCTACTTCAGTCTCCATCTATTTAAAAAATACACACCTGCTGAGCATTGAGCACAATGTACACAAAACAATTCCGATTTTTTTTTTTTTTTTTTTTTTTTTTTTGCAATATGAATAGTGGCCCAAATCTATACTGTATTCAATTCAACAGTTTTCAGCGAAGTGATATGAATATTTCTGACTTTAACATAAAAACAGGCAATATCAATATTAAGATATGATGTGTATCTGATTTTCCAGTCTGAATGGGATCAAAGTGTGGTCAAAGTGAATTGTGTTACAAAATAACGTCTATGAGAATAAAAATATTGATTTGTTGTTTTCAACCATTAAAAAAGATATCCCGAAATGTTATAGAAAAGAAGCAGACATGCAGATTACATTTAATGACGATAACATTGAAATTAGCAGCATCAACCCTGATAACAAGATCATTAAAATAGTGCACGAGGAAATAAATTGAGTATTTGATGTG
The DNA here is from genome assembly GCA_029931535.1 of Margaritifera margaritifera. Lineage (NCBI taxonomy): Eukaryota > Metazoa > Mollusca > Bivalvia > Unionida > Margaritiferidae > Margaritifera > Margaritifera margaritifera. Next base: position 772,954 of record JAQPZY010000959.1, read on the forward strand.
GGTAAATACACAAATTTGCAGTAACAAACTTGAAGATCTTGTATCTAGATCAGATGCATCCTTTCCTGGTCAGTCAATGTGTAAAGACAAGGATGTAAAAAACAACAATTTACCTGATCTGTCAATGTGTAAAGACAAGGATGTAGAAAACAACTTGCTGATCTGTCCATGTGTAAGGACAACGATGTAGAAAACAACAATTTGCCTGATCTGTCAATTTGTAAAGACAAGGATGTAGAAAACAACAATTTGCCTGATCTGTCAATTTGTAAAGACAAAGATGTAGAAAACAATTTGCCTGATCTGTCAATGTGTAAAGACAATGATGTAGAAAACAACAATTTGCCTGATCTGTCAATTTGTAAAGACAAGGATGTAGAAAACAATTTGCCTGATCCGTCAATGTGTTTAGACAATGATGTAGAAAACAACAATTTGCCTGAGCTGTCAATTTGTAAAGACAAGGATGTAGAAAACAATTTGCCTGATCTGTCAATGTGTAAAGACAAGGATGTAGAAAACAATTTGCTGATCTGTCAATTTGTAATGACAAGGATGTAGAAAACAACAATTTGCCCGATCTGTCAATGTGTAAAGACAAGGATGTAGAAAACAACAATTTGCCTGATCTGTCAATGTGTAAAGACAAATATGTAGAAAACAATTTCCCTGATCTGTCAATGTGTAAAGACAAGGATGTAGAAAACAACAATTTGCCTGATCTGTCAATATGTAAAGACAAGGATGTAGAAACTAACAATTTGGAAGATCTGTCAATGTGTAAAGACAAGGATGTTGAAAACAACAATTTGGAAAGTGATAGTTCACATTCCAAGGTTGCAGCTCCTCCTACCCCTGAAAAAGAAAGTTGCTAGCCGACAAATGCGGAAAGCACACTCAGTTCTGGATTTTTTTAAAGAATGTAGTGAGAGACAAATAAATGGAATGACAAGGCAAGAGCAATTTCTAAGGGAACAACAAAAGCAAAGATTAACCAAATTTTAATCTTTTCTAGACAATTTGCATACAACAAAAAAAACATTAGGTGAATAACCTCATGAGAGTGAATATTAGATGATGATGATTGTCACAGACAGTAGTGGTGATTACAAATAAAGGGATCTTACTAATAGTTGGTAACTTCAGACATATTTATTGAGATTCTATTTTTAAAGCATTATGACAGGACAATTTATAATTAGTTCAGTATGTCTATCATATTTTGAATCATATATTTAACCATTTCCAAGTGATTGTCAATTATTTTTTTTGCCCAACGAAGTTGGCAATGGGTATATAAATGAGCTACGTTCGTCCGTCCGTCAATCGGTTCATCACACTTTAATTTCGGGAGCATATCTAAAACAGATCGTTTAAGAGATGTTTTTGAAACTTGGCATACATATCAGGATAGTGGCCTGGATGTGTCCTTTGCTATTTAGAATTATTCAGTGTCAATATTTTTAATGTCTTTGTCTAATTGTCTATCCATTATTCACGCCTTCAGTTCTAGGACAAAACTTGTACATCCTTTAAGATATCTGTATGAAATTGTTAGACATATTAAACTAATGGGGATGATGTGCTTTTTACTAAACATAAAGTCTGTGAGAAATCCTTCACTTTCCTAACAGACATTTTTGCAGGTCAGGAGATACAAATGACTTCTTCTTTACATTACATATTGTTATCAATGCATGTTTTACAAAAGGATTAATTCTGACACAATTGTGCCTTGTTTTTGTTTTAATCTGCATTGTTGTTGTTGTTTTTCTTTCCCATTTGCAATGAAACATAAGGTATTGTTTCATTTGGATACTAGTCCAGTTGTAATATATGCATTTTAACTTTTTTTTAAATATATTTACGTTATATTTCCTGGTGGCTTGCAGTGACAGTCACTCAATGGCTTGTCCTGGCTGATTTTTGTTATAAATCTCTTTTCATTAGTTTTAAATGATGTTATATACAAATCTACACGGAAAGGTATCTGGAAGATATGCATGTTGTTACATTTTAAGTTTTAGAATTTGTGGATAATCCGTGTTGAGGCATACAATTTGGAATTCATTTTGACAATTCCAGCCTCTTATATTCAAATGCACATATGAGAGCAACTTGAAGTTATTATAGTATGAAAAATATATGAACATTCATCACAAAGGCATTTTTGTTCAAAGTTCTTCAGCTTTCAGGTACCAATAACTTAAAGCATTTTGACACCGCTTACAAAAAGTTGTATTGTTTATTTTGTTTCAATCAATAAAAAACAAACAAACATGACAAAAATGTTCTCTCTGTATTGTATTAATTAGGGAATGGAGGCTGAAACGATCTAATTATATATGCCATAAATGCGTCCTTTACTGATATTTTAGTAAATGTGCCAAATCGGGTCTTAAAATTAGATGCTTACTTTCTTGGCTGTGTTAGTATTAAGGTATACTCCATTTTAAATTTGGAAGTTACAGATCGTAAGACAAGACCAATGATTTAATGAGAATTCATAAATTAAATGTTGTTTTTGAAAATATGCTGACATGTGTAAGCATGATTTGTATTTCCACCACCATATTCAATGGAGTGGCCATACAGTTTGACCCATATCCATCTACCTTTTCAGTATATTGTGAATATTTTTCCGCCCAACAACTTTTGCAAGACTTTATGGATTAAAACCACATTTTGCAGAACAGTGTGATGGACACTACAAAAGAAATATACTCGTGAGAAAAGAAGATTACTTTATATCACCTGATCAAGATTACGACTAAATTGAGCTTTATTCAAATTAGAAATGATCAATAGCCTGCAACTGCCATTGAATAGAGTGGTGCATAGAGAACTAACAAAATCTCACAACTACAAAAACGGATTGAGAAGAACAGAAAAAAAAATATTTTCGATGTTCAAAACTTGTTCAGACAGAGATTCAATTATTTATTTACTGCTATATAAGCCTGATACACAGTAAGGGAAAGATCAGGTGAGTTACTTAATATCTGACAGTATTTACGGCCAGTTGAACAGAAGATAAACATTAAGATATGTGATGATTTAGAACGTGACATGGAGGAAATAAAAAAATCACCGGAAGACTATGGTGCTCTCCAAATCTCAGCTGATGCAGTGACGGAGAGATTTGAATAATGAAAACCAGCAAAACGACTAAAAATTAAAAAGCTAATGAATGATTTTAAAATGAAAATTACTGAAGTAAAATACAATATGACAGCTAATACTAATATTCTGTCAGAGTTGAAGAAAATGAATGATTTAACAGAGACAACCACAAGATAGACAACACCAAAAACAGGATACTTAGATCTATAAAAACAATTTATGGTTTGTCTATCGCACATTTGAGTGAGAAAATCAAAATGATAAACAAAATGTTACATTCAACGAATTTTACAACAAAAATTACACGCTGAGCTTGAAAAATCTAAAATACATCCGAAATACTATATTCATCGAAAAGCTTTTAATAACATTGGTGTGGTGCAATGTAGTATTGACGAATTAAACAAAAATAAAAAAAATAAAAATGTGTGAAGAAAGATTAACTGATTTGAAACAAGAGTTTAAAACTAAGACAGAAGCATTTAAAACTGGAATAGATGAAAAACAGGAGACTCACATTAAGTTAAAGCAATGATGCAGTTAACGCCAAAATAAACAAAAACAGAAATATATTCAAAATCAATTGGACACAGAAATAGATATAAATAAGATTGCGTTGTTTGATAGAATTAGAACTATGAAAGAAAATATCTATAAATACCAACAAGTATTTGAAGAGAAAACCAAGCTAATACCGGAATGTATATTGCTTTACGATTTTCGTATTGTTTTGAGTAAACAGTATCTTGATAGAATTAATATAAATGTTAGAAATTTAATGAGCCTTTACAAATGCAGCAAAGATGTTTAGTGCTGAAACTCGTTATCTGTATCAAGAAACAAACAGGTTGTTGGAACTTTGAAGTAGCAAGCTACATCTCAAAGATTTGCTTCAAACTTGTTGATTTATCTATGATCCATCCGCTGTTACTGAATACAAGTTGCGCACAACGAGTGATCCAGAGCGTTGTATTATTGTAATGAAAAAAAAAAACTGGCTCATATGAAATACATCACCATATCAGACAGTAGCGATGATCTTTTCAAGTTGAATGATTACAACATTTTTATAACGTGCAAAGATCTGTGATTACCTGTTTCAGGTAGGTCAAATATGATTCAACAGGGCATTATGAATGATAAAATGAGACAGGTACGATCAGGGGCAGGAAATGCGCTAAATATTGGACGAAAGCTATACAGTTTTTGTGTATGGAAAGACGTTTCGGATACCACTGGACTACCAGATTCTTACAGATCAATGTCCATTGTATAGATTTGGGTCTCCATGGGATTTTAGATTTAACGCAACACATGCAAAAGCAGCTGAAGTGGTAGAGGGTGGAAACCAGGACTACGAATTGGAAAACATTTGATTGCAGTACGATATGATTACTAAGGAATCAGTTTCATAATCGGTTAATGACAAATGTAGAAATGGAATCATTGAATTATTGTATCACCATATTTGTTTTTAAACATGCTGTAGTAAATTTTGTGCATTAGCTATATAGATAACTCTACCACTGTAAATCTACCGTAAATCGGTTTAGTTAATTTTATATTCTGTTCTTCATACTGACTAATGCTAAGGAATCGTCAATAATTGTTCTCCTAACAAGTGATAGATCTTTCTGGCAGTTGAAACATTTATTTTCATATGTACATATTTCTACTGTTGTTCTTTTCCTGGGACTTTCCATTTGCTTACCAAAAACAGTGTTGTTCATCAATTTCAAGAAGTCTTTCTCAAAATAATTGCTACCTTATTTGCCTAGGACTAGTATTGAGCTCCATATAAGGTTTTTAAGTTTCTGCAGTAAATGACTTACTTGTTTTTGTTTTTCAATGTACACAACAATTTCTGTACTGTTGGTAAATGACTTACTTGTTTTTGTTTTTAAATCTGCACAACAATTTCTGTACTGTTGGTGTTCTACCCTAATAATCGTTTATCAATTTGTTGGTATTTTATTCTTTTATTATTTATTTCTCTTCCTGGGTGGGGGGAGGAAGACAAGGAGATGAAATCATTTTAATCTGGAACAAATGTATCTGCAACTAATGGGTAGTACATGTAATAGTCATGCAAGTGTAATGGAATCTCAAAATTTATTTCTAAATTACGACAAGTGTCATAGTCTTCTGGTTTTTCAAACAGATTTTCTTCTACACGTCTAATTTGTTTATCATTAGCCCATCTATAGCTTTTTACCGGCATATACTGGCTCATGACCCATCAATAAAGATTTGTTATCTTGTTGGTAGGTACATAATAAATTACTCCGACATTGATCATTGGTACTCGCCTTCAATTGTATCTTACCATCTATGTCCGAGCAGTATTCGTGATTTTCGTTTGGCGTATCTATGTGGTTTCATGCTAATTCCTCCACTTGGTCGACTCCCAATCATCAAGAACATATCATAGGCAGTTAAGAGTCCTAATGTAACTAATGAGGCATCATGAACTTGTACTGCTGCATTATAATAGTGAGCCGGGTCAAGTTTGTAATTTGTAATGAGGCATCATTAGATCAGAGCATCGTTATTTACGTAATAGCCATGTAGATGACATAATGCTTTCAGGTTGAAATGAATCATTATATCCTGTACAAACTGGTAATCATTATATCCTGTACAAACTGGTAATCATTATATCCTGTACAAACTGGTAATCATTATATCCTGTACAAACTGGTAATCATTATATCCTGTACAAAATGGTAATCATTATATCCTGTACAAACTGGTAATCATTATATCCTGTACAAACTGGTAATCATTATATCCTGTACAAACTGGTAATCATTATATCCTGTACAAACTGGTAATCATCATTTGATATGTTTTAATCGATTAAGCTTGAATATAACGTTTCTTTGGGTAGTATAGCAGTTGCATTAAATCGTTGAAAGCCATCGATATACTAGTATGGGTAAATGCTTTTCCTCATATATCTGGATTTCATTTCCCAAATATGTTTCAGAGTTTCTGTAAATTTGTATCTCTAAAATTTTTAGCTACCTGTTCTAATGACTGCCCCATCAATCTAAAGCACTCTACGAACCTAACTGCGCTTTTAACTTTTTTTCTTTTTCATCTTTCAATAACCTATCAACTGTGCAATGCTCCTAAATTAAATTTATTCTCGTGTTTAGGTATGATTGTTACTTCATCATCCCGATCATTTTTGTATAAGCGTCTTGATGCACAGATGGCCGTCATAATCAGACAAGTTATTAATGAATATTGGGATGTATTTTGAATCTATACAATTTAAATTACATTCGTTATAAGCGGGTCCCCTATATTTGTCAATTTAGTGATCGTGGTAGAAACCTTGTGTGCCAGTGCTTCGCCATAACAAACTTTGTAATTCGTTATTTTTTTTTTCTCGCAGATTTGACAGATGTCTGTTATTCTAAAGTGTGCCTCATCTTCCTCTGTGAGCTCCATAACTTTAGCATTCTTTGCTCCAATTCATTGTAAGCAAGTTCTGATATTTTACCTAACTATTTATTAAAAAAAAAAAAACATTGGGCAGTCAGTACCCTCGTAAGCGATTGGTCTGTAAAATTTATGAATTGACTTGAGATACATGCAAAAGCCTGAGGGAATATGCTTAAATGTTTGCTTTGTCCATGATATATCGTCACCATAAGTGAGGTGTTCTGAAGAAACCTCAGATTGTTGCATATCACTGTTATATTTTGTGTCTGTAGTACGATGTGCTTTCAAAATCACACTAAATAACATATGCAACTTTTAATTTATGCTGATAGTTTTTAAATTCAAAATTATATCTATTGAGTTATCTACACTGTACAATCATGTTGTTTTGTCTTCTGGCAATGTTTATGGACTTTACACAAAAAATGCAAGTGTTGTTTACAAAAATATTTTCTCTTGTCATGTCTGCTGATCTGTGATAACACCAAAAATAGACAGATGGACAAATGGATGTGAATTATGCCGCCTTATTATTATTATTATTATTATTATTATTGTTCGGTGGAAAAAGCAACAACTCGGCACGTGAAAAAAATATGTGCGTGACAGAATTGCCGCTCGTGTTCAAAACGAGACTCACCTCTTTTGGAACAAGGTATCCTGAGAGCACCAGATCCTGTTTCAGGTTTCTTGAGTTTGCAGGGGCAACAGCATACAATCTGTAAGCGTGTAAACAGTAATGCTTTGATTAAATAATTATAGATCATTTGAGTTATCGGTTTATCTGAACAAATCACATGTTTCTAATTTATCCGAACCTTGGTTATATCACTTATAAGTTTATAATAACAAATGACATGTCCCCAATTATTCGACCCTGGAGTGTTTTCTAATTATTGGTTTATCCGAACTATCAACATATTATCCAATGTTCATGTCTTAAATTAGGAATCAACGACACATGCCCAATTATTCAACCACAGTTAATAAATAATCGGTTTATCCAGATCAGTCACATGCCCCCTCTCCACGTTACCTGATAAATACTGATTGATCGGGGCCAACGAAGTATCCCTTAACTATCCAAATCTCTATTAAATAAAGTATCGATTTATCTGAATTAATGAGATGTCCTATAAACCACTTTTCTCTGACACTGTACCAACTATTCCAAATCACGATTATCCCTAGCAATGATATGTCCCTTAAATTATATAAGCTTTCTTCGACGCTTTCACAAAATCAGAACTCCCGATTATTCTAACCAACCACTTTTCCGTTAAATTATTTATACTTTACGCAATACTTTATCGTATATCCAAACTCTATTAAACAATTTAAGCCTTCTGGAACACTGTATCGAATATCCTGATTCTCGATTATTAAGACCAAGCATTTAATCCTTTAACTGTTTACATTTTCTGCGACACTTACCGAATATTCGGACTTCGAATGATTCCAACAAATCACATATCCCTTTAACCATTTAAACTTTTCTGTGACACTTTACCAAATATCCAAACTCTTCATTATTCGAACCAACGATAAGTCTCTGCAACTATGTAAACATTCTTCATCGCTGAACCGGATATCCAAACTCCCAATTATTCAAACCAGCGAAATATCCCTGAAACTTGTAAACATTCTTCGACGCTTTACCGGATATTCGAAATTCCAGTTATTCAATTATTAAAACGAACGTAATGTCTCTGAAACTATGTATTCTTTGACGCTTTTCCTGATATCCAAACTCCCCAATATTTCGAACCATGTCCTTATCTCCCAACGATATTGGACAATCGAGGTCCTACAATATTTGTCTTCTTTCATACAAAGAATGCCGCCAGCTCTTGTAATAATCATTTTCCAGGTAAAAAGAAATGTAATTTAGAAATGATAATAATAATAATAATAATAATGTGACTTGTTCTTCATACGCTGTTCTCTTCCATTTCCTTAGGTCCCAAAATTCCCACCTGTAGCGTACTAAGGGGGGGGGGGGCGGACTGGCGGTTGCCTTGGGCGCCAGAGGTCTTGGGGTGCCAAAACAGCTGATGAAAAATCGGGCCTCGCATTCTGGCCCATTGGGCCATCATCGTCGCCCTAGGCGCCATTTACCAGTAGTACGCAACTGATTCCCACTCCTACCTCCATTCCATAAGCTGAATAAAAACAAGACTTAGTAGCTACATTTGCCACAACGAGCTTTGAAGCTTCTATCTAATACAGCGTACTAGGAGTCTTAAGACATTATGCAAATATGTAAGCACGATCTAGCGCATACGCACTGACGGGTATTACTTACTAGTGCCATATCGAAATTAAACCCGTGTTGTGCACACTACAAAGCAAGCATGCAAACTCTTTACCTTCATGAAAAAGATACGGAGAGGAGAAATCCGGTCGTAATGTACCATATACGTATCAGAAACACCTAATATATAAAATATGTAAGTCAATTTACACGTGCAAGACTGTTCGGATGGCCCCATCATGTGTACCTTAGGGTCTCCTTTACGAAGGCTCTGACCAGTTTAAGGGACCTGACATCTTGTATGTCTAATAGATCCCTGTGCTTCAGTTCAACAAGGATCTCCTCCTGAACTTGCTCCTGGTAGTCGGGGTGCTTGGCCAATAGGTACAATACAAAGGAGAGCATATGACTCGTCTAAAATAATAATAATAATAATGATACTTAAGAACAAATGGTATTCAAGAGACTTTTAAAGAACTTTGTAACCTTTAAAAGCAAAGTTCTGATTACCTGAATGATTTTTATAGGTTTTGATAGAACGAATAACAAGAAAAAGCAGGAAGAGAAGAAAAGAGGGCTGGGGGGGGGGGGGGGTAGAAAACCACAAAACCTTTTCCAAAAAAACATGATTCGGGATTAAATAACTATAGGGTTGACTATTTGTTGTCTGTAAATAGGCCGTAATGTTACAATTTCGAGAGTCTTATAGTGTCATCCGTCGTATTAAAATTTCCTTAGAATGCAATACCCTCCCAAGCGTTATGTTAAATTTCCATAAATCCCTTTTTAACATGGATTTACATTAGTCCTCATACCTGGCCCAATACTATCCGTGTCTTACATAACTGAACAGTTGACCATTTGACTAAGCAAGCTTCTGTAGTATATTATAAGGGCTAACACTATCTAGACTATATCCCAACCTTATTATTATGTCGATTTTACCCTAGCTTACAACAGTCTGAAGAAGAAAATATATTTCCAAAGATAAAAGAATAATTACTATGCGTAGCTTAAGCTCAGAATCGAACTCATCTTGATCATATAAACATACTTACCGAATTACGTCGAAATCGGATGAGAAATAATCTCTAAGGAAGTAACAAGTTCAGTCAATTAGATACAAAATCACCTCATTAATATGGCCATATCCCACTTGTTATAGAACCTGTTTATGATGATATAAACCTATTTAGCAAATTTTAGCACAATCCAATCTAAATTCGTCCCAAGACTTGTAACAAGATCAACTAATCAGAAAGAATATGAACTCATAAATATGTGTACATCTCGCTCATATTCAAACTCATTCCACATACGGATGATACAAGACTACTTAACAAGTCTGATCATAATCGGATCATACATAAAGTCACAACAGTGTTTGCAAGGTCATCCAATCAGGCGCAAGATGGCCTCGTTAATAAGTGTGGATCCCGCTCATTATCAAACATATTCCACAGTGGTAACAAAGTCAGCAAGTTAGATGCAAGATCGCCTAATTAGTATGCGTGAATCTCGCTCATTATATACTCCTCTGCGATATTGATGATATAAGCTTATATTCCAAGTTTGATCAAAATCAGACCAGAAATATGGTCTCCAAAGTAGTAATGACCTCAGCGAATCAGATGCAAGATCATCTCATTAGTATGCGTGGATTTCGCTCATTACTGAACATCTTTGAGATCTATATGATATAAGCTTATATTCCAGGTTTGATCAAGATCAGATCAGAAATATGGCCCCAAAAGTGGTAACAAGCAATTGTTGACGGACGGACGACAAACGCAGGGCCCTACACTAAGCTCACTTGGCCTTACAGCCAGGTGAGCTAAAACACAAAAGAAAACTTCAAGCTAGCAACCTGATGAGTGACTTACCGTAGGGCCCTACACTAAGCTCACTTGGTCTTATAGCCAGGTGAGATAAAACACAAAAGAAAAATTTAAGCTAGCTACCTGATGAGTGACTTACCGTATCCACTCCTCCTGTAAAAATATCATGCATGATGATGAAAATCTCCTCCGAGGAGAGGTTATCCTTGGTAATCAGGTTGGTGATGAGGTCCTTATATACCTCTTGCTCGGAGTCCGCCTCACCAGCTACCTTCCTAGCTTTGTACCTCTCTCTAGCGATTGCTATGTGTTTCAGGCATACGCTAAAGGAAATTAAAAGTTTTTATTTCCATTGTATGCATAAAAATTGAAAATAACCCAGTCTCGAAAGTTTGACAACCTAAAATAAAAAATATAAAAAAATTAAAAAATTAAAATAAGGCGTTCATTTCCTACAAAGTTTATCTCTCGAAAATGAGCCTGCCTTGATGCTATTCTGAGATACTTTTTTATACTTAAAGGCAAGTCACGCTATTGTTTATGCTCATCTGATGTGTAACATAAAATGACGTCAAACTGTCATGGGGTTTTCAAGCATGGTGTCGTGTGTTGAAGGACGTGCCAATATGGTCAGCGAGGTGCAAAGTTTTCATATTCAAATTATAAAAAGGAACAGGGTAATGAAAGCCCACCACCACGACCATCCCCCTCACCACCACCACCACGACCATCCCCTACACCACCACCACTAAGACCATCCCCCACTAAGACCATCCCCCACACCACCACCTCCCTTATTTGTAATCTAGGTAGGAATAATATTAATTATTTTAAAAAGCTGTATGTTTCCAAAAAAGACAGGTATTACTTTCTCTCACCTTTTGTGATCGGAGGCTTTTTCCTTACTGTCTACAATTGTCCCATTCCTTCTATATAGTTTTTGACAGAATGTTGGAAACCAAGTTGAGAGTAAATTTTCATCTTTTGGATTTGATGCAAAATAACGACATGACACTCTCTGCACATTTTTGTTTCCACGTTCTTGCTTCGGCGTAAAATAGTAATGACGTTACGTCTATGTGTAAGGGAGATAACTCTGCACCCTGCAAATGACACTCAATTACCGTATTTCGCTGTGGCGTTTCACTGAAAATTCAGTGACATACGGATTTTCTAAAATTGGTCGTTATTTCATTATACAGAGGTTTGGTGAAAAAATCCAATTGTAGATTTTTCAATATTGGTTCTGTGTGCGTTTCTCTCGAAGCTCAAAACCTGTTGAAGGATAATTGTTATTGTTGTTGTTGATAACTATAATTATTACAACAGCCATTTTAACAAAACAGACACATTCACTTTATAGGATGAAAACAAACACTGCCTAAAAGTATCCATATCACTGTGCATTTTTGTTTCATCTGTTTATCTCTTAGTTTCTCAGATTGTCCGTGGATCGATCGTAGAAGGCGCCATTGTATCTCAAAAAAGATATCGGTGACATACTAATATTTTCTCTGTTTTCCCCATGAGCTACTTTCATACAACTTGCATGCAAAGTTTAGGGAAATTTGTAATTATAGATCTGAATAGAGTAATTTGTCTTAAATTCTTATTTTGCATGCAGGTATGTATACATGTAGACAGACTCTTCTGTTTGTAGAAGAAACACATATATTATGAACGATATTTGAACATTAATAACGAAATCGTGTATTGATTAAGGTACATGTAAATTACACATACATGTATTATTTATTATCGCTGAATTGAAACGGTATGGATTTCGAAAATTCATTTAAATTCTAGCTGAAAACCCTATCTTATTTGTTATTTAATATACCAGCAAGAACTCTTAACATGATTCGACTGCAACCCATTTTTACGTGGAACTTTACATTATTTCTCAATCTAATGGTTGCTTATGTATTGAACGAGAGAGATGTAATAGGGTTGCTACGTCCAAAATGGGTTACCAAATCAGTCTAAATGGTGACGTACACATAAAAAAGATTGGACAAAATGAGATGCCAGAATCCGCCTAGCATCCATGCTAACTCCGCCACCGAAAAACTGCAATGGTGAGAATACTTAAGCTTTCCTTATACTTAACATGATGTCTGAATGTTGTACGTATATTTTCAACCCAGTAAAATCTGTATTTTGCCAACTTTATGACGTAAAAGTAGGATGAACCCAAACAAATTATTCAGTTCAAACAAACGCAGACGCAAAAATTAGGACTATTAAGTAGATGGTATCCAGCAATGGTATAAGCAGACAACATTATCATGGTACATCCGGGAACACAAAGTTTGCTCATTCCACTTGAAATTAGGGGCTCACGGTCCGCACACTACACTTCTGTAATGACCTTTTCCGTATACTGTAGTAAAAACATATTTTAAACAAAGTAAATAGTGTATAGATGTCGTTTCTGGACCAGTCATTTTACATTTTAGTGCTCTGGGGTAGAGATTCGAGAGCATTGAGAATCAAAATTTAGAATAATTGGACTGTAAAACCACTATTAATTTTCCCTACCCATCAAATACAAGACTCTTGTCTCTTAATTTGACCAAGCAAACATACTTAAGAAAATGATGAAATATTAGTAGAATGTTATCCATGCTTACCGTTTTGTACACTGCATGGCGTTTTCATATCGCCTGTATGTCCTGGTCTTGTAGTATCTGTAGAGAGGAATTTGTTTAAGTTCTAGATAACTGCACTGTAAAATGGTGTCTACTGATAGGATGAAATCGGTGTTTTCTTGGTTTGCTTTCTCATCCGACAAAGCGCCGAGTCTTGTATTGAAACATACCAATCCGATTGCTGTAAGAAGACGAACAACATTAGACCTTCACAGACCGCCAGGATGACATCGCATTGTAAAATACATGGATGGTAAAAGAGAGATGTGAAGGGCAGTTGGAGAATAAATCAAAATATTGTTTTCAAACTGTATTACGTTTCGCATATTTATCATCATAATGTCAAATTAGAAAGTTTTAGGCTTATTTGCAAACATAAGAGAATTGACAGACTTAATTGGTTTCGTTAAATATATATATATATATATATATATATATATATATATATATATATATATATATATATATATATATATATATATACATATATATATACAACAATACGTCTATGTTATTTTGTCATCTAGGTAATGATCCGAGTGACTAGTAATGTGACCATATTACATAGTGTGTGAGCTAATATGAAAATTGGTAATATATACAATCCTGTTTAAATCTGTCATTCATCTAAGTGTTTATATAATACATTTTTTTTAGTTTTAAATGAATTTGTCAGAATTATTTTGATAATACCACTTAACAGTACTTATTCTGAAGTTACCTTTGCTTTATAAGTACTTGTCTATAATTAGTTATGGTGGTAACTTAACAAAGTATAGCAAGGCACTTATAACCATTAAGTTACATCAGGTAACGTATAATCGAAACAGATTTTTGTTCTTTTGTTATGACATGCAACATGTTCTAATCTTTCTTTTCTTTCTCACTTCAAACTCATCAAGGAACTGAGGCTATTTAATGAGTGTTCTTTTTATATGAAATATGCATTAAATAGTTTAATAATAATATGAGTACTTAAGAGGAACAAGCAAATTTTCGAACATTAAAATCAAAGAAAGCAAAGAAAGATCAATTTTTCTTATACAAATTCATGATGTAAATAAATGTTCAATATTCATTAAAGAAATTCGCATTCCACGCAGTTCAGAAACACTTTCTTTCCACGTGCGAAGAAGATGCACGTGACACTATCCAAAACTTGCCCATGACGTAACACATATTGTTGTTTTTGTCTTCAATTATTCCTCTGCTGCTCAGTGCAGGCTCTGAGATATACATAATATGCCTGATGCGCCCCTCTGCATTTCGTAAGAGGCATGGAGGCAACTTTTTCTCTCTGGGATGATGTTTCAGATGAGGTCTCGACTCTTTAAAAGTGTGTGGTATTTTTTTAAAAAAGACTTTTTATATTTAGCATTTTACTCCTTATTGGCTTTATTTATTTATATTTTATTTATTTATTTAGTAATTTATTTATTTATTTATTTTGGGTGCATTTTGGGAGATACCTAAACTTACTCGGGACTTTATAGCCAGTGCTGATGTGCCGTTAACCCTATACATGCATGTACATACATACTTATTCCTCTCTACTGAGAAGTGTTCAGATAATACACACAAATATTTCAGTCAGTACACACATGACTGAAGCTGCGCTCGTTTCTCCTAGGTTTTGAATAATATTAATAAAAACAACAATAATAGAGAGCGCATCTCGAGCTGCGGTAGCTAGCTGTTTAATAATGCTGTAACAAACATAAAGTATATGCTATTTCTATTTGCATCTCCATTTATAGCTTTGATAGAGTTTATCAATTATTTTTAACTTTTCATGTTATTCCAGCAACGTTTTAATGAAACATTTAAGAAATCATTCGGTTTCAGTAGCCTCAAACTATTGCTTACGTTGCTTTTAGGGATGACACGTCATCAAGTCATTGTGACGTCAATGAAATTATGATGATATAATAACAACCAGAGCTTGTGAGCATTTAAAAATGACCGCTTTTTAAATCCGGGCTCTCTTTCAATCGTTCGACGGAAAAGTCAGAAAATTTTCCGATTGCAGTGACATAGTAAACAACACCATTGCTGGTACGGACCGTGTAACTCCATGATTGGCCTCGTTTTGATTTGTCGTTTCAGTCATTTTGCGTTAAATTTTTAATTGTTGTAGCAATGGCGTTTCGATAGAAGCGATTGCGTCACCTCGGTAGTAGTTTGGTCATATGATTAGCCTCAATGTGTTCCGAGTGGTAAAACGGTAAATGAACAATAAATTATCGATTATCACAAAAACTATCGCTCGTGATGGTGAACATTTTAATATTTTAGTGCAAGATTGAGTCTGAAAGTCTACAATTATCTCGTTATTTTATTAACTTCAAAATAGCATTATCTACCTTCAAAGCTGAAGTTCTTGACGTGCGGTATCACGTTTTCAATAAGTCCCTCGCTGTCCTTGACTCGTCCTAGCCTGGTTACAAAATCTCTGGCAACCATTTGTACCCCTCCACAATATTCGCCCACTGCTTGAGGGGGTACGATGTACTGAGATACACCTCGTCTCAACTTGTGCCACTCCGCCTCTTGTCTAGAATTATTACATGGAGAAAAAAGAAGACAATAAGAAAGAACTCTTCAAATGATACAATATCAAGAAGTTGAGACAAAGAAAAAAGGAATAGAAACAAACAGACTGATAAGAAACTACATGGAAAATTAAAGAGAAATCCTGGTCTTCACTCTTATTATCACTATATTACCGTATATACTCACGTATAATTCGAGTCCAAATGCAAACAACATAGACTTAACAACTTTATTTGTATTGATCTTAGGCATTACGATTTCATTTGGTATATCATTTGCTTATTCTTTATAACATTATGCATTACGATTTCATTTGGTATATCTTTTGCTTATTCTTTATAACATCATGAATTACGATTTCATTTGGTATATTATTTGCTTATTCTTTATAACATCATGAATTACGATTTTATTTGGTATATCTTTTGCTTATTCTTTATAACATCATGAATTACGATTTCATTTGGTATATCATTTGCTTATTCTTTATAACATCATGAATTACGATTTCATTTGGTATATCATTTGCTTATTCTTTATAACATCATGAATTACGATTTCATTTGGTATATCATTTGCTTATTCTTTATAACATTATGCATTACGATTTCATTTGGTATATCATTTGCTTATTCTTTATAACATTATGAATTACGATTTTATTTGGTATATATTTTGCTTATTCTTTATAACATCATGAATTACGATTTTATTTGGTATATCTTTTGCTTATTCTTTATAACATTATGCATTACGATTTCATTTGGTATATCTTTTGCTTATTCTTTATAACATTATGCATTACGATTTTATTTGGTATATAGTTTGCTGATTCTTTATAACATAATGTTTGTTATCTTATTAAACCATGTATCCGATAATCGGTAATTTGCGACCGAAAATGCAGCGAGATCACTTACTTGCACTTGCAATACTACTACTACTACTACTACTACTAATAATAATAATAATAATAATAATAATAACTTTGTTTTCTGAAGATAATAAATTTGGTTCTGATTCAATCAACCAATCTTACATGTAGTCCTCAATAATAGAATATTAAAATCTGTTGCGGAATGTGTAAAATATGTTTTGTACAAAGTCGTTTTGAATTTAGGCAAATGAAGATTAGAATACAAAATAGACCATCGACTGTGTGAATAGATGCTGGAAGCTGGAATTAGATCACCGATATATTGTGGAGCCATGTTATGAAAAGATTTATATGTCAAAATAGCTTTTAAGAACTTTACTCTATAATTAAAAAATAACCACTGTAAATTAACGAATAAACGTGAGGATGGCTAGTCTTTCTTGTAATAATTCTAGCAGCTTGTTTTTGGAGTTTAATTATCTGATTACAATTAGTAGCATTGCAATTCCCCATATGGTGCAACCAAAATCAAACACACACACACACATACATATATATATATATATATATATATATATATATATATATATATATATATATATATATATATATATATATATATATATATATATATCCATTATAAAACATTTTTAACATATAATCGGGCACATATGAAGACAGTCTGTTCAATAAGGTTATTTTGAAGGATACTGCAGAACATGCGCTTTATTTGATTTTCCCACAATAAATGCCTATCAATAATCACACTAAAATTGTTTGATTTTCTATGTTATTTAATTTAGTTCCATGAAAAAATATATTGATATCTTCTAATTTCTTTATTCGTTGCCTTGATCAAATTGTCAAACAGTTATTTTTATCTGTGTTTAATTACATTTTGTTGGTTTCGCGCCACAGTATACAACAGCATCAACGTCCTATTGTAAATTGTGTTCAAGGCAAGGAATTGTATCACTGACGGTATGTAAGGTTGTGTCATCTGCAAAAGATCAGTTTCAGTGGCATGCATATGAAGTGGTAAATCATTAATGAAAAGGAGAAAGAGTAAAAAAGGGCATAGAATAGAGCCTTGACGTACCCCACTTTTAACGTATTGTAAAGAATATGTATCATTGGCCACATAAAAAACATTGTTGCCTTCCTTTTAGGTAAGAATTAAACCAAGCAAGCAAATTATCACTGATTTTGTATTCCTTGAGTTTTTTCATCAACATTTCATGATCTATTTAATCAAACGCTTTTTTAAAATCTGAATAAATTGCTCTAATTATTTTTCCGTCATCTATTGCTGCTAGCCATGTCTCAACCAACTTTGTGAGGGCGGTTTGGATGAATGCTTTTCTCTGAAACCTGATTGTGAGTTATGTAGAAGATTATTTTTCTTACAAAATTCGGCAAAGCTGAAGGGTGATATGTTTTTCAAAAGTTTTAGATAAGGTTGGTAAAATTGATTTAGGTCGACAACTATTTGCTGACGATCTATCACTTTGTTTAAAGACTGGGAACGCTTTGGCTAATTTCAGATTATTTGGAAAGATTCCCGTATCAGTACTTGTATTTATCAAGCTAGCAATTTAAGGGGCAGCAACTTCAGCTTATAGTTTGTGTATTTTTGGTGAGATTTCATCTTGTCCTGTTGCTTTGATGTCATCAAGCTTCTGTAAAAGATCTATAACATCTTGAACACATATGTAAGGATCTGGAATGATATATGAGACTATCGACTCTACAAAATCTATAAGAACTGACAAATCTTGTGACAAGGTAAAATGTTCTCCAAGTATTGAAGTTAATAATGTGAAAAAGGTATTGAGGTCCTTTGCAATATCTACAAGTATAACTACGGTTTTTAATTCTGAAGGGAAATCATGAACTTTTGATCTTAAATTAAAGTTACAAAACTGTTTCCATATTTTTCTGCAGTCACTTTTATTCTCAATTGATCTTGAAAAATTATCCTTTTTAGTTTTAGCGATTAAACGTTTTACAAAATGTCAGCGTTTTTTGTTTTGTTTTTTTTTCTTTTATTTTCTTCTTAACTTTGTTTGTCGCGCTGTTTGTGATGGCAATCGCGCAGTTTCATAATTCTCTTGACCCTTTAGCATTTAAATGGAACATGTCGATTTAGAACTGCAAGAAAAAGTGCAGTCCAACGTTGTACATCAAGATCTGGATTTATAAAAGTATGTTGACAATTCCTTAAAGCATATTTCAAGTCAGTCAGAAAGGTATCTTCTTGGAAACTGTCATAGGATCGGTACTTTATGGTGTTATGGGCCTTTTTGAATGGTTTCTAGAACTTGTTTCTTGTGGCACAGATTGGATAGTGGTCGCTAACTGAATATGTTGGGACGAAGGTCTTGACTATAAATATAGGGTGCAAAGAATAAATATGATTGATTAACGTCATCGACTTGTCAGTGACTCGAGAAGGGGACTGTATCATTTGAGTGAGATTATATATTTGCAGAATATCTTTCCATTTACTTTGCGGGTCATTCATCAAATCAATATTGAGATCACCCATTAACAAAAGTTCTGAGCTATAGTTAGAAGCAGTAGATAATTCATTTTCACATCTCTCAAACCAAGACGATAGCGAATTTGGAGGATGATAGAGAGAGCACAGAAATATGGGCTTAGACGATGGTTGTTTAAGTTTAATACCAATCGTTTTCCATCTCGGATGGCTCTCTCTCTCTCTCTCTCTCTCTCTCTCTCTCTCTATATATATATATATATATATGTAGACCGCCTCCTTCTTGTGTTCTATCCTTCCGTTCCAAATGGAAGCTGTCGATGGACACTGAGTGATCATTAGTATTATTATTAAGAATGTTCAAAGAGTCCTAGAATGTCAGTCTGAAGGTTATTGAGTAAAGTATGATTGAGTTCGTCTATTTTTGGGTTTACGTGCCGAATATTGAGATTTACTATATGTAAACCCTTTACTTAAAAAAGTATTTTAGAACTAGAATCAGATTGAGAGGTTTCCTGGTAAAGACTGGCTTGGGATAGATAGTGCCCATCAACCACTTCGGTAATAGAGGCAATGTCCCTTGATTGAGATAAGCAAGTGATTTGTTGGTCAGTAGTAGTTAAGTGTGCATCATTAAAGAAAGTGTTCCATTCCTGACATTTGCAATATAAAAGGATGCATTTACCACAAATATTGGTTAAAAAATGAAACTGATTCCGGAGATTACTGTAGGAATCTCAATCTGCACAATATCTAGTCATGTTTTGCTCTTGACTGTAATGACTTTGTCTTGGGCGTTCATTGTGTCTGACAAAGTTCCGATACCAACAGACAGATGAGTCATGACTGTAGGTACCACAATGTGCACAATATCTAGTCACGTTTTGACCTTGTTTGTAATGATTTGTCTTGAGCGTTCATTGTATGTGATACGCTTATGGTTGTTTTGCCTATAACAAGTATTTTGACGTGATCGTTCCGTGTGTGGCGAGTACTGGGTGCTATGGAAGCTGCTTGATGGCTTCCGCGTACGAAGGATATGATGCATGATGTCAAGGTTTTGGAGTAGAATTGAAACACCCTCATTTCTCAAGTGCACTCTGTCTCTATGTAAAAGAATCGATAGCATTTCTCCTGTTCCAAGTATGAATGAATTGTAATTATGAATGTATTGTACAGCTAATTCTGAACCGAGATCTTGTAGTACCATATTATAGGGATCAATATCAATATCCCCTCTCGGAATAAGATCAGATACCATCACATTGTGACTTACTGAAATCGGCCTAATGAATGAATTTTATTGAGAGGAGAAACTAGATCCATCATTTCCTCTGACATTTATGATTATTGTGCCAAAGTTAGCTTGATCAATTGTTTTTCAAGTTTTTTGTTTTAACGAAAGTATAGTGGCTCCAGGTAGAGTGCGCGCTTATAAATCAGGTTGTAATCCAGAAAACTTGATAGGTTTAAGAATGGAAATACCAATAACAAAAGTTTTGTGTTTTCAGGGTGCTAGTTTGTCATGCTCATGTTGCTGTTCGTGATCAAGTCCAACATCACGCGCAACGTTGTTAGGAGTCGACGTAGTAGTGGTGGGCACTATTTCAAGAGATAAGAGTGTGCTAGAGTGATTGGTTTCAACCTTTCTAAGTTTGTCTGCTATGTACTGTATTTTGTTTAAAATGTTTTAAAAAAAATAATTTCTAAAGGTTTGTTTTGATTTCTGTAACTGAAGAATGTATAGTATCACGATCCGTTGAGAAAGTTTGATTTTGTTGTGGAATACGCTTGCTCAGTGCAGTAAGCTGATCATTGATACTGTACATGTTGACGTTGAGAAAGTTTGATTTTGTTGTGAAATACGCTTGATCAGTGCAGTAAGCTGATCATTGATACTGTACATGTTGTTGTTGAGGCGTTTTTCCAAGGCAGTGATGGACTTAGGAATACCATTTGTGACGCACGAGAGTTGCACGATTTCTTCTTTTATTGACTTGACAGAGGATGATAAATCTCAACAGTCAAAGCATCGCCAGGATGTAATTTGATCTTCACGTTCGATCCCTACGCAATCGTCATGGAACCAGACCATGCAAACGTTGCATTGTATCATTCCTGAATTTGTATTTTCCTTATCAATGTATCTACAGTTTACATTGCAGGCTATATTGTTGCTCTTTTGGGTAGCATTTTCGGACGTTTTACTTTGTTTTCAGTTTCCATATTTCGTTTGTTTAGTCTAAGGGTGATGTTTAATATTTGATGATACTTTTTTTTTTCAATTCAATCATATTACTATCATTTGTGTTCTCACGGACGCTTCCTTCGGCTGAATTTTGCGACGGTGTTTGTTCAGTTATCTGGGCACTCACTTGTGTACTTGTATATGTAAGTTGAGAAAATCAAACAAGCTATACACACGTGCTCTCTCTCTCTCTCTCTCTCTCTCTCTCTCTCTCTCTCTCTCTCTCTCTCACGCACACGACGACAGGGAAGAGTTCAATTGATCTGACATCACTGACTTGCCGGTGAAAAAAATCGGAACAGCCCTGTCTCTTTCCGATGCGAGTCGAATAACTTTTTTTCTGGCATACGTTGGAAAAGACCGAGGACGTTCCGATTGCCGCCATCTAAGACAATATGTCGAACCCCCTGTGTTGGAAAAATTGAAGAAATCAAAGGCTGATTTCTCCTAAACTGGTGGGCCAATCGTCCTCAAATTTTACAGCTATAGTAAATAAAATGAACTCTATCGATTGAATACATATTATACCTTAGCAGAATGTTCCCTTTAACTAACACACTTTGATTTTCAAAGTAAACCAACATCTCCTCAGAAAAAATCTTCTTTTATGTTTAAAATAAAATAAAATAACAATCTGCAAAAGGATAATGCATAGAAAGATAAATAAAAATGAGACGTAAAATTATATTATCTGCCCAAATGGAAACATCAACAGCAAAAATAAAGAAGAAATAATAATTCAAATCCCATACTCCTTATAGTTTTATGAAGTATTCGTATGTAACATAATTCAAGACATTTATAAGGCACTTTGTGTGGATTTTCCAAGTAGCGTTATATAATTGTCACTTACTTTTTTACCAGTATATTGCGATCCCTAGTAAAATTTTTAACGTTGTAAAATACACAACACAGCAACCAACCAGCCAACCACACAAACAAATAAGCAAAAACAAACCGGTAAATCCAGTAATCTTACGCAGTCGCCAGTCCCTGAACTCCTTTGTTGTGCAAAATATTGAAATGCTTCTGCATGAAAAAGAAGCTATCCCTTAAAGGCCATTTTCCCTCCGTTCTGAAAATAAGCTCCGCGTCGGCTGGGTCAAAAAGGTTGACCCTCGTGAAGCCAGGAAGTGGCGTCTCCTTCACGATGTTCCCATACTTCTTCTGCATCAACCATTTCTGTTCCTTCCATGTCAAGCCATAAAATATTCCTGGAAGAAGAAGATGAAGAAAACGAAACAAAAGATGATGATAATGATGATGATGTTGGTGATGATGATGATGATAGAGAAGTAGTAGTAGTAGTAGGGAAGCGGTGGCGGTTAAGGTGGTTCATATTCCATGTGTCTATATGTATGTCTGTAGGTAGGTAGGTAGGATGGTATATAGGCGTGTAGTTGTTCTTAAACTATTGGTGTGTAGTTAAATATCTATTTCACGTGTGTTTATTAGTTACCTATCTATCTATCTATCTATCTATCTATCTATCTATCTATCTATCTATCTATCTATCTATCTGAAGATGGCACATTTTGTATTTATTTCATCTGTAACAGGAATCACTGAAAATGGCCCGATCAACACACACATACGAATTTAATCTACCCATGTGAATATAATACCTTTTGTAATGTGTTGTCTATAACACAGGTTACTGAAAATGTACGAATTTTTAGCATACTTTTTTTTTTTTTTTTTTTTTTTTTTTTTTTTAGCTGTTGGGTTGTTTGTTTTGACAAGAATGAAATTTCTGATGGATTTTATATCTAAGGGTGCTTTTAAAATATCATATTATCTGTTTGTTATTACGTCCCTGTCTTCGTTTAGATTGCAAGGTCACCTAGTTGTCATCGCTTGATATCACAGATTAATCACCTGTTTCTTATTCCTCATACCGTAAGTCACCGTTTGAAATCCGTTATAGAGCTATAAAGGCAGCAGTTACTTACTGAGTCATCTGGTCGAATTGATAGACTTCATTTTTACGTCCCTTCCTATACAAAAAGGTGTAACAATTAAAATCGCTCAATGATACTAACGTTGGCGACAAAGCAACCTCAGATCAATGATTTTTGTTATTAAAATATAACAAAAGACACGTATACAGTTATATACGAGATCTCCGGATTGTTGCTGAGGAACTTTTCCGGTCGTTCACCTTCAAGCATATGGGCAACACACGTCAGCCGAACAAGGAACTTTTTGCCGATATACAACCGCATGCTTTAAACTTATTCTAGTCAAATGAACGTATTGCCACCACCAGTCAAAAATGTATAACTTATCATTTCGTATGCAAATATTAATTAATGTGAATGGATATGGGATACTAAATAATTTGAACGTAATTGGGCTATTAATTAATGTGAACGAATATGGGCTATTAATTAAGGTGAACGAATATGGGCTATTAATTAATGTGAACGAATATGGGCTATTAATTAATGTGAACGAATATGGGCTATTAATTAATGTGAACGAATATGGGCTATTAATTAAGGCGAACGAATATGGGCTATTAATTAAGGTGAACGAATATGGGCTATTAATTAAGGTGAACGAATATGGGCTATTAATTAAGGTGAACGAATATGGGCTATTAATTAGGGTGAGCGAATATGGGCTATTAATTAAGGTGAACAGATTTATGGGATATTCACATGTGCATTGTCTGGGTTAGCAGGAAGCGAGAGGTCACTTTTTCAGCAACGACAACCACGACACTCGACGTTATCATCGTTAAGATGTTGTGTTAGAGTTGTTTGGAAGTGATATAACAGTTAAAACATCATTGACATTTTTACCGTTTGTGAACAAGAAATATGTGGCCATACACGTGTGCTCATTTCAGATGAAATTTATAAAATTAACGGAATAATTTATATAGTTGGTGAGCATTAGTTGTAAATGATTATAGTAATCGGGTCCCCCCCCCCTTTTTTTTTTCACCGATCACCTAATTACCTACCTCCAAATCAGTCGATACCATCTCCCTTCTTAATATGCGGACACACACAAAGACACACACACACGAATCCATAGGTAAAATAAGTTGTTTGTCGGTATTTCGGTTGACGCATATACTGGTATGGAAGGGACAAAACATAGCTATGTTTGTAGGAATACGGTACCACTGAAAGTGATATTTACAAATAAAGGTTCATTTTAAGGTGAAGTGTGTTATTTCATCAGTGATAATCCCTATGGATAATTAATTATCTTTGTATATTGCAGACAGAGCTCTTAACAGTATACTGATCAATATACTTATCGGCAGTTATGATAATAAATGCTTTAAAAAAATGACTGGTCAAGGGGTCAAAAACGTATGCACATATTGCCTAAAAATAGTTCATTCAGCCCATTCAAAGAGAAAACTCCATGCCCCATATAATATGGTTGGTTGGTTGATTTATAACTGCACTTTCAACACATTATTGGCTGTATCATGCCGATGAAATGGGAGCTAAATGCCTTTTCTAATGACATACCAAAGCAGCTGATCTGAACTGGCCTGAGCGGAACCCGCGATCCATAGATTACTAGTCCCACGTTCTACAAACAGAGCAACATTTGAGACCTTGTTATCTGACAAGTGTCCGGTCAGCCGACGGTCTGACTGCCTAATAACATATAGAGATAGCGAAAACCTACCATGTTGGTATAAACCACGATGCCAATAATTTCATTTCTTTAGACATAGATAGAATCATAAATATTTAATATGTGCATATAATTTCTACAAATTACTTTCGAACCCCATCACACGGCCACCAATCTCATTCATTGCAAAATGCAACGATGAGAAAACCGTGAGAGTTTTTCAGTTATGCGTGAGAGAGATCTAATGTCTTCTTGTATAACGTCAATCTATCGTTTAGGATGGGGAACATAAAAACTGACTGTAACTGACTCTCACCAGTATCTGGTCTGGGCCAGCTGCCACCCAAAGCACATAATTAATTAAAAAAACAAAGAAACAAACAAACTTTAGGCCTATGCGTTCGGATTAAAATCTGTGCCATCCAATATATTGGCGAAACCGTTGGCTTTAGAAAAGGAATAAATGACCCACAAGAGTCACATTCGCAAAAAACATAAATGCGAAAAATTGGCAACTATTACAACTCCGCTGGACATTTAAGTTGAGTCCATCCGGATACATCGGATTGAGTCTACAACGGGGTGCACCGATACAAAAGTTCACGTAAGGAACGAGACTGGATTCTGCAACTGAGAACTCGTGAGGAATTTAGTCTAAATGAATCAAGAGTGTAATGAACGATTACATTGCTCACCTCTACGACATTATAAGAAGTCTCCAGCAGCTACTGTAAACATTATTATCAAGCAGAAAATAAATTAAGACAAGTGATCTTGACAACGAAATGATAGCCCCACTTCTAACTAAAGTTTTATTTTGCATTTTTTTATCTGTACATTTTTAAAACTTAACTTTTAATGGACATATTATAGCCAGTATTTTGGTGACCTGCTGTTAAATCACATACATATATACTGTGACAGGGCATAAAATACGTAAAATAATACTAATAAAAAAAGAACATTCTTTTATATGATTCCAAAGTAACTTGCTTCACAGCTCAGGTTCTAGCGAACCAAAGATCAGACGCCGCATCGAAATCACTCGTGGCTGCATGAAAAACAGGGATAGATATGTCTTGCGCTCAAAGATCAGCCTTGTTACAAACACCCGGCTGTTTAACGCATACAGTCTTGTTGTACGGTGCAGACACACGAACGTTTACAGAGAAAATGGCTAAAAAGCTTAATGTCTTTGACCAATGGTGCTTCCGCAGCATCCTCCGTGTCACATACACACAAGATATCACGAATCCAGAGATCAGAGACAGAACGAAGACACCATCAGGTCTAAACGCTTGAAGCTCTTTGGCCACATTGCCAGAGCAACCACTGATATGGATCACAATCGGGCACTTAAAGCTGCATTTGGCAAACCAGCGCTGGTGTGGAAGCACTTAGTGGGGAGAACGACGAGCACCTGGCTCCGAATGGTGGAGTAGGACCTTAGGGAGTTCGACCTTGAACTGCACACCGGATGGCAAAAGACACAAGATAGCATCTACTGGCTCCGACTCCTATCTACAGCAACGCTGCCTTGGGTAGCACGCTACTAACGACGACCAGATATTAAGGCTTTTTATTTCTTAAATCACAGTTTTAAAAACATGCTTTAGAAACTATTATCTTTTTCCACCGCTAGAAGCCAGATTTTACCGTGTGAATGTCAAAGGATTTTAGTAACCTTGGGGTGACAGCCAGTTTTAGAAGCATAGTTGATGCATCAGTAATTACGTAGATTAGCCACTACTGCTTAAGTCTCACGTAAAAAAGTATGCAGTTAACTCGTCTAATTCCTATACTCATTCACATGTACAATACACATTTAACCTGTTGAAGATAACCTATCACGATATACCTATGTTAGTAAAATATAAAATGTAGGTCATAGTGATCTTCTTTGGTTATAAGGTTGTAGCACTAACAGAGATGCAACTAATTATCAAGTTTCATGATTCGAACTTAAACAGCACACAATAAATGAACTTTAAACATTACATTGCAACAAAGTCACTGAAGCATGAAACATAGCTGACAGAGACCTCTTTTCTAATAACGGCGTGGTACTTATGAAGAGGCATCTCCTCACTATATTTCATGATTCTAGGAAGGATAGTATAACCAAAACTTATGTGGGCATGAGATAAACGCAAAAATTTAATCAAAGGCAGTAAAAGATGAAATATGAGTTTCATTTACTGTATGGGTGTTAAACTAACAGAGATGCATAACATCATTAATTTCATAATTCTACCACGAACATTGCCTTAGAAATTAACATCAAATAAATATATAAAATGCCAAATTTAACTCAAGTCTGTGAAGCGTAAAATATGGTCCAAAATGACCTACATCCAGTGAAGGAGAAATGATCCTCAAAATGCATCCCCTTACCAAGTTTTATCGTTCTATATATGATAGTTGTACATTGCATGCAAAAATAAATTGTACTAATAGGCTCAACGCAAAAACTTAACCTAAGCCAGGAAAACATTAAATGTAGGTCACAGTGACCTTTTTGTACAGGTGTGGTACTAATAGAGATGTATTCAATCAAGTTTCATGATTCTGGCATGAACAGTTACAACACAGAATTTAACCAAAGTCATTGATGTGTGAAATATTGATGACAGTGACCTACTTTTGCAATGCGAGTATAGTACTCATCACAGTGCATCTTCTCGCTTACTTTAATGATTCCAGGTATAACAGTATATAGACAGGATGCAAGAAGCCATGTGGTCATGAGCTTAAGCCAATAAATTGTGAACTATATGTGTTGTACTAATATGGATGCATACAATCATCTAGTTTGATTATTCTAGCATGAACAGAGCTTGAGAAATCAACTTAAAAGCCAAATTGTAACCCAAGATACTGATGCAAGAAATATGGATCACAGTGACCTACTTTTGTGATGAAGGTGTAGTAATCGCCAAAATGCATCCCTTCACCAAGCCTTATGATTCCATGTATAACAGTATGCATGATGGGTGTAATAAGGATTGCACAGATAATGTACATGTATGTACAAAATACGATCTCTTAGCGCCTAAGACCTAGGAAGAAAGAATGGTTGAGATTCAGCGCGGTTGTACACAGAGATCAGTGAACTTGTACACAGATATACGCCGACGCTAGGGTCAGTACAATAGCTATCCTCTCGTTCGTAGAATCGACCTAAAAATGTAACTCTTTCAATGCAGTCTTGTCAATATATCAGTCACACAGCAGTTTATCCCCCTACGCAAATGTCTGCGACAATTTTACGCTTGTAAATACTCTTTTACTCTTTACATTAATTATTATTATTATTATTATTATTATTATATCATCCTGTTACAACATTATCATGACATATTTCCTTCACTACCTTTTTAATGTATATATGTATGTAGCAGCGCTTTACGGCGCCTCTGCACTATAAGGGTTATATATTGCCAACTAAGGTAAAGTTCGAAACATGTACAATGGATTGCACACAAATTAAGGGAGATAAACCCCTCCAAATAAATGTAAATATGGTGTACAACAAGATAAAATATAAAACATTATGATTGTTACAATTATGTAAAATGTATATAAAATAAAAGATAAAGGTAGCATATAAAAGTCACCCATAAATTAACCTGCATATAACCTTTACTACATATTATAGTTTCTGGTCATATATGGCATTGTTTTCCGACACGAATGGCTTCCGTTCTTTGTCTTTAGCCCGGAATTATTTTCAGATCAATTTGGTTCTCCGTACGGATAACACGTACTTACTGGGATCATCCCACCTTTGATTATTTGTAATATACTTCTTTTATTCTGTTCCCAAAACAAAATACACATATAGTTTGCACATTTTTATACTGTTTTTCATCTGATTTATTTTTCATTATATGAGTCTTTTTCTGTAGATATCCCCCGTTATTCAAACAGGTAAATAGTTTTCTCTCGGATTTTGTGCTGTGTGTTGGGTTTTTTTTTTTTTTAATTTCTTCCTCTGACGAACGGCTTAATTAGCTCGAAACGTTAGAAAACTGTGTTGTAAACCTCCGCCATGCATTTATATAGTGTTATACTGCTTGGATGGATGGATGGATATATATATATATATATATATATATATATATATATATATATATATATATATATATATATATAAATTGAATTAATGTACATAAATTAATAAGCGTTTCTGTTTAAAACAAAACAGTAATTTTATCTGTTTGTATGTATCTGTAAGAACGATGGGCAAAACATTAGGGCGGATCTAATTCTGAAGTGTTATACTTACCTCCTGGGAAAAAGTTGTGTATTCCTCCAAGGATAGGTAAAGTTGGAAGTCCGGGGATTTCTGAAAAAGGCTTTGCGTTTTTGTATGCATCCGGACTTAATTTTCTTGCTATTTCATTATCTCTTTCTCTGAGTCCCGATTCCGCTTTTTCATCTTGTTTATATGAGCAAGATTCCTTTTCGAAATTCAGTTCTACCTGAGAACTGACCTTTCTTTTACTGGAAGTCGTTTGTCCCGCATGAAGCCCTGTAGATATTCCATAACCCACGTTTTCGTCAGTGTGTTCGATTGGACAGTTGCATCTTTTATTGTCTCGAAGCTTTGTAGATACGCTTGTAGACTGTGCTCTGACGGAGACATTCAAAGTGTCTATTTTGATAGATTCACGAACGATAAAATACGCCCTACAGACATCTTTGGCTGGCTGGTGAAGAGTAAACAAACAGCCTGAAGAATAAAACTGCCCTATGAAAGACTTTATGCAATTATATGGAGTTTCAAATAGTCCTATCATATTTTCAGTATGTGAAATACTGTTAAAAACGTTTGAACGTACCCCAAAATCAACTTATTATGTCACGTGACAAATATAATCTTGCATTTAAGCGCATTTAGTGTGAGGTTTATAAAACTCGTACAAACAATTCGACGTTACGCGAACCTGCTTAATTAACTCGTTTATAAATTTCATATTATGATGCAATGAACACTCGTGTAAGCTCTGTGTATCAAAGAAAAAAAACGATGCAAATTGGAATCAATTATGTATCATTGAAGTGAACAAGAAGAAAATGAATGTAATGAGATAAAGAGGCCAAATGCATCAACAGTAATAACTAATATGTTATATTCAGATGACATCTTTTCAAGTTACTAAATTACTAATCTTAAACATTGAAATCGTCGTTTGGAAGATCTCAGTCACTCAGTTTACATAAAAACTGAATCTGCAGGAAACGGACCAATGTTCAAAGAAGTCTGGAAACGATTTTACACATTGCAATGAATTGATAGAGGTTGACCAGTGATTAGTTCAAACATATTATATTGCAAACAATACAACAACTTTCCCATACTATGAATTCTTCCTAACAAAACACGTTTAAGATGGCTGGCATCTGTACAAAATTAATTTCATAAGTACATGTTATAATTACTATATTGAAGACAAAAAGAAAAAAGAAAAAAAAAAAGAAGGTAGAAGAGAAAAGAAAGAAAAAAAAGGTAGAAGAGTGAAGAATCTAGATCTTATGTCATAGATACAGGAAAAGATGCAAGCATTGCTGGGATCGAACATTAGTTTAAACATAATTTCCTACTGCCAAAACCTATACTTTGGTTTTGCTTCTTCGTTAGTTTGAAACTTCCTCCTAATAATAAATCCAAATTTAAATTTAAATTCAACTGGTTTAGTTCAATTATTAATAAGTGTCTTTAACTAACATACCCGCGACATAAAAAGAAATAATGTTCGTTCGTTTCGGCGCCTTCTCCACATACACAGACGAGAATGTCGCTTAAACCTACTCTGCAGAGATGCTGCCGTAGGGAGCTACAATTATTTCTCAGCTTTGCATGCATAATCGATAATTTTCTATCACCATACCAACAGTTTTTGAAAGTATTAGTTTTAGGAAGCAGGGATCATTTAAAGTCCCGTAGGGATGTAATCTGACTTATACATCTGAAAGATTATTCTACAAATTTACACTGGATGGTATAAATGATTTCCTGTAAGGAGCATACCTGCATGAGACTGAAACGATGTTAGACCTTTTACGCAATGGATATCGGCGTATCTCGCTAAAATAGGGGGAATGAATTCTTGCAAAAATAATGGGGCATCAGAGTTAATGATCCTATAGAAAGTTGCAAGTATTTGACTGGCTCTCCATTCACTTGAGGGAATAAAGTCTATGACTGATAAACCATTAATAATACGGAAACTTCAAGCTGTATTCTTTCTATTCTAATCGAATTCCCCTCATCAACCCTCCCGAAAAACACAGGCATATTCCAGTAAGGGTCTTATATAAATCAGATGCAATTTTTAAGAGTTGTTTTGAAAAGCTTACAATTTGTTATTTCCTTTATTATATCTTTAATATGTTTGTTGCAATTAAAAAAAATTTTAATCGTCAAATCAAGGTGTCTATGAAAATTAACAAATTGTTGGCTTTTACCATCTAAAAATAGTTCAGATGCTTGTATATTTGACCTTTTTGAGAACATCATTACTTCGTTTTCGTAGTGTTCAATGTCATAAGCCACTGTTTTGACCAATCGATGATTTTTGTTTTCAAAATGATGGGTAATCACTTGTTCAATGTCAGCAATGCGAGGAGATGAACAATATAATGACGAGTCATCTGCAAAAAGACGAGTAAGGGAAATAATTGATTCAGCAATATCATTTACACAAACCAAGAATAATAAAGGGGATAATACTGAACCCTGAGGTACTCCTGCATTTATTTTCCTAACACTAGATAATGAATCATTAATAATAATTCTTTTGCTCACGACTGCAGAGATAGTTTTCGAACCAGACAAGTAAATCGTTTTTTTTTTCTTCCCATGCTCCCTAATTCTGAAGACAAGTCCTCGATGCCACGCTCTGTCGAATGCCTTTAATAGGTCACAGAATACCATACAACTATCTTCATTTCTTTCTCTTGCTAGACATAGAATATGATACATCTCAATCAGCTGAAATACTGTAGAGTTGGACGGTAAGAATCCATATTGATACATATAAAAAAAGCATGAAAGCAGTTATAAACATATTTATGCACAATCCTTTCAAACAGTTTTCCAGTATTGCTTATGAGTGAGATATGTCCATAGCTGGATACCAGACTCTGTGATTTACACAACTGAAAACTGAATTGAAAACTTTCAATAAATATGAAAGCTGTGTGTGTTTGATTTTAGTTTTGTCGTCTGCTAAAAAAACGTGGAGTGACCGATATTACCCACAATGCATCATTAT
This sequence comes from Margaritifera margaritifera, assembly GCA_029931535.1. NCBI lineage: Eukaryota > Metazoa > Mollusca > Bivalvia > Unionida > Margaritiferidae > Margaritifera > Margaritifera margaritifera. The sequence goes on from JAQPZY010000959.1 coordinate 805,337, forward strand.
GTGATGGCATAGGCTCCCTTCAAAATATTTGTACTTTTTTTTTTAATAAGTAAGAAATATATTAGAAAGTAGGGATTTATATACATGATGTATTCATTAGTTTCATATTTATAATTTGATACTTTCCGTTAATTTTCTGTAAAAGATTGGAATGTCAATGTTTAATACTAAATTTAAGTTCAAAAATTTAAACAAAGTAAAATGTTCATGAAAATGGATCAAAATAAAAGGACGAGTTTGTGTCATCTATTTTTATTTATGCACAGAACAGATCTATGCCATGAGAAAAGAATTGTAAGAATTGCCTTAAATTTAAACTTTAAGACTGAAAATTAAATTCACTTTATTGCAACAATTTATAAAAATTTCACATGATTTACGAGTTTTTGCATTTTAAATGTTTAGATGATTCGCATTGGAAAAATGAAAGTACAAATTAAAATAATTATTTAAATGTAAGATTTCAAAATATATAATTATGGTCAGGGGGTGCATATGCAATTACATAATGATGCATTCTGGGAAAGCTCGATTTGTCAAGCTGGATGACTGACGCGCAGATTTTAAAATTCTATAACCTTCTTTTTTATTGGAATATTTGAATTCCGTTTTAATTTCTGAAATTTATAGAACTTTTATATTTCCCTGACAAAGGATGGAAACTCATCCTCAGAATTCTTTACAATATGAAATCATCAGCGGATTTGTGGAAGGTATTAACATTGAATTACGTAATTTTCTTTCTGTGTTAGTGAAAATCGGAAGCATTTCAAAGACATCTGAATAATTTCATTGTGTGTGCTTAGAATGAAGCGTTAAATCCCATGTGCTCGAAATGCGACTGCCACAACAAGCTGATTTCTTCAATGATATAGCAGAAACGTCTGTTCTTGTTCTTGCCTCATTTTCCACAGACTTTGCAACAGTAACGTACAATATATAAGTTTTAAGGTTTTAACGAGTATATCTAGCTCTGTAGCGTTTAATTGTACGATTGGAATACCGCTCATGCCTTTCCGTCAACTCAAAAGAGACTCAGACTGTGTTTGGCGGAGTGATTAGCATCCAATCGATGTAAAATTTTGCCAGAATAAAAAAAAAGTCGTAGCACTATTTGCATCTAGAGCAGTTATTCGGAGCATTCTCTTCTCTTTCCGATTCGAGTCGAATAACTTCGACTCTCTGAAAGAAACTCATAGGTAATCGTTGTGATACTCATCAAATTTGTAAGTTTTGGGCAGACGAAATTCCGGCAAGAGGTGGGAAGAACAGATTCGTATAAAATGATAGATGTTGAAAATAGCACTCGACGACGTTCAATAATCAATGAAATACCTGCACTTTTAATTCTTAATTCTATTCCTGCAACTTTGTAATGAAAAACTTTAAGAAATCGTTCAGTTTCAATAACTTCAAACAATTGCTTAGGTTCTTTTAGTGATAACACGCCATTTAGTTATTATGATGTCATGAAGTCATTATGACGTAATAACAACCACGAGCTTGAGGTCAGTTCAAAATGGCCATTATTTACATCTGACTTTTTTTCAAGCATGCGATGGAAAAGGCCAAGGACATTCCGATTGCTTCAGCAGTATGTCAATCTGAACACCTCGTGACTTCAACAAAATTTTATCTCGGAAATACTTCAATGGAGTGATACAGCGCAAAAAGGGGGACATTGAAGGATAATGTCAAAGAACTCAGTCACACACTAAAGTACTCTAGACAAAATAGAACAATGCCAAAACATTATGATACATTTATGGAATTATTTGCACAAGTTCAGTAAAAGAAAATTCTGTAGTGAGTTTATGCTTGGAAAAAGAAAGTTAGAAATGTTTCGGTCAGAAATACGTCATCTCAGTCGAATCGACCGTAATGAACGCTATGATGGCGGTGTGTACGTCATTTGGTAAGCAAGGTACATGTATGTGCAGTGGCAGCTTCTGTAATATTTCTGAGGTACTTTTCTGTTTATTGGCGGAAAGGCCCAAAAGTGTTCCGACTGAGCAACTGGTACGACAGAGCTATTTTTTTATTGAAATAGTTCAGAATCTGGAGGACATGCACTGCCGATGTTTTTTGGAGGTTTTTTTTCGATTCGGTCGGAAATAACTGAGTGGCATTCCGATTAGGTTTTTCTATCCACAATTCACCTTATTGGCGGAAAAGCCCCAGCGGATCAAGAAAGAAGGAAACAAAAAAAAAAAAAAAACATGACGGCGACGGAGACAATGACAACGATGACGATATAACCCCTCTCCCCCCAAAAAACAAAAACAAAAACAAAAAACAAGTTTGAAACAACAACAACAACAATAATAATAATAATAATAATAATAATAATAATAATAATAATAATAATAATAATAATAAACTAAGACAAGGCTAATACCTCAGCTATCGCTCTTATTACCGTCAAAACAAATACACATACATGTATAATAATAATAATAATAATAATAATAATAACAATATCAACAATAACAGCAACAACAACAATAATAATAATAGTTATTGTCATTATTATAATAGTAATTATTATTATAATAAAAGAAGAAAATATGAAGAATGATAAAACCTACTACTGCTACTACTAACACCACCACCACCATTGATGCTGTAGCTATAACTGCTACTACTACCATCACCACCACCATTGCTGCTGTAGCTACAAATATAACCACCATTTTTGCAGCTGTAACTAACATTACCGTTGTAATAATTGTTATTATTATCCCATTCTCTTCTTCGTCAATATCATCATCAACAGCAAATGTATTATTATTATTATTATTATTATTAATTAATTAATTAACTAATTAATTAATTAATTAATTAATCAATTAATTAATTAATTAATTAATTAATTAAAGCATACTTACACTTTCTTAACAAAGTGGACGCCATAAAAGAGGTACGTGATCGTCCAAAGCGTCGAGCAATCTGGCAAGGCAGTAAACAGCTCATCAAATCATATGCCAAGGTTTATCTAATGTAAGCAATAGCGATGGAAAACTGCAGCCAAAGAGGCGAAAGCTTCCTCGTGAATTCCATACGTACACTGTACAATTTACTCACAGTTTATACTATTCTCAGACAATGTTTGTCTTGTTCTCTATAATGATAAAACATCCTATCTCCTATTGTAACAGGATGAATCCGGGTTGGGATTGGATTTAGCAAAGATACGGAAAGCAATTTCGTGAATGAGATGTTTATATATAATGAAATTGAACGTTGAATGAATCTGACACCGTACTCGTGCACATAAAGTCCAACAATGGCTTTAACAGAATGATCAGAACATGTAACTTCAACGAGTAATCAAACAAGAATCAACGTATAGAACTTATAAACAAATATGATTGATATCTGGATCTATCGCCATGGATGATCAATATATAGAATTCATACACAAATATGAACAATCTGTGATTATATCACCAAGGGTGATCAAAGTATAGGATTTATACACAAATATGAACCATGTATGATTCTATCACCAATGGTGATCAATGTATAGAATTTGTACAAAAATATTAATAATGTATATTTCATCCACAAGCAGGATGTAATTATATTGAATAATATTTATTCAAAAATGGAAGATATGTGTGTAGCTTCTACTTGACGATCACGATATATTTCCGGTTCCACAGCTCTCGAATGGTCAAGCAACAACCACACATTGCCCTTTCCTCCCAGTCTGCCGAAGGATCCCTCGAGAGCCTCCTTATTCCCTGCAGCCCCGTTGATCACGAAACTTTGGTCCCTCACTGCGAGTAAACCAATATCGTCCTCCGATCCAACGTCACCATCGACCGCAACATACGGGTTACACGAAACCCCACAAGAGTTCTACGACTCCCCGTGAAAAATGCTCTACAGCTGAGAATTGTTACCGTGAAGTGGACAGCTTCCTGACAAAACTCCTTGTATTGTGATCATACAGAGATAGTTTTGGGCTATAAGTACCCTGGTTGTAGTCAAATCTACGATCAAAGAACGCGAGCTAATTGGGTTTCTCACTGCAGACACTTTAAACGTGCAGCAGTGGGTAAACATAACTCAGTGTTTTTGAAATAGCTAAGGCTAAAAATAAACCACACGCGGGTAACGCTGTACGTGGCAACGAAACCCCGAGTACATTTTTTGTTCATATATATAATGCATAAACATTTTACTACACACAATTCCGTGACACATATAAATCGACAATGAATGACGGCTTTTAAAAAGACGATCCGATTATCTTAGCAGCTAATAATTATTTAACTTTATTAAAAGCTATATAAAATTGTAATGTCATTTTCTTTGCGTTATAAACAAAATTAATAGTGGTATCTTCTCTTTCTTTCTTTCTTTTTTATCCTCGGCTCACCTGGCCCCAGAGTCGACAAACTGCTTGAACACAAAATTCGAACTTGTGCTCAAATTTCAAAACTTTTAATCTTCTTTAATAACACTTTGACAGAAGTTTGAATTACGAAAATTTCGGCATTACCTAATTATTTAAATTTATGCATACATGCCAAATTGAAGGGAAAACAAATGAGCAAATCCATGTATGATATTTAATTTTGGAGTCTTGAGTCTCAGTTCAAATTGTGTGCTTAGACAGTTTCTTGACTGGTCTGTAAGCCAGCTGAGTTTATGGTATAAGCCTGATTACTGTTGTCCGTCGTGCTTCATGCGGCCCTCGACACCGTTCTACTTGAAAAATTGTCTTGTTTCAAACGCAACCATGACTGAAATCATATAAAGAACTGAATGCAAGTTTTCGACAAAAAGCAAACAATGAATTTCAAAAAGGACTTCTTCAAACCAATGAGCAATTCAGGGTTCGGAACGCGAATAGAAAATCTCAGAAAGAAGACAACAGGAAAAATATATACTGACAAAAATACATTTTTCAAATGCCAAAAAGACATATAGTGTACCAGGAGGACAATAATAAATGAAGACTTGGTATTAGTCAGTCTTAAAAATAAGACATAAAAATTATCCAGACTGATCTCTAATGGTTTTGTTGTGTTAGCTCTACCCAAATGGTTCATGCATGAATTATGTTATAACAAATTAAAAAAACAAATACGGCGACAGAATGAGACTATTCATGACTGATACATATTGATGACTGACTGATACATATTCAGGACTGATACATATTCATTATACATCTATGTCGAAACAGAAATTTTTTACAGCGACATGAGGGATGGTGTCAAGTTCTATGGCACTAGGGTCTGTCCCAAGGTTAACATGTTTGGTTTACGTCTGCCCCAAAGTTAACGTGTTTGGTTTACGTCTGTCCCAAGGTTAACGTGTTTGGTTTACCATAAATGAATATAAAGATACCCACCGTTTCTAAAATTGAGTTTGCCGGTGTACCAATCAGAGTTCTGTGGTATAATCTACAATGTCGTAGCCTCGACATGGTCGAGACTACGAAGAGATCCTACACCTTGCTTCTTATGAGTTTGCATAGAGAAAAAATAAAATGGTACTGAAATGTAAAAAAGTAAAATAGGCTGGTATGAGCGTTTCTAGTGATTAACATATCCGACTCAAAGCACGCCATATTTACCGCGGCCTATTTACGTTTCCAAGTAAGGATGCAATGTCCTTACATGACACACCGAAACAACGAGGCTGAAAACAAAAGTAGTATTAGATGAATTAATATGGCGGACGATCCAACTACAAAATTCGTGCAAAGTAGGTACACGCTATTTTACACGTGTTTCTACGGTGAAATTTGGCAATTCTGGTATTAAATAAGAGGAATTTTTTTTTACAAATTAAGGATATCTATGCAATATCTTCAAACTTTCTGACAATATGCTGAAAAAGCGGCGAGTGTGAATTACATCCGGCTGGTCCATTGATACATATATCAACATTTGAGTACCCCGTCAACGAAGGAGGTAGGGTAGTCCGATAAATCTGCCCCCCCCCCGACCTGTGTTGATGCTGATGGACGGTTTGTCGGTATGATGTCACCTATTCATTAAATCGAGGAATTTCTTGCAGACAGATCTGTCCGCAACACATCGGCGCACATTTTAGATACTTACCGGTATTTCTCGAGGCTCTTGAGCTGCCGTCTGTTGAAGGGTCCTCTTGGCGATATGTACAGAATATTTCCAGATCAAATCCTTTGCTTGACGACTTGTAAATCCACGTGGAATAACACACCCCTATGTCTTGTGGCCATTTTGAATTTCGTGGCTAGATACGGCTATTACCAAATACTGGTGTTTAAACTGTACGCTGGTGTGTTCCGGACACACACACACACACACACACACACACACACACACACATATATATATATATATATATATATATATATATATATATATATATATATATATATATATATATATATATATATGCAGCAATATTGCACATTTTAATGAACAGGTGGCACCAGATCCACAAACCGTCCAGATCCACAAACCGTCGATCAGTATCAACACATGTTTGGTAGGCTGATTTGTCGGACTATAGGTAGGGATACTAATATTAGTACTATGGATAAAGATTAAAATATTATTCATTCAGGACTGATAAAGACAAAAAGAAAGTGCGTAAAGGAATAATAGACCGACCGTTTAGTTTTCGGGGAGGGGGAGGGGGAAGTGAGGAATTATTAAAAAAAAAAAAAAAAAAAAAAAACAATTTCCGGCAACCAAATAGCTTGAAACAATATTCCTGCTCTGATTTATAGAAAGATGTTAAGGCGTGGAGAGAAGAAGATGATAAATTGACTAGGTATTAAACCGAGTAGTACGGAGATCTACACAAAGAGATTGATGAGAACAGGTCGAAATTTTTTAGATGCTCAAGACTTTTTTAAACAACGATTCAACACATTATCTAATGCTATACAAGCCTTGCAAACAGTAAGAGAAAGATCAGACGTGATATATAACATTCAAAAATACTTAGAGCCAATCGGGCAGAGGATAAAGGATGAGAGATATGCTTTAGAAAGCGACAGGGAGAAAAAAATCTCTTCAAGACTACAAAACTTTACGGTTACATTAAGAATAATTATACAAAAAGACTTGAATAATTAAATCCAACAAAATGATAAAGAGATTTCAAAGCTAATGGATGATTTTAGAGAAACATGTAATGACTTGAAGAACAAGATAACAGCTAAAACTAATGCTGTGTCAGGGTTGATGATGAAGAAGAATTTTAACAGAGATAACCAAAAAGATGGAAGGGAATAAGAACAAGATAAATATGTAGGAAAGCATGATAAAGAAATGAAAATAATTTACGATTTATCTATTACCGAATATTGTCTAACATGTCTCATTGGCCTCAACCTTTGATCTAGGTATGAGGTCTTAAACTAAAACTAATGTGCAGAAATCATTATTTTCTTTTTAAGCTTACCATGACCGTGAACTCTGCCCTTTAGACCCAGAATCTATACGGTGCTTTATTACTCTTAATGAGAGCCAACCATGAAGTTTGGTGAAAGAACTTACACTAGAACAAAAGTTATTATGTAAAACCAATTTTTCTTTGAGTCACAATGACCTTCACGTTTGACCTTTGTGTAAGCCATCCACAACGTTTATTAACTATATATGGTGGATAACTCGAGTTATTGCGTGGAAACATTTTTTTTCAGTCACAGTGACATTAGCCTTTTACCTTTTGACTGCGAAATAGAAAGGGTTCATCCTTACTCCAAGGGAAAGCCATCTTCAAAGTTTCGTAAATTGTACATGGTGGATAACGCGAGTTAATGTGCGGAAACGAAGTTGGTAACAGACAAACGGACGGTGGATGTTTAAATAAGTTGAAAAGTAAGACTCGATAATTTAAATTATTATTATTATTATCATTATTATTATTATCTGACGCAAGATTTATTTTTTTCTGACGCATTTTTAATGATGATTGTCGGACGATGATATTATTTTATTGTTGGATGCAAATTTATTATTATTGTTGTCGGACGCAGTTATTATTATTATTATTATTATTGAGCTTAAGAAGAACAAGCAGAGAAAGATAAATGACAGTGGCAATATTTTCCTACTGTATTTTATAGTTATAATTGCTCTCAACCCGAGACCAAACTTCCCAACTATAGAAAACATAGAACGAGTTCTAGGGCCCTTCCACCCCCAAATATCATCACCCAAGCAAATATAAGTATTCCCTACAGCAATCTCCATCCCTGTATCCATGAGTCCAACCTGAATAAATCTTTATGTGGACGACAAAGAAAGCAAAAGGATGAAAAAGTATTGCAATCATAATCGATGGTCAATCGAAACTTGCGTCGTCAAGACCACTCACAGCCTATCAAATAGCATAACACACTGTATCGTTCCAGACATGGGAATCTAGCCACTTAGGTTATAGAAGTATACATCTACATACAAGCAAAGACATATCGACCCACTGTTATCAAGAGGCATATCTGCATGTCATTTTGCATTGATCGATTACTGTGTACCAGTCGTATTCCAAATGGATCTGTGCATTAATTTAAATCCTACACTTTACGCCCCACGTGGCATAGTTCTGTAAAAAGACAGAAAGGCATACAAACCGGGGCAGGCAAACAGGCAAGTAAGCAAGCATACAAGTGCACCGTGATATGAAAGAAGCTACAAGAAGAAAAAAAAAGGCAAGCATACAAATAAATACATACATGTACACACCCCTTCAGGCAGATTAGACAGACACACAAACACGCCCAAACAAGTGTATATATAAACAGACAAGGGCACATACCTCCATATAGACAAACAGACACGCATACATGCATACGCGAGGTCCACGGCCTGGAGGAATTAACTTCTGACGAAGCACCAGGCACCTTTTATCTTTATCTTTCCCACTGAAAGTCCTCTCAACATCAGCAACCATATCTGGCGATGGCCCCGGGGTTAGTCCAGATGGGCGACCACAATTGTTGAGAAATACGGTTCCGTACAGCCTGATGTAATATTGGGATCTTCGACATCGTCCACTGTTCCTGACGATGACCCTGGACCAGATGGGCGTCCAAAATCTTCAGGTCACACAGTCCGCTATATTATGATGCTTTGGATATGTATTCTGTCTCCATGGTCCATATTCACTGCGGACAGGAGCGGTGTCTGGCAGGGGCGGGGTCTGCGGACAGCGGCGGAGTCTGGCAGGGGTCGTGAAGGACTCACGGAGAGGGGAACATTAACATCGGTCTCCGCACCCCTCGTCAGTTTCGGATTCTGCATCCGAAAAATATTTTGAAAGGATTATTAGCATAAGAACATGAAAATCTACTCAACCGTCAGTTATTATCGATAGAGCAGAGACAAATGCAGAGACGGGCTTCTAGGGCTGTATTAATTACGATAGTAGTAGAGGGTGAGTGTTGAGGGTCGTGGGACACTATGGGATCCTACGGGAAATTAACATTACGACCCCATAGTGTCCCACGACCCCCAAGTGCCTCGGGTCAAGTGGGGACACTATGGGGTCGTACGGGAATTTTATCATAGCGTCCGTATGTAGTGACGAAGACAACGTCCTCTACCATCAAAAACTAGGGTGGAGGTGTTTTTGATAGTAGAGGACGTTGTCTTCGTCACTACATACGGGGGGTAGTGTGTGTAGGACATGGCAATGAAGGGAATAATTAATCTTTCTTGAAAAATGGGTGGTCCTGATAAGGGCCGTTGGATTTTTTGTTTTTAAAAGTGTTTTTAGAGGTGTGGGCACCTCCCAGGCTTTGCCCTGCACGCAGGACAGCTTCCCCTCCATGTTGCTTCACTCATGCTGCAGCGCTTGTTGTTTAAAACAAAGGGAGGATGGTCCGCTTCCGGATCCCAATTCTCCTTCTCCTCCTCCATCATCGGATGAGGCCTGATTGGAACTTTCTTTTCCTTCTCCTCCACCTCCCTCTTCTCTAATTCTTGGAGGAGGTGCCAGGACACCTCTAAATACACTCTGATCTGACGGATTATTTCTTGTTTATTCATTCTCTTGAATAAAATGGGTAGTTCAACTAGGGAAGACGTTGTTTTAATATACCAGAAGCGCGGACGTGAAGGAAAACATCCCTTACACCTAAAAAAAACAAAAAAAACATCACCCCACTACCCCGCGTCTGACGTCATTCGTTTGACGTCATTCTAGGCTTCGCGGATTTTGCACTCCATCACCCCTTACTCTAAAAAGCGCGGACCTAAAAGAAACTACTTTTGATAGAAATCAAACACACACCATACCATCCATATTTTTTTTATATAAACCAAACACACTCCACAAACATACAATTTATTTTTTATATATTTTTTTATATCAAACACAAACTTACACACACCACACTATCCTTTTTTTATTTTTTAAAATTTTTTATATTAAACTTTCACACACCACACAACCATTTTTAAAAAAAAAAAAAATTTTTTTATATTCAACACACACCACAAACATACAAGAGGGAAAAGGGTTTTTTTGTTGGGTGGAGTATCACAAACATACAAACATATAAAACACATTATATATGGCAATATGAGAGTAGTAATCTTTTCTAGAGATTGGGGTGGCCCTTAAAAGGACCGTTGGGTTTTTTAAGAAGTTATGGTTTTTTTTTAACTTCTTAGGGGTGAAGTAGCAGCAGTAGTGGTAGCAGCAGCTCCTCCAGCAGGGCGGCCACGTTTAGCAATAGGTCTCACAGCTTTAAGACAGGCAGGTCTCTTTCGGGTGAAAGAGAAGGCAAATTCTTCACAGTCAATCTTGCAACTTACTTCTCCGTCAGGTAGTTTGTTAGACTGCATAAGTTGCTGTTGCTGTTGTTGTCTTTGCTGTTGTTGCTGCTGCTGTAGTCGTTGTCCCACCTCCCATTCTGTTCTTTCCCGAAGTATTTCTTCTCTCAGGACCTCTTCTACTAGATCATGCGCCATTTGAATGAACGTCATCGTCTTTCTCTCCGGCTGGGTTTCCATCAAATGATTCTTCACCCTCATAATGTTTACCATAGCTTCATTCAGCTTTGTAATCTTGGTTGCTGCCATCTTCTTTTGGAACTGTTGAGATCTTGACGAGTCAACGAGAATGACTACACGGCCAACGCACCGCTTTATATGCTTAACGCGCGGACGCGATGGAAAACATGGTAGGGTTTTCAGATCGACAGTGAGATCACAGATAGAGGGAAAGAGGATAGTTTTTTTAGATCGATAGAAAGAGAGAGAACATAATTATTTTTTTCAAATTCAATAAAAAAAACACACAACACCATTTTTTTTTTCAACAATAACCATTTTTTCAATCAACAATAACCATTCTAACATAAAAATACTAACAATTCAACAATAAAATTTTTTAAACAGGAACATATTTACAAGGTTGACAACGTTGGGGTGGTAAACTAAACCTCCACCTTTCTACATCGACATCATTCTGATTGACATTACGCTTGTGAGCTAAAGACAAGAGATAACCATAATCTTCACAAAACCATCTTTGTACTTTAGCATCGTTTCGAACATAGTTTCTATCAAACCAAGTCAGTAAATGTTCTAAGGAATATCCAAGACTGCGGTGATGAAGAAAATGTACACAATATTGTCCACACACCATGGAATCCGATCCTTGTAATCGAACATTATTGAATCAAGTCGAGACGGCATTTCTTCTCATAAAGTCAATGATGTCGTCTTCCAAAGGAGGTAATCCATAAGAATCAAAATATTCCACACAGTGAGCGTTGGGAAAGTACACGGCAACCCAATGGGTTCCTGGTAGATGACTGTCGTCTGTATTGATGATATAGGCATGAACATCTTTCGGTTTACGATGAGGTAGTTCATCTTTAGCACATACCACAGGATTCCAAGAAGAAGTGTAGGAACTACGAGTCAATAGGTAATAAAGTTCTCTAGTATCCATTTTTTTCTTCTTTTTTTTTTGTCTTCAATGGAAATAATAGGTCACCAATTCACACCTGACTTTAAACTTGAATTGATCTGTCTTGTAATTCCAGGAATATTCACGTCGGATAGGCTCTGCACTCTGTTCAATGAGTCCTTCGATACGTCTGATCTCCAGAAGAGTAAGTGGAGGAGAAGAATAATTCTGCAAGACTTTATACCACTGTTTCAACACGTGTTCATCTGAGATTTGTTTCCAGGCCGTTTCCAAATATTCATCCAATTTTTCTTCACCTGTCAACATCATACATTGGTCGTGTTGTATCTGACTGGGATGATCGTTTTGACATCCATAACATTGTTCTTTAATCAGACTGTTAATTATTTGACTCAATTCCTGAGCATAACAGGACACTAACTGCTTTTCTTGTTCTGGCCATCGAGAAATAAATCCAGTAAACTTTGGAACTGAATTGTTTTTTCTTCTTCTTCTTCTTCTATTCGAGGTACTGAATGAATGACTTCGTCATCATCATCATCCTTTGTGGTAGTTTGTGACTGTTGAATCACTTCACAAAATCCCTCATCTATCTCCATAGGTTCTTCTTCTTCTACGTGCTGGATCTTTTTTTCTTTTCTTCTAATAGTCTTGAATTACTTCTCTCAAACTGTTGATCTCTAGAGTGTTATCAAATTCCGCAAACAAGACGACGTTCACTGTCTCAGGTAGAGGATTTGTAAACTGAAGTTCCACTCGAAGGGGGCCTGATTTTATAGGGTGGAAATGTCCTTCATTGCTGCATCGGTCCGGAGTGAAATCAAATCCCCACAAGGCATACCCTCCTGCATAATCGTCGTACGAAATGCCGTGCTGGTGTTGGTGCCTAACTGTCCTATGGCTTCATACAGGGTCAAGTAAGATCGTTGACGCTAAAGTCAGGTTCAAAAGGTCTGGTACACAAGGTCTTGCCATCTCGACTGACTTCTATCTTGGAGACGTTAACGTGCTGAAACTGGAACGGATTCTGATCGTGGACTCCGTTGAAGGCTGAATTTCTGACCATACCAATCAGCAAGCGTTTGGGGAGCTGTCCTTGGAAGACGTGATCTTCGACTATGGATCGGAGTCCAGCGGCCACAGTAAAGGTTTTCACTTCCACACGTCTAAGAGGATACTTAGCAGTGGTTCTGCTCAAGGTTTGACTGATGTCGTTGGCCACTTTTGGTAAGACTTCCACACGTCGCACATAAAGTTTGGCTTCTTGGATGACAGTTTTCCACTCGTTAGCATGAGCCATCAAATGGAAAGCGGCACTACTGCGATTTAGTCTCAGACGTACATCCACTCCGTTCAACAAATACTTGTCTTGCAACCACATGTCCAAATGCAAACGATCCATCAATTCTAAACTGTGCCCTCTGATTTTCTTTCGACGGTCGTTAAATCCCACATTGTGCGGTTCTGCTGGAATTATATTTCCATTTGCAGTATTATCAGCATTCCTCTCAACCCTGGCCGGTACTGACACCTCTGTATCGTTGAAGGTATTCTCTCCTGCGGTGTCAGGTTTCCAGACCACTGAAGCATCCAGATGAGTGTTCTTGGCTTCTTTTCCATACGTCAAGAGATTTTCCAAGTAAGCAAGGTAAGGGTAAGTATCCAAACTGCTGCTGACCAGTTTGTTATTCAAGTACAAATCTATTCCACTGAACAAGGAATGCATGAAATTATTGACGGGAGCGACTCTGGAATTGCCATCAGGAAGGGTGTTGTTCGCCGTATTGATCACTTTGAGTTTCAGGAACAAGTAGCTGTCATTCAGATCAATGTAATCTTCGGTTTGTCCTTTGATTTCAAATTCGATAGGAGCTGAATCCGACAAAGACGATACAGGATGAAATTCCACCCATTGGGATTCTTGCATCGTCATCATGGTGGGAGGCATGGTAAACAGATCCAGTTCTGACTTGTTACATTCGCAAGAATCTCGGTGCATCATTTTCAATGGTTTTTAATAATCAAACACGTCTAATTCTCTGACGGCTCTTTTTCTTTTCTTATTCTTTTTGGAACTACCGTGTGGTCTTTTATGAACTTTGAAAGGATTTCGATGTCGTCGTCGTCTCTTTCTACCTTGTCCTTGCTGTGAAGTAATGCCAGAGCCTGAAACGTGAAGCGTATTTATAGGATTTTCTCGGAGACCTAAAAGATCTTTACCAGTAGTCATCAACACATTTTTGCCTTCTCTCATAAAGGCTTCTTTTAGATTTTGTTTGTCGATGAGGACGTTTTGCAAAAATTCTTTTCCTTGTGACAAAGCAGCATCTTTTAAGGCATGAAATCCTCGAGTCACCATTGGTTTCAAAATAGGAGCTACCGTCCGAAATGCTGATTTTAACATATCTCCTAAACCATGTCCTCGTTGTCGAGTCACTCCTTGGTACACTGGATACATTTTTTTGTTTGGGTCAGTTACAATTCGTTAGAAAACTTGTTTTTTTCGAAAATGTAGTTTCACCGTGACTTTTCCTTGGTCAATGAATGGTACACTTTGTCCCAAATCTCCTTTTATACTAATGTTGACACTGTCAAAATACGATTTACTGACTGGAAGATAATGAGGATTTACAAATTCACGGTGAACGTGAAACGTGTTTCCACCTTCTTCGTACGCACCAGCAGCAGTATCCACTTTGAAAGGAATGACTCTCAGTAAGGGAGCAGATGTGTGTCCCACCACGTTGTACTCTACCACATCGGAGTACACAAACATTAAATTCAGTCCCATGTTCAATTCCAAAGGGTGTTTAAAAGCATCTGCGGATTCTATGTTAGTTGAGATTTTTCGATTGGTACACTCTTTATTTCCACCCAAAATGGCATACAATCCAGGAGAAAATTCGATGGTCATGAATCTTCTCTCCTCGGAAGGTACGTTTCTTTCTTTAGCAGTTTTGTCGTCAATGAATTCACCAGTAGCTTTATCCATCATAGCAAATTTTATGTGGAAACGGCGTGCCACCTCATTTAAACCGATTTGTACATGTTTTTGATTACGACTTAAGGCTTTGCTAAATTGCTTGTCAATGGTGGACTCAATGGTGTCCCACAAATGTCGGCTACTAAAATAATACCCCGTAGGAATTCTCAGGGTATACTGCCCAAAGACCCTTATGTCAGAATCTTTTTCTTTTTTTTGATCTGAAAACTTTTTGAATGCTCCCTTCATGTCTGGATTATTTTTGTCTCCTTCCCAGATTTTAGGATCGTTTTTTTCTAATTCATCTTGTATATTTTTGTTCAAGATTTCCACAATGATAGTGTTTTGACCATTGTTGATGTTCATGATTTGTGTAGGATGAATGATTTCTACCAAAGCCACTTCCCATTGAGTGTCGTGATCCAATTGAATGGATTGAGGCAATTTGGTGGTGAAACAACAAAAGGTGTTGTTGGGAACACATTCATGGAACTGTCACTGGGTAACGTTAAATAAAATTGGTTATTCATAGTTCCAAAGTGGTTCTGGTGTCCGAGGAGTCACTCAAGTGGACAGAAGAATGATGTTACAAAAGGTTCCAAAAGAGGACTGGTATTTTGGTGGTGGTGACTGGAAGAAGAAGAAGGTGGGCTGGCGTTGCTCGTACTCCCCTGGTGGTGACTGTTGTCCGTCGTCGTCGTCGTAAATTTCAAAGAGGGATTGGGTAAAAGATAACCGATGCAATGCTAAGTAAAATAGTCCACAATGTTTGTCTCCTTGTTGCAAACTCAAATTGGCAATAGCTGCTCCGATGACACAATACACTTACAAAGATTTGGCAGAAAAAGTACGATTTGATTTTTAGGCAGCACGTTCTCCCGCACTACACCCAGAAGCGGTTGGTTTTTGTAATTCTTGAAGAGAAGAACTCTGTGAAGGTGTCGTTGAAGTCGTGGTTGCCGTGTTGAATGGCATGTTGTTGAGTTACTTCTTTTTTCTTTTTATAGTCGACGACTTGAGAAAGCAGCAATCCAAGAATCAAAACTAGGAGGATATCCTTTCCAACGTACTTTGACTTCTTCTACTCGTCGTTTTCCTACTTTGTGTGTTCTTTGTTCGAGAATGCTTTCGATGTCGTACAAGGCGTCTTCTTTTTTGGTCACTCGTTGTAACTCAGGCAAGTAAAATGTTCCTTTGAGTACTTCACCGTGCATGTCTTCCAATTTATAGACGGGAGGATCACGACCACGGACGGGGGTAGTGACACGAAACAATTCGGTAGTCCAGTTGGGTAAATAACCTTTGTCAAAAGTACGTTTGGTTTTTTCGATGCGAACCCAATCTCCCGTCTTTAACTCCAACAAGTTTTTCTTCTTTTTTTTTCTGGGGTGAACCAAACAATTTATCAAACACGGTCACTTCGTTTTCAGGGCTGACCTCTTCGGGGGCACATCCGATGCTACGATGATACGATTGATTGTACGCTTTGATCAAACAGGGTAACACGTCGATGTACTTGAGAGTATGTTGATGTGTAAAATATTTCCACATGCGTTCTTTCAAAAGTTCTTTGAAAACGTTCCACGATACTGGCTTTTGGTTTCAGGATTTTCGGTAGTAAAAAAATGAATTTGTCTTTGTTTCAATTCTTTTTGAAAAGCTTGGTTTAGAAATTCGGTGCCTTTGTCAGTTTGCCATCGTAAAGGTTGGCGTCCACTTTGTTTCAAGACCAATTTAAGGCCCGTACCAATTCGGTACTGCTTTTAGAGGTCAAAGGCACGACCCAAGCAAATTTGGGAAAACACGTCGATGACACAAAACAAATATTTGTGACCACCATTGTAAGTGGCTAAATGAGAGACGTCGGCTAAATCGGCTTGCCATTGATGATCGATGCCTTCCACTTGAGTTGTACTTCTAGAAAAATTTACGTCCGATTGGTTTATGTACCGTGTACGTCGATTGTCTTGTAACCATCGTCGTACTTCGGGGTAAACGTACACTTTTCAATTTACTTTTAGCAGCTCGATATAATTTTTGAACTCCTCCGTAACCAGCAGCATGACCAGGATTGTAATAAATGGTAGCTAAAAGTTTCTCCATGATTCCTCAAGAATAGTCAACCAAGTACCATATGCTCTTTTCTTCGTGAGGTATCTTTTTTGGAGTGTTTACGTGTCCGACGTGCCACTGGTGTAAAGGTGGATGTGTTTTGAACAGGGGGTCATTGGTTCTGTTTTGACTTTCTGACTTCACTTCTTTCTTTTTCTTTTCTGAAGGGTAATGGGGTGGAGCAAAATCTTTTTTATCCAACCGGTTGTATGCTAACCTTTTTTTTCTTTTTAAGAGTTTGGTAGGAGTTGGGTAATTCTTCTTCTTCTTCTTCTTCTTCTTCTTTTACTGTCATCTGTACCGGTGGTATGTTTTAGTGGTAGCACTTTAGGTTCGCTTTTCATCAGAGCCTTAAAATCTGCTCAGAGTGGGTGGAGCTGTTTCGTCGACTGCTTTTTGGCGAAAGAGTTGTAGACGTTGTAAAAGTTGACCGTACCGTTGCGATTTTTCTGTTTCTGAAAAATTGCTTCGTTCCATCAGGGATTGTAACTTCTTGTTGTAACTGGGACATCTCGTTGAGATTAGGATTGGGTGGTAAATGAGGTATCCGTTGTTCGTTCAACTAATGAATTCCAATCCATCGTTTGTAAGGTACTAAAGTCAGTTTTCGTCCTTCCCATTTCATCCAAAGGTACCAAATAGGTGTGGTCCTTTTCAGAGAAGGGTGGTCCATTTTATCTTCTTTTTTTTTGGTTATCGCATGACACCTCCTAAAAGCGGTCCAGCAATCGTTTCCTAACAAAAGGAGCTGCTATTTTTAAACAAACGGTCCTATCAACATAGATAGTAATCCTCCTCGTTGCACCAACATTTTTTTTCTTATGTTGAAGAGGTATTTTCTTTTTCAACCATTTGACGAAGAACGTTCCGATGTTTCCCTAATCTTTTTGTTTCTGTATCTTGGACAAAGTACTGTTCCTTTCAAACGTTCAAACAACATTTAACACACGGTATCGATGATTTCTTTGGGGGCTGTTTGAATGAGTTGTTTTCGCATGGGAGGATTGGATTTGGTCAGGACAGACAAGACATCCCCAATGTTTGGCCAGACGAGGTGGAAGTCGTCCTTTTTTGGTAGGTTTTACTTTTCTTCTTTTTTTTGGTGGTGGTGCATTACGTTTAGGAGTCATTCTTTTTTAGTAGGGTAGAAAACAAGTCTGAAGTCTCTGGCAGGTTTAACCCTTCTATTTTATACTGGAAACGTCTCCACTGACTGTCCTGCACGATGTACCATCTTCATGAAAGGCTCACTCGACGTTGAGGTGTTTTTCAAAAGGACTAAATCGTCTCAATTCTTCCTTTGGATAAATCCACTAAGAACTTTGTAAGATACCAGTTCTTTTCTGGACTGTGGTTTTAGGGGATGGTACTCATTTCTGGTTGCTGCTGCCATGGCCAAATCAGCTGAAGTCGAGGGTCCCGAAGGGGTGACTTTCGAATAGGTTTCCATTTTTGCATCAAACTAGGAAACACGGATCTTAAGTCTTGGTTTGACAGGCATCATCGTAAAGGGTGGTGAAGAAGACAAAGATGATGAAGTGGACGCAAAAGGAGAGACCTCGTCATCATTGGGGACTGTTGTTTAGGTGGATGATAGGTAATTCGGTGGTGGTGTTTTGGGGGTGTACGTTTGCGTCTAGGCCGCTTAGTTCCTCTCTTTACGGCGGGTTTTTTGCTAGTGGTAGGTGTGTTTTCTTACTTCTGTGCAACTGACTTTTCTTTTTCTGGTTGGGTGATTTTCTTCTTTTTCTTGGTGGTGACTTTTTCTTTTTTTTTGAGTCTTTGGACTTTTCTTCTTTTTAGGTTGTTTTGGTTTGGGCATTAGGATCCCATTTCAAAAGGGGAACGAATCATGACCCTACTCCTAAAGAACCACTTCCACAGGGGTTAAAATGATTTGTTTAGTTTGAGTCCGTGAATCGATTCTCAGGGATGGCTAGTTGTATGACAATGCCACTTTATAGGTTTTGTATTAAAACGTTTAGAAGTTTTGATGTGGGATTGTGAATGATGCCTTTTGCAGTAATTGTACGTTGCCGTCAAAGTAAACCATCGTAAACATTCTTTTAAGACTCGCTTTTAAACAATGAGCACGGACTTGTGCCATTTTTTTCACGACTGATACAATACAAGGACACGATTCAATTTAGCCGAAGGATTTGAAGCTTGAAGGACTCATTAAAAGAGTGTTGCAGACAGAAAATGACCGTGGTGGTTGTTTTTATAGTTTTTTTTTTTTAAATTACTGTACGGGGAGTTTGTTAAATGACAGGACCACTTCTTGACCCAAGGGTTGTAACTATTGGGCACGAAATCTCAATTAGTCAGGAGTGTGGTGGGTTTTTATGTCGATGAGTTAATACTCGTGAGGGGTTTGAGTGGCATAGTCGTACGCATAATTGAGACAAGGAGCCCTCTTAACTCGTTGGCTAAAACTTGTACTTGAGATTGGTCTCTAGGGATTTTAAATCAAGACCAAGTAATGGGCGTTCAGAACTAATAGTACGATGGGACTTTACTTTGTTGAAATAAATTTTATGAGTAATGTAGGACTGCTGCATTCAATGGTGTACTTATTCGTGTAAACCAAAGTTTAATTTCTTCTTCGTCTTCTCCGAACATGTTCATCAAAAATAATCAAATGGGTTTGACTTACGTCAGACAACGTTCCACAAATGAAATGGAATTCACATGACTTTCATTCTCAATAAACGTGTAAGACGGTATTGCACCTCTTTGTAAACAACCACACGTTTACGTTGAGGTGGACGATCGAACAAATCAGCTTTGTGTGCGATCAAACGTTTGACAAATTAGGTTTTACCTGACCACTCGGTCCAGCAATCAACATGTTAAATGGTGGTCGCAGATACAAAGCGTTGCCAACTTTGACGATCACTTTGACAATTTTCGTCAATCTACTTTTAACCACAGAAGAGGAGGTAGACGAGGTAGACGAGGGCAGGAAGATGAGGTTGTATGCCATGATTGAGAGTAAGAAGATTTTTGAGAGAAGACAAAAGACCAAGACATTTTATACGTTTCATAACGTTTAATTTAACAAAAAAAAACAAAAACAAAAAAAACAATAAAAAACAAAACAACAAAAAAACAAAAAAAACATATATTTTAAAAGTCATTTTAAATGCGCATAGAGTGATAAAAATAGCAAAGTAAATCATAGGTACACAACTAAGGCTCCTACTGAAACTATTCAAACTGTCATATATACAAGTCAAGTACAACAATATTTTAGTGTCTAGAAAAAAAAATGGAAGTAGGCATGCTTTGGGGTGGTATTCTTCTGATCGTCTTTGTTATTGGTAGAAGATTGATTCTGACGACAGCGGTGTGGAAGGGTTGTGTTCCTCAAGAGGGTAGTGTTAATTTGAACCACGGTGTGGTGTGGCAATTTTTTCTGTTGGTGTAGGTTTCCCTTCTTTTTCTTCTTTCAGGTTTCCCTTTGAGGTTCCCTTTTTTCACTTTTGAACCTTATGGTCATGTTGCCAAATCTTTGGCAAACTGAGCCCACTTCTTGTAGCCGAGATTGGAAATACCAAGGTTTCTCACAGGGTCGTACCTCTTTCCAATTGAAAAGTTGTTGGTGTAACTCACTAGCAATACGCTTTCTTTGAATTGTTTTATAGACAGTTAAAGTGTGACGAAGTTTATTCACATGGAGGTTCCTCAAACATATCCTGAATTTTTCATTAACACTCTCACGCTTTTTATGAGTACAATTTGTCTTTCGTGTACTGATAAAATCAAGTTTTTATTGTATTATTTCTTTTACTATGTCCGATGAAGATCATAGGGTCATATTGTTTTTTTGAACTCATCAATTGAGTCCAAAACTAACAAAAGTCTAGGGTCCTCAAAATATTAAGGTAAACATTGTCCTCAAATTATTCTCACAACGAAATGTACTGGAAAACGAATTCCAAGATAAGCAGTCACTTATGGACTCTCACTGCATAGCGTCCAATATTTCAATGGAAATCAGTTTTGGTTTTAATATCAAAGTCTTTTTAATCCTCTAATGTATGAACACGATCTCGTTGTCTTCCTTCCAGGTAATCCCGTTTCACAAGTGACGAGTAGAGCCCAGTATTCTTTTAAGGTATACTTTGGTTAAGGGTAGATGGGCTAAAGGTCATTTTGGATCTTGGGTGGATGTTTTATTAGCCAGGCTCCCAAGGTTGGTACCTTTTGAGATAGTCTCCGTGATAGTAGATATTTGCCAATAGAAGTTTTCCCTGAATCAGTCTTCATATGACATTTAAAGAGTGTATGTGTACAAGCTCGAAGTTAATATGACTTTTGATGGGGGTGTTTTACGTTTCAATTGGTTCTTGACAAACTCTTGGTAAATCATTTTGGCGCAATTCAAAAGGGCTAGCCTCGAATGTTCTGTGTAAAGTTTCCGACTTGGTAAGAAGTAAACTCTCTTTTGTGTTCTGCACGCTACTCGTGATTGTTTTTCTTCAATCATCAGACCTTCTGATATGTCGAATGTAACGGTTGATTGATGTATTTTTTAGTGTGCAAATCGAGGAATGTTTTGAAGTTGTTTACGTTTCACTTGTATCTGGACTTACTCAATCGTAAAATATCGTTTTCGCAAACTTCAATGGCATGTCTCGATTTACGATCTTCTAAGCTTTGGTATTATACTGAAAAAATGTGTTAGTGCTTCTCTTATGGTCAGATCTCCTATTTACCAATTGTAAAGATTGTATCCTCCTTCTCCGAAATGGAAATTTTTTTTTTTTTTTTTTTTTACTTCTTCAACTTTTGTAGAGGCATAAAAACATGAGACTCATACTCTTTTACGACCACGGGTAACTTGCTTACTTCAAAGGGGAGTGAAGTTTCACATTACAAATAGGGTATTCTAAAGAGTCCGTCTTGCTTGGTGGATGACAAAATACTCACATGCCAACAAAATGGAATAGCGGTTTGTAATTCAAATCCTCAAAATAGTATTAGTGATTATTATATCTAATTTTAAACGGAGTAAAGGCGATTTGTCTTGAGGTGACAGTTCTTGTTACCAGTTTTTGGGAATTCTTGTCTGTTGGTCTCACATTTTTTTTCCTTCACTTCTTTCCATCGAAATTCTATATATGCACACTGCCACATATGTAGGTAGTACCCGGACAATTTTTTAATAGTTTGTCCAGTAGTTTTTCATGAATGTCTGGACCTTTTGAATATCTTAGCCACCAAATCAAATGTGTTATATCACATTTCAATTACCAATGGTTTAAATTGTTTGTGTGTTTGTGTCGTAAAGGTTGTAACTGTTACTTTACGTTTCACTTGAATTTTGACCATTTCTTTGTATATACGTTCTCGTACCTCCAAAGGTAAAACACGAATACGATTCTTCTAAACTAGGGTTTTTGAATAGTGACAAAATACTGATAAATGCGTTCTAACCAGCAATGTATTCTTCTTAAGAAGTAATTCTCCTCCGACATGGAATTTTTTAAAAAAAACTATTTTATTCTTCTTCTGTTTTGCATTCTGGGCTCTTATTACCAGTACTTTTCTAAAGCCGCTAAAGGTAAGGAACTGACAGTGCGGGAGACCCATCTGGCATGTTCAATGTATAAGCTGAGTCGGTAAAGGCTCACCATTGGTGTATGTTCAAACACACAACTGAAACACTTGAACTTTTTCTCCTTCCCTCCCGAGTTTTTAAATCCAGATGTAGCTAAAGCTTTGATTTAGGTCCTTGTAGATTTTTTTGGCACTTGTCTTTGAATGACCTCGAGTCGACTTGTCATACTTGGAATAAACAGGTTAACTCACAGGTATTCTGAACATGCGAATATACACAATATTGACCTTGTTGTCGTTAACATTCATACCGGTTCATTTAGTAGTTTCCACTAAAGCAAAAAGGCGCGTATGGCCTCTTTAGTGGGTTGTCGATGAGTGGTGAGACTTGGAGAGGGTCCTGAATCCAAGATGTTACATCGCTACGGAATCCGTTTGAAAGTGTGAATACGGGGAATGCCCTTAACCGTACAGACAAGAATACGTTTCATCGCATGGTACTGCATCACACTCCAAGTCGTGTCTAATCTTCTTGCTTGGTTAACGTTGAAAGTCAGAAATGAAGGGTTTAGGCTTGGAGGAGGTTGATCTGCTTTTTTATACCTGTCGACTGTACCATCCGAAAAGTATTGTAAATGTGATCCGTGGAAAACGGCTAATAAAGAAAGGTAAGCACAGTTGCGTGACCATCTGTCATGTTCCCAGTGAGAGCTGATTTCTTACAATCCATACGTAATAGTGGACATCACAACTAAAACTCTGTACTTGGGTTCCCTGTCCAAAGTAAATCAAATCCTGCTCTGGCTAAAGAGTAGGGTAAGTAGTTAATCCATTTTCTCTATGTTTTTTTCCTTTTTTGAAGGTACTCCATCGATGAAGGTCAATAACAATTGTCAGGCTTGGGTTTAGGCCAAATTTTTTGAATGTCTTCAAGCGACTGGTACACTCACAAATAGTCAGGCAAGGCAAATGTTGAAGTCGATATTGGTGTTGTCTTTTTTTTTTTGTTCAAGGGAGTGATGTCCTTTTTTTATAACTTTCAAATCAGCGTGTCAGTAAGGAAAAGTCGTGTTTTTTGTGTTCTGGAATAGTCTCACTCGTTTTTTGGTACACGATACGGTACACTTTTTGTACAGGTTAGAAGTAACGATTTGATGATTTAGATTAGGGCGTTTCAATCTTGTGTGGTTCTAAACGTATAGGTACTTCAATATTATCTCCACTTGTCCAGACAGTAAAGCATTTTTTAAAACCTCTATGTTCACCACTTGGTTAGTTCGTTAGTTGAGAGTCAAGCCTTTGACTTTACTGGAGGTGTGAAGTTGACCTTGCGGTGTCTCGGTATCGGTACCCATAATTTTTAGGGCCACCGATGGCCAAAATCAGAATTGGTGTCTTGAGGGTGCTCGTCTGTCCAGGCTCCTAAACGATCGGCGTGAATGGTAGGGTGTGGGCAAACAGGGTCGATGTATGTAGATGCAACTGTCAGTATCGAAAGTACAGGACACGATCTCCCAAGACTTCTAACGCTTTGTCGTACAATTTCAAACGAGCATGAGCGGTTCACGTAAGCGGCATATTGACTTACCTTGCTAAACTTGTAATGTTTGACAAACTTGGGTTTTTCTTCGAAACTGACATGGATTAAATCATTCGCGGACGATTTCGACGTGTTTGACTAGTATAATTTTGTCGTCCACCAGGTGAAAGTAACGATATGGTTCGGTGACGTATTCCGTTTTGGGTAAGATCGTACGTTGTGCCATTTTTCCCCTCATGCAATTAATGCATCACTTTGGCCAAACGTAACCCCTACCCACCACTATCTTTTTTCCTTCATTTGTTTTTCACCTCTTCCAAAGTGATGCCTTCGATGTCACGCGTACTCTTCTTTGATTTCGTTTCTTGGGTCTTCGGGAGTTCTGACACCACGAAGGTTAACCACTAGCGTTCTTGTTTAAGTTTTTAAAAAACTGATTGACGTACCTCGAGAAAATGCCTGGATGATTGCTTGGCGCTCGTCCTTTTTGGTATTGGGCTGTTGTTGGAATTTTTGTGCCACCAGTTCTGTCGTATTACTTTCAACCAAACAGGTATCCACGATCCAGTGCCAGAAACCAATTCGGCGCTAACCCACGTTCCTGTCAAAGACCGTTCTTTCCTCCGTTGTCGGTGACAGGGTCGTGATCTTGGTTGCACGCTTTCAGCAGTCTCGTCAGACATAAAGGAAACATCAGTTTTCCTTGACAATGGTGAGGTAAGATGGGATGGTACAATTGGGTCGGAGGTACGACTTTACTTTTTAATTAATCCTTCGTATTGACGGATAGTGTTCCACGTTAATGTGTTCTGTCAAAAATTTCAGGGGGACCGGTGGGAAAACGTAGCATATTTTACGACACCCAAGGATACAACGAACACACGTCGATGTATTTGATTTCTTCTTCTTGGGATTCATTCACGTCGCTACAGCAAGGCGAGTGGCATTGGTTCTGTCCTTCCAATAAACTGTGGCGGAGGATCTAAAGGTTCGATTGGGCGGCCGCGTCGTAACTTTTGGGTAATGTTTTTAAATTCAGGATCGGTTTTCAAAACGTCGATAGTACTTTCTGTGATCCCACATTTCTACCACTGGGTATCCTTGACTTTTCTAACTTGAGGGCGTCGTTGGCTAAGTATGTTCGTAGTAAGCTGTTCAATGGTAAAATCTGAATATGGGCCTTTCATCTCTCGATCAGGGATAACAAGGTAGGGCATCCGTGAAACAAACAAACTGTAACTCGATATACCGTGTGCGGGTTTTTCTAAATCAAATCCATCCACGGAATAAACTCATATCTTCTTTTCTCCTCCTCAGTTTCTAGCATGTTGTATCCTTTTGTCTTCTTTTTCACACAAAGTATTGAAAATAACGTAAAGCTTTGAGGAATATTGACGACTAGCAAATGGAGAGACGTGTTGGATGATGGTCGTATTGATGTTAGCAGTTGGTTTCACGGGCATGTAATTTTGATGTAGGACTAAGGAACAGGCTTTAGGTCAGGTTGCTGCATCTTTTCAAAGGATCAACCTCTCCGTGATCGAGAATAAATAACTCTCTAACTTTCCACAACTCGCCCACCCCCCACCCCCCCCCCTCTTAAAATATCCACCATCTGTTCGACAATACTTCAACAATCTCTTCTTGAAAGTCAATTGGTTCGGTCTGTGTGAGCGTCCTGATTTTTAGTTGGGTACACAGTGTGAAAAGCTGCTCGCTGTTCGGGGCGCATTCCGTCAGGGTCGGAATCATGAAGGTCAGGCAAATTGAGGTAGCGGACAGCATGTTGATTTGATTCCGTGTTGAAGAAGTGAGGGAAAAGTAGTCCTTTAAGCAATTTATGTCATGCAAAACCGTTTTTTGGCATGCGACTCAAAGGCATGGCCAAATAACTCATATAATCTTTAAACTGAACTTGTCCTACTATTATGTAGTTGAGCTTTTTTTTCGTTCATGGTGTCTTCATGGGGACGTTCGGTTGCCATGGTTCAAATAATAATTGAGTAAAAACTGCCCATCGTTATCCCGAAAAAATTGTGAGCTATGACGGTGGCATACCGTATGTCAATCTCCATCAACGTATTTGAATGTCTTCTTCGCTCCAACTGTCCGTGGGTGGTAGGGTATAATACACATTCAGCAAACTCTACAAAGTGTTATACTCAACGAAAGATTTGTTCACGTCCTCCTGGAATTCGTACTATCAATGTGGGCAGTGAAAATGAATCGTGTCTTGACTACAATGATCACATAGTCGATTTGACTCACAGAAATTTGGAATGTGAATTGCACGTTTCTTGCATGCATTCAAAATCAAAAATGATTGGAATCTACTTGTTTATTGTTCTTGTTCTTCTTTTCTTATTTCTTTCTTCTCTGTCTTGTCAAACTTTTGAATAAATACATCGATGATCAAAATCGACGATCTG